>VXBO01003377.1:1756651-1822438 GCA_013400135.1 Rhinoptilus africanus
TTAATTCACAACTTCCCATCAGTAAGCAAATGTTTAGCCATCTCCAGGAAAGCAGAGCTTCATCACTCCTAACAGTTACTAGGAAACATAAATGCCACAACTCTGAACATAACACCTTCCTCCTTGCAGTTTTATTGCTGAATATGCCATCATATGTTATGGAATATCCTTTTGGTCAGTTGGGGTCAGCTGTCCCAGCTGTGTCCCCTCCCAAGTTCTTGTGCAACCCAGCCTACTCACTGATGGGACAGTGAGAAAGAGAAAATGCCTTGATACTGGGTAAGCACTGCTCAGCAATAGTGTAAACATCAGTGTGTCATCAACATTGTTTTGGTCACAAATCCAAAACATAGTATCATACAAGCTATTATGAAGAAAATTCACTCTATCCCAGCCCAAACCGGTATAATACACAAACGGTGGACAGAGCAGAAGCTCTGTTGTTTTTACCAGAATCACACAGCTGATGAGGCTGGAAGCAGCTCTGGAGATTGTCCAGTCCAAGCTCCTGCTCAAATCAGGGTTAACTACAGCAGAGTACACAGGGCCATGTCCTATTCAGTTTTGAATATCTTCCATGACAGAGACTACATAACCTCTCTGCTTCAGTGAGGAACCACACTCACAGTAGAAAGTATTTTCTTATATTTAACAGAATCTCCTGTAATTCAGCTTGTGCCCATTGCCATTGCATAGAAACATTCATCTGAGTTGTGATCTAGGACCACCTGTGATCCCTCTGGCCAGTTGAAGATGATCTGAACCTCTACTAAGTCCATTAACTGCATCAAATAATGTTCAAGAAACATTAAAGGATGCTTTGATAATTGCTCAGACGTAACTATTTGCATTTTATGCAAGAGGATACCTGGTCTTCTAACACAGCACTCTTACTCCTGAAGGAATTCAACATAACCTCAGCTGTTATTTTTTGGGTCAAGTGGTTTACCTTGACTGAATGGAGGGAGTTTTCCTATTTCTCCAGCCAACTTATTGCCTCCTTTTGTTCTAGACATTGTTTCTGAACTACAGTTGGTTAAAGAGTGAATGTCCTTTCTTTATTCATTGAAAATTACTAAAAAAGATCAAAGTACTTATGTCAGAAAACTATATTATAAGTCAAGAAATGGAAAACAACAGCTTTTATTCAAAAATTTTTTTTCCACATGTATCATATTTTTATGGCTGGAAAAATACAAAGTTGAAGTTAAATTTTCTTAGAAAAAAAAACTTTGCTGAGTAATTGTCACTCATTCTTAGATGAAACTCTACTCCACTGCAATTATACATGTGTTGCACCATCTTTTCTCTTCCATATTAAATAAGTGACAAATTCTTTGACTGAACAGCAGTGTAAGAAACAACAACCACCTTACACATTTACATATTTTCTGAAAAATGTTTGCTGAAAAAAACCCCACACTACTACATATGTGAGTATGGGTGTAATTCTGTGTTCCCAGTTAGTTGTGGTCCATCTGTTTTTAGAAGGACTGTAGAATCAGACTAAACATGTATGTACATGGAGAAGCAAGCCATTTCCTAACAGCAACTTAGGAATCAGAGAAAGAAATATAACCTTAGTCACCTACTACCAAAGAAAGGTGACTGCAGCAAATTCTCAATTGCTTGTTTTCTTTCTTGTAGTCGTAAAAGCCTGAATCAATGCAATTTCCATAGTTACCTTCTGATGACTGCACGGAGCACTTTCTTACAATGACTTCTTGATTGAAGTAGTATTCTCTTTCATGCAGTTTCCATTTTCTTTTGTTTTATTTAATCTTCTTTATTCCTACTTGTACTCCTGTGAAGCATCTATTTTTATTTGGTCTTTGAGGTTATATCCTTGCCAACATATAATCAATTATCAAAACTCCTTTAGTAGACATTTGTTGAAGCAATGTGTGTTACGTTTGAATAATCTTTACTCATAAATCTGTCCCTTAGAAGGAAAAACACAGATGCAGTATGTTGTGAAAGCCATGTAGGCAACAACTGTGGAAGACTGAAAACTGGGTAGTTTGTATAGACAACAGTTGCTACTATTATGAATACCGTCTAAGGTAAGAAACTCTAATTACTTCTTACTTGGAAGGCTTTATAGTTATTTAGCCAATAAGATTAAAAAATACAGATCATAAAAAAAAAGGCAAAATTTTAAAAAGTTAATCTACTTGCTCATTATCCTTTTCCCATTGTTCCTGATGGCTGATATTTCATTTTGCTTCAGTGCCCAAATGGCATCATGATAGTGTCACAATCCACAAGAAACAGAAAGTCTTGTCAAACAAGATCCTAATACCCTGAGCTTGGTCCTTTCTGTGTATGTATCAGATATGACTTTCCTAATTAGCCCTAACAAACCCATTTTCGGGTTCCTGTGATTAATCTCTACAACTACTTTACCACATTAACCTCTGTAGCAAACTGTAGTAATGCAAGTAGCATGTATGGTCTTGAGACAGAGGACAGCAAATGTGTGTAACAGTTTCTTGCTAAGACACAAGGAAAAGGGCAGTAACTTATTATGTTAGACTGACATGTGTGGACAGTGGATGATGGGGTATTTCCATAAGGCACTCTTGTAAGACAAGATCCTTCTCACTCTAAGGATTCTGGCAAGGCATGTGCGACATTCAAGGTGATGGTGCTGGCAAATTAATTGACATTTTGCCAGTGAAATAAGATGTCACTGAAGTCCTGTGGGTTATAATGATCTATCAATCTTAGCTCTACACAAATTCATAAACGAAAATCTGTGTTACCAATGAGTACGTTCAAGGAAAGATTCCCTGTGCTGTTTCAGAATGGTACCTTTGACATCTGATAGTCATCTTACATGGCAAGTAAAGGATGCTGTGACTAGGAAAATGATAAAAAAAATGCTAAAATTTTGAGCTTTGTAATAGTATTTATTTGATTCTAGTTAAAAAATTTTAACTTTGCATGTTGATTTCTACATACATAAGCCTGTTCTCTAATTTAGTTATCTAATCTACTGGCATATAAGAGACTTTGAAGCACCAATTCCAGAAATAGAGAAATCATATCAATTTATTTTGATTTGGAGTGAACAGAAATCACTTCTCTCCTTCAAGACAGTATATAGAGCACCTTCTGTCATATAACTTGCTCAACAGTTACTCCAGGAACAGCTGTACTACTTACACATACACACATTTTCATATATGTGTGTATGTGTGTATATATATATGTATAAAAATAAAGTATGTTTAAGAACTGCGTATGGTCAGGGACCTGGAAAATAATAATCTTTTGAGTTTGAGTGAATTTTGAACAGATCAACGTGCATGTCATGATGTCATATTTCATATGTGGATATGCTGATTTCAGATATGGATTTGCAGCCCTGGAGTTTCTGAAAATGCAACAAAAAGTCAAGTCCTGGCATGTGTAAGTATGGCACACACTAGAAGAGATGAATTAGTGACCATCTGCAAAGATTAAGGTGCAGCTTTGATACTGGCTCAGATGTCAGCAGCAGGGTATGGTGGGAAGGTGTACACTTTAAGGTCATGGCTTACATCTGGGTAACAGACTGTCTAGTAAAGAATGAGCTCCTCCCTGCTTCTGTTCCAGTTTGGGAGAGAGGGAGACAGAAGATTATAAGCATACAAAAGAGTCTTCAAAAGAAACGCTGCCATCTTTGCCTCTGGATTGCAAGAGTTCTTATTTAAATCGTGCTCGGTGGATACTGTTGCTGAATTGTGCGTGTTAGTCAGACTTACAATACAAAACATTTTAGAAAAGCCATGACGTTGATCCCTTTTGTCACAGATAATGCATATTTAGGCATGTCCCACGCCTACTTCTAGAGGAATTTACAATAGATTAACTTGTCCAATAATTACAATTTAAAAAAAAAAAAAAGTAAAAAATGTTGATTTATTAACTGCATCATTCAAACTTAATTGCTACCACTGTGAAATACACCATGAATTAATTCAAAACCAGCTGCACTTCTAGTTAGCCCACTTTAAAACACTGCAAAACCTCATACCTGTCCTGTGTTTTCATACAGTTGATATGTACATTTACAGAGGTGGGACAGCAAGAGTGGATTTTCCTAAGAGCTGAAAGAAGGGCATTTTTTCCCATAAATCTTCCCCAGTTATGGTCAGTGAACACAGGGGAGAGAGGATATGTGGGAACAGCAGTATAATGAAAATTTAACAAAGAAAGGAAATGATACAGTGCTATAAGAAGTCCATGTTTGTACCATTCCTCTTCCTGTCGCATGGCTCTGAGTGCCCTTGCAGGACACATGTGCTGGAATGTCCCTGCAGGGAAGGAAAAGGCACCTTTAGAAGCTGATCAAATAGGTACCTTTCAGAGAGCAGGTTTTCAGGGGTTAAAAAGCTGAAAAACTGTTCAAGGCACCACAAATTCTAGCCAAAACTGTTGAACAGGCTACTTACACTACACATTAAAATCCACCTCCCAGAATCTGCAAATTCATGGTCATGGATATCTGCAAGTTTTTCACCCAGAAGTATTTTCAAGGGACTAGAAAAATGCATTCCTGACAACAGAGGCTTTCAGTCAACATCTGCACTTGTACACCGAGACTGAAACTGTCTCTGATGCTGAGGTCAGACAGTCAGACTCCACCCTACTTCCTTACCCTCCAAAACAGAATTGTCACACCCAAAATAGGGATGAGAATGGTCCCCTGACTGTGCTAACTCTAAGACACACCCGGGAATTATTGGAGAGTGTGAATTGTCCCAGTGCGACATCAACCAGGCTAACGAGCTACCAGTATCGAAAATTGTGTCCCGGCAGGGATATGTCCTGGCTTTTTAAGCATTTTTGAAAAAGCATCCTGAGAATACCCCAGCAGATATGCCTAATTTTGACTGGCTTGCTGAGTTGGTTCTTTTTTATTTAGCTGCAGTGTTATTTCCTGAAATGCCAAAGTGTAGTAAATACTATTGGTGTTGCTTTTCTACAAAACTGGGAGTCAAAAGCCCCATCAGTGCTGCTCATACTCACTGTCAGGCAACCTCCCTTCCAGATAAACACTTTATCCCTCCACCTCCACATTTCTTTCATCTGGGCGCAAGTCATCCCTGTGAAGAGATGTGCCCAGCTCCATGTCCTGTGTCTTGCTCTCCGTGGAGGATCTTGTCTCCCTTCTGCTGCCTGGCAGGAGGTTTGTCAGCAGGTTGTTAACATCTGGGTGGGCCTCGATCTGGGAATTATCCTGAGGACTTCACATCCTCAGCTCAAGGCTTCAGTCCCCAGCACCTGAGCTCCCATGGCTGAGTACTACCCACCGAGAAAACAGTCCCTTGCCCAAGATGGGCTCTCCAAGGACGTGGCTCACTCTGACACTCACAAGGCAGGTCAAATCTTTTGAAATATGGCCAGAGAATACTAGTGAGAGCCTTGTCCTGACAGAACACCTACACAGGCATGTCCCTCCAGCTTCACTCACTCGTCTCAGCTCTTTGCACTCCTGAAAAGTCGTGAGTGGGTTGAGCTGCTCATCTGAACCCAATCATAGCAATGGAGAGCAACAAGGCAGCCCAGAGAGTCAGCTGGCCTGTTTTCAATAACTACTTAGGGAAAAAATGGTTTTCGCCCTAAAAATTCTATTTTCCTGCAATGACTATAAGCATACCCCAGAGGAATGCTATAGACCCCATGCAGAAATTTCACAAATTTTCTAATTGGAAATTCACCTGCTTTGAAAGTGTGAGCGTAGGTCATAGGGACCACTGTGACCACCCGATCTATCTGTTCCTTTGTAACCTGTTAAACTGAGAAATTCTTTTAGAAAAACAACTCCTCTTCTCTTAAAAGATCCCCAGTTTCACCGACTCCACTGACTAAATATCCATACTGTTAAACATGTCTAGGGCAGTTTTCAACTTTCTAGCCCCAACTTTATATGTCATTATAATTGTATCAGCACTTATAAATTGTGGTGAGGTCACCCTCCCTTGAGGTCTTGGGTGCTTCCATCTATAGGGCATGTTTGTGAAAGTCATTAAAAAAATAGTTTGAGTCAAATCTCAGCAAATAAATAGCATATTTATGTTGCTTGAAGAGCAGATGGTGAAACGTTTAAAATGTTAGGTACTATTTATTATTTTTATTACACATCCACCATTACAGGACACTGGCTTTTTTAATAGTCCTAATTTATTCAGGCAAGGGACAAGCAGAGTTTACTGAACTGAGATCCTCAGTTTGTCCCTACCACATCTCCCCTAAAAACAATCTACTGAATGTTAATTCCAAGTGACCTACAAGAGAGACATAAACATTTTTCAAATGGCTACTGTGTACCTTAGCAATGAATGCACACTTTCATGAGTAGAGAGGCTACCACTTTTAAATCTAAATTTAGAAAGGCAGTGTATTTCTCTTACAAAGTATGAGTTGATTTCTCCTCTGGAAACAGACAGTTGGTTCTCAGGAATAAATATCTATCACTTTCCACCATTTCTAATTTTCAAGGGTACTGCTAATTTTTTCATAGACTTAAAGAGGATCTGAACTCTGTTGATCTCTGTGGTCCACTTTGAAGTGCATTGGTGGCCAGTCATTACTTTTTACGTATATTTATATGGTTTGAGGGTAAAAGGGAAAGTAAGACCTTTTAGTGCTAGGTGTTGTACAAATGAAAACGAAGGGTGGTTCAGAGGCAGAGCCTGTAGTCCAGGAATGGCATCAGAATCTGATGCTCTGCAAGGTTCCTAAAAAGAGAAAACAACCTAATAATATTATTCTGACAGTACCTTCATGCATATTTATTTTGGTTATTTACAGAAGAATTTTAACAACAGTGAAGGAAAAGTTTCAAAGGCAAAAAGGTCAGGTAGACTCCCTGCCATGAAGGAAAGCCTATGTAAGTCATATGCCGAATTTCTTTCTTGCCTTCAAAAATTTTTCCCCACAGCTCTACAGGAGTCACATTGCTTCCCCAGGAGAACAGCCACATCTGAAGTGAAATGTTTATACTCTTTAGCACTTGAGCCATCATACATATTATGCATGAACAAGAAGTTAGTAATAGAAGGCAATTAAAACTACTAAACAATTTGAAACTGGCAGAAAAGAATTAATCCTAGAGTCACATGGATTGCAAACAGGACTTCTTTTCTCTGCCAGTGCTGGCTGGTTTCCCAAATCACATTTTTGCAGCAATTTGTCCAGACTACTTTCAAAAGCCCCAAGTTATCAGAATTTTTGGATCTTTTCAGAAACCCTGAAACCATCTCAAGATTATGACAAGCTTCAGAATTGCATTCCACATCATTCAGCAATGTCTACCTAAATCCCAAGAATTTCTTCCCACCTTTGGAGAAAAATCTTGTGGATCTGCCTCCTCCAGTCCAAGAGAAATCACAGAATCACATAAAATCCCTCAGCCCTTTCCCTTAGAGATCATTCGATGAAGTTAAGACAAGCTGACACAGGGTTAGATGGAATGATGTTGCCTCCCATAATAGCTCAGGCCATTTCGATGGGAGAATGAGCCTCCTGGACTGGTGCCACAACAGGACAGTCCCATACCTCATCTG
This sequence comes from Rhinoptilus africanus, assembly GCA_013400135.1. Lineage (NCBI taxonomy): Eukaryota > Metazoa > Chordata > Aves > Charadriiformes > Glareolidae > Rhinoptilus > Rhinoptilus africanus. Next base: position 1,764,208 of record VXBO01003377.1, read on the forward strand.
GGAGCACAGCCTTGTTGGAGCATTCAATTTCCTGGGGGGTGGGCTTGCAGAAGATACTTTTAAAACCTCCCTAAGTACCTGATCTGCATCTTTGGATGGTTAAATGTCTTCAGAAAGTGCTTGGATCTGTTAGTGTCCCTGTGTTCATCCCAACTGACTTTAGCTGTAATCAACAGGAAGAGAAATGTGTCCAGAAGACAGTAAATCCCATCAAGAGCAAGAGTCTACATTATCATGGGGTTGATGGTCCTCAGAAAAGCCTGTGACTGTCCATAGTGAGACTGGAAAACCAGCTAAGCCTTGAAGCCTGATTTTCAGGTGACTGGATACAGTTGAGGTGCCTCCACCTCGACATTCCACCAGTAAAAGAGAGATAACTTTCCAACCTGTGAGATGAGAAGAAAACTCCATATGTATAATGTGGTACTTCAACACATAAAATAAAAGATAGTTGCTGCTATGTGACTATGCTGATGCAGGCTAAGACATAGAGATAACGGTCCAAACAGCAGATCAGCAGCCTCTGCAGCTGCCAGAGAAGCACTTTCTGTAATGCTGTTTCTCACCATGCAGTACACAGGAGCCTGACAAAACAAAGGATGTCTTAACACTTCATCCTTGTCATAACCATCATCCCTCCAGAGTCCATTTTCCCTTCATTATAAGACAGTCAGCACAGCCCTGTTGACTGCCAAAGGATTTCACCTGGGTCATCAACATGTGGGCACCAGCATCTCAGGCTGGCAGCTCCTCAAACGTGGCTGTCCTCCACAAAATGGGATTCATTAAGTGAGCTGTCCAAGTGGTCTGGAACACATTAAACTAAAAGAAACAAAGCTGTACAATGAATTTTCATCCACTGAAATGTGTTTCAGTGCTTATCAGGTATTTGTGTAAGCTGGCTCTACAGTAATATCAAGCTGATAACAATTTGCAGCTCCATTAACCACTGTTAGGCAGCGGAAAAAGCAGACTTGCTGAAAAAAGGCAGCTACACAGGAACAAGGAATTCCTGGTTTAAAAAAACCTATTTACATTTTAAGTGAATTGCTTCTATTGAGCAGATATGTATAATAAAGGTACTGCTTCCTCATGCAGCTAAAAAGACTGCTCTGGATATTGGAGCCTTCTTTTTACTCATCCGATTAATGTGATCTATAGGAGCATTGCCAATAAAAAGCGACATTCCTCTCTATCCCTTTTCAAGGCAGCAACTTACTATCACTTACACTTTCAGTCTTATTTATTGATTCTCAGGACTTATTTATTGATTCTTAGTTCCTTTGTGTCTGAAAAGAGGGAAATATTGTAAGCAGTGCCTATTTCAAAGAGTTTAAAATACAAACTCATATATAATACAATGAAAACCACATATAACAACTATTGGGAAGTGGAAAAGGAAAGAAAAAAGTCATATATGTACTACAGGATAAATGTCTTCTTGGTGTAACTCAACTATGATTTTGGTTGGTTTTCACAGACAACAAACGTTGGAACTAAAATAATTTCCCTGCCATAAAGCCTTGTTAAAATCACTTCTTGAGGACATGAAGGTAAAATATAGGCCTACAAGAGCAATCTGAATGAGGGGAAGAACTGGAGAAACAGAGATGTCTGTCTTTCGCATGAGTAGGATGTGGCAAAATGTAAATATGGATTAAACAAAGAACGAGCAATAAGAGATTGCAGGGGGTCATGTAATTTTTCATGAGGATGTGTCAGTTTTAATGTCATCTCTGTCCAGATCATGACAGAAAGATCCATTTACCCCAGTAGGGTGATCAGCAGCTGTATGGATAGGAAAATCTACATTCCCAATGGAATGTAGATTTCAGTTTAGTTCTTTGTATTCACCTGAGATGTGGGAGACCTGGTTTCAAATCCTAGGCTAGGATCAGCCTGGTCTCAAGAGATAGATGATATGGTCTTCACGTGGCCAAAAAAGTCCTGAGGCACCTTTCTCAGAGGGAATGGGAGCTCACTAGAGAGGTTCTTAGGGCAGGAAAAACATTTCTCCCATGGGACTAGGCACAGCTTGGCTGTCACTATTAGCACTGCAGAAAGAATAGAAGGTGACAAAATATACTAAACTAGGTAAACAGATGAGTGAAGAGTTATGGGAGGCTGAAACAAGACTACTACAAGGAAATCTGTACAGGGGTGAAGGAGTATGCTGTGAAGAGACTGTCATCTAGGGAGATTTAGGCAAGTTTTTTTTTTACACAAATAGGAAAGGAGCAATGCCAGAGACCTGATGCTGATTCTCTTCACCTGATTAATATGGGTATTTACACATGTTTAGATCAGAATTACTATTCCTAAACAAATGTTGCTATAATCTCTGAGGCAACAGCACAATGTTTCAATCCAACACTGCTCAATAAAGAGCTCTTAGATGCATAAGGGTTCGCCTTTTTCTCACAAGGCCTGGGATTTTTCCTATCAACTGCAGGCACTCACTCTAAGATAATTATCAAAGCTGTTTCAAAATGGCACTTCCAGGAGGTGAGACAGGTATTTAATGTCACAGGTAATTAATAAATACCTGTGAGAGAGGTATTTAATGACACATGGATGAAGACCAGCAGCCAGCATAGCTGTTGACATATATTCCTGTCTTCTTCTCATCCTTACTGTGACCTTGCAGGTCTTGACAGATCATAATGGCATTTAAGCAGCCAGGCAGACTTAAGACATGAAGCCCCAGTATATGTCTCCGTCAGCTGCCAGTAGTGGATGACTATCACAGATTGTAAGGACAGTGCAAATATATAATGATATTTCCCCAGAATATTCATGAGACTTCAATGATTTATGGCTCATGAACTTTCTGAGCTAAAGATGGCATCTCTGTACTGAATCGATCGCCATGTTTTTTTCTGACATGAGTTTATTCAGTCACTTTTTGAACCCATATCATCTTTTTCTAATTACATTGTCCTGCAGCACAGCCTTAGCATCACATTATTTGGAGAAATACATTTTTTTTTTTAATTTAAAACCAGACTTCTACAAATTCCATTTGATACCCTCTACTGATTGTGTTCAAAGGTATCATTTCATACTGCCATTCTTCAAGTTCCATGATTTTATAGACTCCTCTGAGGACTTCCCAGACTGATGAGTCTTTGCCTGTTTATGCATTTCTTCTAGAGTAGATTACCCATATTTTTGACCATTTTTTATCCCTTTTTGTACCTTCTTTTTTCATTTCTGTTATTATCATTTTTTATCTACTGAATTAAGAGAGAGTGAAGGAATGAGAAAATAGACAGTGTATTCAAGAGAAGGGCACATAATGGTTTTGTACTGAGGCATAATAATGCTGATTTGTTCCTTAATTCATGCTAAAAGAATTCCTAGATTGGATTTTCTGGTTTGACTACTGCTCTGAGTATGTAAAATTGGCTGCGACAACTCCAGAATCTCATTTTTGCATGGCAATAGCAGTTCAAAGTTCATCAGTGGATATATAAATACAAGATTGTTTTTCCCTTGTACTTCACTTTATATTATGTGGAATTTCATATGTCATTTCATCATCCAGTAATTTAGTACCATGAGATCCTTCTGTAACTCTTTGTAGCTGTCCTCATGAGCAAACTGTCACATCATTCCCTTTCCAGATCTTTATTGAATATATTGGACAGGATCAACCCTAACATAAGCCCTACCCACAGCAAATAATGCAAGGCTTTTGATTAAGTGTAAGTGATGACTGTAAATTTAGACTTATATTTGCAGAAATCTATCACCAAATTTCCACAACACTAAAAGACCTTGAAATAAGCACATTTCCATTCTCACAGTGTAAATTCTGCCTTGAAAATCCCCTGGATATACCTTAAAATGACAGATTTAACTTAGTCACAAAAATGTATCTGTGAAATAGGTAAAAAATTGTTCATGCTGACCCAAGAGAGCAATTTCTTTAGCCGTGAGAGTTAGAGCACTATATGAATGTGTTCTGAATAGATGTAAACTTTGTACTACTGGTGTTCATCTATAGTAGATTCTCCACAGTTGATTCTATGGTGATTCCAGATACAATGGTCAGAGTCACCAGGCTTTTTCCTGGTTAGACATTTATGATTTAACAATGTTTAGTCAGCTTTACCTCTATCCTCATCCAATTTTACAATACAGCACCCCCCACAGTCAAATTGGATTTGAAAAGGATCCTTACTATGAGGGGCAAAAACTGCATAAAGAGTTATTAGCTCTAATACTCCTAATAAAATTTAATATGAAAAGAGGAAAGATTTCCAATCTGACTGTTAAATTCAAGTGAGCAAGAGTCTTTATGACACATGACCCTTGCCTTTTAACAAGTCACAGTTTTCAATGATTTCAGAAGTCATTCAAGCATGAAAAGTAGATGAATTTAAATTTCTGCTTCATTTGATGTTATGTGATGTTATTTTTCACTGTACCTTGGCCAATATTCTTCTAACTTCAGTGAAAACATACTTGGCTCACATTTCTCTTACAGAAATGACTCACTATACAGTAAGTATGAAAGATGTTGGATAGTTGTTAAAAGGACAAAATCCACAAGGTATTGCAGTCTTGAGATCTCTCAGGAATTCTGAAAATCTTTCTATATTTAGAAGAGTCCTAGTTCAGGAATAATTGTCACAAAATTAGTTGATGGATGAATAAATGAACTAATAAATGAATGAGGAATGTAAGATTCCCTTCCAGATCTAGTGCCTGAACCAAAGCAAAGAGGTCTCAGTGTCTGTCCTGCCACAGAGTCTTGTTAAGAAGACAGGGAGGCAGAGAGCTGAGACCAGTCAGCTAGTTTATATCCATGTGTTAACCCCAAATACGTTGGCGTTTGGAACACAAAGAAAGAGCACAACAAAATTTAACTTAACAACTCACTGATTGAAAATAAAACATCCAAATGAAGCTCTGAAGATAGTATGGTGGTAACAGAGATGCTCGTCAGCAACTGATTGAGCCCACTTGAAGAGTACTTCCATGTTTAAAGCAAGGCAAAACTGTACACTCAAACTCATTTAAATACCTTCTCATTTATACTATTATCTCTAAATACTGTCTTATTTCAGATATGTGATACATCTTTCACCAAATGTAAGGCATCAGGATTATTTCTTGACACAGGCAATGTTTCCAAATATTTACCTTCTGCTATAATTTTAAATAAAATTAAAGTGCTTTCTATTGTAAGATTTAATCTAAACTAATTCCATTGACACTCTTTTAACTGCAAAATCTGGTTTTGGAGATCTACAGAAATCTCAAGGTGCATAATCACCTAATCATTTCACCTGCTTTATAGTAGTTAACCTCCCATGTAATTGCAATCAAAAAAAAACCAAACCAAAAAACCTTTGAAAACTACAGAAAAGTAACTGTCTCCACTGCAATGTGCATGGTAAGAAGTACCATGTACCTCAAATATCAACAGTAATACAGTCCTGGAATAAACTGTCCCACCTAGGAGTTCTCACTGAAAAAGTAATTTATATCAATAGTTTCCAAATCGTGGTCTAGGGACAGTGGGAGGTTCATGAGTCGTAAGAGATCCCCATCTGGCCTGTGCAATTATGCTGAGTAACAGACTAGGTCACAGAATCATGGAATCGGTGAGTTTGGAAGGGACCTTTAAGATCATCAAGTCCAACCATTAACCTACCCTGACAAAAACCACTTCTAAACTATGTCCCTAAGTACCACCATCTCATGACAGTTTGCAGAGCTTCTCACAGATCCATGGGGTGTTATAACTGCTGTTTTGCACCATTGCGTCTTCATGTTTTAAAAGATGATTATGTTTTCTCCAGGCAACAAAAGGCTTGCTAACGTAAGTACCTAAAAGGGTATTGAAAATGAGCAGGGAATAAACTCTTCTCGTATGGTCAGAGAAAAAGAAAAAAAAAAAGTGGGAAACTAAGTCTACATATTAAAGAAAACTTTCTCTTGGTAAGGATAATACCAGAATAAGCTGCCTCGGGAGACAGTAGACTGCACAACTGAAGTCTTTCATTGCAGGACTGGACAACATCTGCCAAAAATGATATAGGTTTAGCTGATCCTGATACTTAGGGAAAAAAAGGAGACTAGGAAAGCTCTCACGACACCTCTAATAGCTCTGTCCATTTCTTTAGACAGTTTAAAAAATAAAAAAAAAATCAATTGTCATCCAGCTGCTAAGCCTTTCTTTAAAATAGTCTTCTTCCCTTTTCTGTGGATGAGGATCTTCACCTGGGATGGGACAGTCCCAAACATGGATACAGGCTAGGTGATCAGTGGACTGAGAGCAGCCCTGTAGAGAAGGACTTGCGGGTAAAGGTGGATGAAAAACTGTCCATGAGCCGACAATGAGCGCTCGCAGCTCAGAAAGTCAACTGTATCCTGGGCCTCAGCAAAAGAAGCGTGGCCAGCAGGTCAAGGAAGATGATTCTGCCTGGAGTACTGCATCCAATTCTGGAGTGTTCAGCCCAAGAAAAACATGGACTTTTTGGAGTGGAGGGCCATGAAGATGGTCATAGGGCTGGAGCACCTCTCCCATGAGGACAGGCTGAGAGAGTTGGGGTTGTTCAGTCTGAAGAAGAGAAGTCCACAGGGAGACCTTATAGCCCCTTCCAGTACTTAAAGAGGACCTGCAGGAAAGATGGGGAGGGACTCTTCATCAGGGAGTAGAGTAATACTTCGGGGGGTAACAGTTTTAAACTGAAAGAGGTTAGATTTAGTTTAGGTATTAGGAAGAAAATTTTCACTCTGAGGGTGGTGAGACACGGGAACAGGTTTCCCAGAGAAGCTGTGGCTGCCCCATCCCTGGAAGTGTTCAAGGCCAGGCTGGATGGGGTTTTGAGCGACCTGGTCTAATGGGAGGTGTCCCTGCCCATGGCAGGGGGGTTGGAACTAGATGATGTTGAAGGTCCCTTCCAACCCAAACCATTCTATGACTCTATGATTCTCCGTTTCTTACCATTTTTGTGGTGCTGAAAATAGATAGAATTCAGCAAAATAAAGACATTTATTATATTTCAGAGGGGTCCAGTATTTGTTTCTGTCATTTGCCTAGACTCAAAAGCCCATTAGTGCTAAATCAACCACACTCATTTAATTACTAGCAGCAGCACTTCTTGCCAAAAAAATGTTCCCGGCGTCTTTTTTTTCCCCCTTCTGTTGGAAGCAGAACACCCAAAATAACTAGTAGAAGTTAGAGGCACTCACTATCCCTATCAAAGGGAGAGAGATTGTTTGAAAGAAGGAATATGCCTATCTGCAGGGGGAAGATAACCTTCCATGGATATCCTGAGCCTTTGCCTACCGCAGAAGAGAGCTTTCCCAAGCACCACGTGCACATCTTTCAAACTTCATCCCCGTTTCTGACTGCAGAACTGCAGGCAAAGCAGCCACCACCAGACTTCTTTCCATGGTGAGTTAATTGAGGAAGAAAGGGCTCATTAGAGTTCGCTTTCTGAACTCACATTCATGGAAGAAGAGTTTCCAAGCAACTCCTTGCAACCAGCCAGGCTCTGGCAGAAATTACATTATGAGTTTTGACTGAGGAAGCAGTAAGGAAGATTTCTGATGTGCCACAAATTTGGAACACTGAGATAAAACACACTGGCTGAGAGGACTGAAAGGGAAACAGATATAACCGAGAAGTAGTCTGCAGAAGTTTCTCTGATATGTGGTAAATGTAAATGTACACACACACACATATACATACATATACACACAATATATAAATGTATTTAGACGTATACACATATACACACATATCCATATATACAAATACATATATGTATATATACATATACGTGTATATTTTCTCTCATATTTATATATAAACATCTACTATATATGTGTACGTGAGACTCTGTGTATGCGTGTGTGTGTAGAAATATGTATACACATACAGCTCATGATTCTTCCAGAGATATTTCCATTAATGCTTCTTCCAGAAAGCACTACATGATACTGATGTTTTTTGATTGGTATATGCAGACTGGTAAAGCAGGGTGTGCTGTCCTTCACCTTGGGCATTCACCTAAGTGTATACCTAATTCTAGACATTATTCATCGTAGCTGTGAGTTGCAGTCAAAAATGATTGATGATGGCACCAGCACGGAGGCTTACATACACAGTCCCACACTATCTTTTCCACACGTTATCAAAGAGGAGGAGATAGAGCTGGAAGTTGTGTAGGAGCCTATCAGAGCAGGCGGGACATAGCTACAGCCTTCAGCCCTCTGGAGATTCTTGTCTGAGGTGGAGCCCGTAGGAAGCCCTGGGCTTGTTTCCATGAATCACAGCAACTGAAGATTGCTTCAGTTTGATCGTGATACAGCTGAGTCTCAGCTCCAGCTCTGAAACTGTTGTGAGAAAAAATTTGAGAGAATTTCCTTGAACCTTGCATCTGCTTGGACACACCACATAGCCTGGGGTTTTAGCAGTGATTTTATGGAATTTGTGACCTTTTACCATGGACCAGAACCTTCCTGTAATGGATACCTATTTCTCTGTACATTTTTATGTAGCATAATGCCAAGATGAGAACTCTGAAACATATGAAAACATATTTTGTTGTCTGGATGTAAGTTTTCACTTGTTAGAAATTACACTGTCAGGTTTAAAGTCCAAACTGATTTGTGGTCTGAACGCTTACAAATGAATACATTCAGGAGGTACTAGCACAATTTGCATAAGGTTTGCAACTTATTTCACATGCTGTTTATTTACAATTATATAAAATTAATATAAAATACAAAAATTACAAAGCAATTCACATATATTGCACTCTAGGCTTCCCGGAGTGTATTCCCAGAGTGCACACTATCCAGATGTATGCCACAATGATGTCATAGACAGGTTGTGATTTTAATAAGGCAGTTACCAAGGAGGACTAAATATGGGTGATTCTAATAAACAAATAAAAGAAAGGAAATTCGAAAGTCAAGAACAGCAAACTTTCCTGAAAGTAGGTGCACTTTAGGTTCTACTATAACAGTAAAAACATTCCATGCAGTAAACCTAACTTAGACCCATGCCAGTTGCAGGTCTGTCTAGTCCAGACCAAGGATGAAAGAGAGCCCTTTGCCTTTCCAGAAACTGAAAACAATCTGGTTGTATCTGACTGACTAATTTTTATCTGTTTCCATGGTTACAAGAAGATAACATACATGCACTCTATTGGATCATTTTTGGCAGAAGGGAAAATCTCCATAGCAGTCTGTCTCCCTTCCCCTCCGCAGACCAGAGGTATTAGGAAGGAAAACCCAGGCTCTACATGGGCCCCATCTCCCCTCACACAGCAGTGCACTGAGAGGAGAGGACGTGCTTTCAGAGCACACTTGTCACAAGCATGGCTGTGTTTCATGAAGAGAGTGTGTGTACAGAAGCTTGTAACCGAGGATGAGGAGACAGCAGCCTGGCATACCAGCCAAAGCACTTGAAGTTGTAAAAACACTGAGGATTGTCCATAGGAGGGGAAGACTTGCCCAAGCTGGCAGATACTCATTCTTATGGGAAGGGGAAGGGCAACAAGGCTAAGACTCAAGTAAACAAGAGAGCTGCTTTTGCTTACTGTTTGCATGGGAACACAAATTAGGTCGCTATGCAACCCTACCTACTGTCAAAAGGGCAGCACTTGACTTCCTTACCTCACAAAGGTCAGGCTGATGATTTAGCCCACACCCTTATCTCCTCAATTCCTCCTGTTTATCATTATGGACATTCTCTCTGTGTGTTTCCATGGAGCTTCCATGACTGTATTCAAAAGAGTCATACAGGACATAATGAGATGTCAGGCATAACAGGACAGCCCCTTGCAGATCTCATTAGTTTGGGTCTTCTGTCTGCCTGTCTTGAAAAGCTCTCCTTTCCACACCCCATCAGGATTGCTATCTTCTTACTTGGGCATCCACCACATTTTCCAAGCAGTGAGGGAGATACTCTGCAAAAAAAGGAAAACACATGAAAGCCTTTGTGTTGTAAAAAAACCCCTCCAGATATAAATATTAATTTTTCAATTTGCTTCTCAGTTAAAATATATGTTGGTATAATGCACAATTAATTTGGAAAGAACGGGGTGCTTTGTGAAAAATGGGGGGAAAAGGAAGTTTAGGTAATTCAAATATTTTTCTAAATCAGATGTCAGATCCTTTGTTCCAGGCATTTTTCTCACTGAAAGCCAAAAGACTTCACAAGGGGACTCATACACCGTTCTCCAACTGCGAGTGAAGCTTCTGTCTTGCTGCTTGGAACCAAGAGACCACCAGGTAGGGCAGTTGCCTGGGAAGTCACCTCACTCTTTGGCTTATTCACGCCCATGGAGTAGCCAGTCCCTCATTCCTGGGCCCTAACAGCATTTTGGGCTATGGCTTTCCTGCAAACTAGGCTCTAGAAGAGAGAAAAAACCATAATTCCTTCAGCCCAATTTAGGAAAAGATGCTTACTTTGAACCCCAACTGCCCCACAGGACTTTCCATTTCTAAATGCTTAAATGAACTGTGTTGATTCTTTCCCTCCAGATGTTGCTTTAGACTTCTTTTTTCTCCAGATATTTCTTGAGAATTTGGTGAATTCTCAAGCCTTTTGGCCTCCCCAGGGCCATGTGTGTCTTCAATACATGAAAGACTTGCCAAAAGTCAAAAGAGAATAATTTAAGAATCACTCACTTCAGCTCAACAGAACTTACTTATGAACAGCAACCTAAATTCTGTCCTTTTCTTATTAGTTTTTGATTTGGCAGTCTTAATTCTTATTAAGTTGAGAAGAGTTTTCATGTGATTTCCTATAGAAAAAGACTAAGGAAATCTCCTGAATAATCATTGTGCAGAATCATACCAACACTTCCATGAAATGTCAACTGTGTTGGCTTCATTCTTCTTTTTACCTATAGGACATTCTCATGAAGGTCATGCCTCCATTTTTGCTTTCAGAAGTACAGCACTGAACATTTTACAAGTCTTTGTGGCTTGCTAGCCAAATCTATCTGATTTTCAGGGTGAAAAAAAGCCAAAGTAAGATTTTGTAGAAGCAAGTCTGGCTGAAGTTTCTTTAACTTCACATTGGTGTGAATTATTGCTTCCTGTTACCCAGAATAATCTTTTACTGTATTTCTTCAGCCTGGCCTCCGTTAGGAATAATGCTGCCAAAAGATACAGCCCAAGTTTTATCAGTGTCTCAAGGCATAAAACAAGAAGGGGAAATGTTAGAAGGGCAAAATTAAACCCAGAATTGTTTATGGTGCTTTTATTTATTTCTCTTTCTTGTTCCATCTCAATCTTCTTTTATGTGTTTATGTATACTTTCACATTGATATAGATATACGCATAGCTACATCTATCTACATGCATATGCACACATACATCATTTTGCCCTCTGTATATATCTGTACTATGTGTTGTGTGTATGATAAAGCAATCAAAGAAGAAATGAATTGCAGCAATATCTGATTGCCTGTTCCATGCTCTGGATAGTTGAATCACAAACTCTGTATTTTTGAACAAACTTGCCCAGGGAGGTTGTGGATGCCCCATCCCAGGAAGTGTTCAAGGCCAGGCAGGATGGGGCTTTGAGCAGCCTGGTCTAGTGGGAGGTGTCCCTGCCCATGGCAGGGGAGTTGGAACTAGATAATCTTTATGGTCCCTTCCAACCCAAACCATTCTATGATTCTATAAAATAGGAACAGCAAAAATCTGCCAACTGGACAATAAAGAAAGTTCTAACCCTCGGTAGTTCACAAACTCTTTCCCAGCTGAGTGGTGGTCTGCTGTTGGTGGTGATGTGCTGTTCCCGAATCCCCTTCCCTCACCCCTCCACCTTATCACATGGCGGAGAGGAGCGACATGAAACAGGACCAGAAGGCTGATCCTCATTGCTTTTCATCCAAGCAGCACCTGGATTATCATTCCAGCGAGTCTCGCTTTGCTGCCAGCTTTCAAGGCAGTGCACGAGGGAGCAGAGTGGCATTGATGGGGGAGCCACCGTAAGAACAGAGGGTGCTCTTACAAACCGGTGACAAAAATCTTACAAAGTGTGAAAGGGCAAAGAGAGACAAACATGAAAGACTGCAGCTGCCTGATTTTTCTCCAGAGCCTAAGTAACAGCTTCCTCCCCACACCCCTGCTGCTAAATTCTAGCTAATTATTTATGTAGGCAGAACTTTAATACTTCTCACTTTCCTGTTTGTTATAGAGGCATTAAAACACTGAGTACAATTCATGCAAGAATTTCAATTTGAGCTGGCTTAAACCATATATTCATTCTTCCCCAGTTCTTCCAATTCTTTTTTGCTTAAGTAATCATCAATGCATATGATGACAGTAGAGCTATGGCTCTGATTCTAAGTTGGAGCTACGCTGCCAAGTTAAAATACGTCCTTCGAACTTTACAAAGAATTATGCAATTTGTTTTTCAAATCGTAGCCCATTTGTATTTTCTATGCCAGTCCTCACAAATTACTTTCAGGACCCAATAGGAAGAGAGCAGATATAAACACAATGAGACTGATTTCTTGAATTATTGCCCAAGGCAGCACAGATTTCTGCTGCATTCTTACAGATCTGGCACTTTATTCAAGTAGTCTCTAGAGAGGTATCTGACTGTACGCTCTTGGCTGATATGGGTTTAGGTACTACTGTAGGAAAGAGGATTCCTCTTCTAGCTCCTGAAGATGGGAATAATAAATACACCCTTTTAGAAGCTGAGCATGAGTAACAGGCCCAGGTATAAAAAGGTATGTTCACTGGTGAAACATGAAAAAGGTTGTAATTACAACTTATAGATTTTTTTTTTCCTACTTTCTTTTTTTTTTTTTTTCCCATGACATTTTTCTGATCAAGAGCTACAGCAAATATCTTAGTTTTTCTAAAATAGCACCCTTACAACAGAGAGTTTGTCTGGAAAGGGGCATTGTGGTTTGGTGCCACTGGCTGTCCCTTGAACAACTCAATGGGCCCTTGATTTTGTTTAAGGCAGCTGGTCACCGCTGCAGTACTAAACAGAAGGCACTTATGAGTGAAAGTGGGCACCTGTCTGAAGTAGTTTCCCCACCCCTGGCTGAAGCAATAGTGTCCTCTAAGCTCATGTATGTAGGAGAACATCTGCAGATTGTGAGTAAATAGAAGTGGTGCAATATGATGTTTACACACCCAGCAATTCATTAAACCCACACCAAATTTAGCTAGAGTTGCCCCACTAAATTTGAAATTCACTACCAGTACTCAGTCCACTTGATCTACACTGGTCAGCCTTCAAGAGGTGCTGTGGATATTTTCTGCCTCATTTTCCAAGAAGGTTGATGTTTAGGACAGCGTTGTTGTGATGTGAATCTGAGTAAGATCGAAATAACACCTTACAACACTCATGGATGCAGGTAACAGCGGTTGTATTTACGCTTCTATATACATCCTATCCCCAAGAGTGATCTCCGCGTATCAAGCCAATACTGACTACGTCCACACTGCACAGTATCTGACTGCACATCTGCTTTGGACACCAACTCACATTGGAGTGGGAGAAGAAGAAATCATCTCAAAGTGTCTAAAATAGTGTGGTACAGTAAGGTGATGGTACCCACATCAGAGCTTAGAGGGGCAAAACCCTTGCTGGAGGTTTGCACAGTGCAAAGGGAACCCAGGTGTCACCTCTGGAGTATATTGAAAACAGGCACTGGGAGAAACTCACCCCAGAAGAAAATCTGTGTTTTGTTTTGGAGGAAGACTGGTTGACCGGAAAAGGAAGCCTGGGAATGAACTAACATTTAGGCAGGGGACCAGGTGTAAACTAGGCAGAGAAGTTATCTGATAGTGTAAACCACCCTCTACATCTGCTTCCCAGCAGCAGTGAAGCAAAACAGATTCAAAGGCTGGATCAACAGGATAGAAATTCTTAGATGTGAGTCCAGTCTGATATCTGAAGTCAGAGTTTTAAAGCATGTACGTCATTGTTCACATATCACACAAACAACCTGCAAACTCTGGTACGTTTAAAAGATGGGCTTTACTAACTTACAACTCCTCTGGCTGTGTATGGCCTTTCCCCAGCCATCTCCTCACAGAAGTATTTTGCTGGTATTACCTTACACAGGGTGTATGCTCAGAACCAGTTAAACCAATGCAAACACTGTCATTAGGCAACTGTGGAAGGAAAACCAAACATGTTTAAAAATTATGTTTATTCATGTCTTTAAAACCCTGTAATAAAACAGCTGTTCAACATGCCAGGCACCTACCGATATATACAGATTTACGTATTTATGAATCAAGAGGTATCTCAGCTATGCTTCATAAAAACAAAACATCACAGTAAACTAATAAAATTCAGGTAAACACTCCAAAAATCTTCATTTGCCAGATTTGCTGTACCTGAAATATTGAATTATCCATGCTTCAGGTCTGGATCTCACTGCCACTCACACGAATAAAATTTGAACAGGACTGAATATTTAATGTATCTTTTCTGATCTCCCTAATCTTGAACAAAAATTTTCTCTGGGAAAAAAAATATATCCTTGTGCTGACATAAAGGGGATGAAATTTAAAGTTTCCAGATCACAGAATCCTCCAGAGATCTCAATTCACCACTTCTCATTTAGGGGAAATTCCTGTCCATCCTGATTGGATCTCAGGGTTATAGTACAGGTACGGTGTAGCAGAAGACGGGTGTTCCTATGGCTGGTGAGGTTCTCTTCACACACATACAAAGCAGAAACAAACTATCTGTTGGATTACTGAGGGTTGCCTCAGTATGAAGTACATCCCTGGATAGCCTGCGGATGCTCTACCATCCTTGACAGCATTTTTCTTAAGATGCGAAAATGAAAGCCAAGTGATGACCTAATAAAAAGATCTTTCTTAAGATCCCAGAGAGGGCCAAGGTATATACCTACCAGATTCAGTTGTAAGGATCCTCTTGGAAAATGGCTTCTTGCAACACACACAGACCCAGCGCTCTAAAACTGCTGAATGCTTCATCAGCGTTGCAGCAGCTGCAAGTTGGTAAGGGTTGTATCTGGCTTCCTCATACTTCCAGTTCTCAAGCAGATCCCAGAGGTCACTAGAAAACAACAAAGCCACCAATTTCCTAATTTCAACGTAACAGTCCTGGATCATAGAATCATAGAATCATAGGGTTGGAAGGGACCTCGAAAGATCCAGAGCAGGGTCACCTAGAGCATATCACACAGGAACGCGTCCAGGCGGGTTTTGAATGTCTCCAGTGAAGGAGACTCCACAACCTCTCTGGGCAGCCTGTTCCAGTGCTCTGTCACTCTCACAGTAAAAAAATTCTTCCTGATATTCCTCTTGAATCTCCTATGCTCCAATTTGCATCCATTACTCCTTGTCCTATCACTGGTCATCACTGAAAAAAGCTTCACTCCATCTTCCTGACACTCCCCCTTTACGTATTTGAAGACATTGATGAGGTCACCCCTCAGTCTCCTTTTCTCCAGACTAAAGAGACCCAGCTCCCTCAGCCTTTCCTCATAAGGGAGATGTTCCACTCCCTTAATCATCTTTGTGGCTCTGCGCTGGACTCTCCCAAGCACTTCCCTGTCCTTCTTGAACTGAGGGGCCCAGAACTGGACACAATACTCCAGATGTGGCCTCACCAATGCAGAATAGAGGGGGAGGAGAACCTCTCTTGACCGACTCACCACACCCTTTCTAATGCAGCCCAGGATGCCATTGGCCTTCTTAGCCACAAGGGCACATTGCTGGCTCATGGTCATCCTCCTGTCTACCAGGACCCCCCGGTCCCTTTCACCTACACTGCTCTCCAGCAGGTCAGCCCCCAACCTGTACTGGTACATGGTGGTTTTCTTCCCCAAATGCAAAACTCTACACTTGCTCTTGTTGAACCTCATCAGGTTTCGCCCCGCCCAACTCTCCAGCCTGTCCAGGTCCCTCTGAATGGCAGCACAGTCTTCTGGGGTGTCAGCCGCTCCTCCCAGCTTGGTGTCATCAGCAAACTTGCTGAGGGTACACTCTGTACCCTCATCCAGGTCGTTGATGAAGATGTTGAACAACACCGGTCCCAGTACCGACCCCTGAGGGACTCCACTAGTCACAGGCCTCCAACTAGATTCTGCCCCATTGACTACGACTCTCTGACTTCTGCCTTTCAACCAGTTCTTGATCCACCTCACTGCTTGATCACCAAACCCATACTTGATCAGCTTAGCTACAAGGATGCTGTGGGATTTTGGCGTACAAAGAGCTCCTTGGTAACGTGTGCTGTCTGGCATCTCTCAAGGATTTCACAGAACTTTTAAGCCCTTTACAATCAGTTGATTCCCACTACAGTCCTAATTTAATGGCAAGCAAAAGTTGTACCAATCTTAATAGGAGAAAGTGATGATTAGGGAAGGCAAGTTCCATATTAAACACTCCCCAGTTTAGGGACCTTTAAGTTCTCCAGCCCCAAAGTAAACCTAACTCTAAGCCTAAACCCATCTGAGTACCCATTAGATCAATGGGGTCTAAAAAAGCCCTGACAGAAAACTGGGTGTGCTAGTCATGTAAGTGTGTTAGACATCGTCTGTGTTAACATGCAGCAAAGTCAGGGCATAGCTGGTACTGGGAACAGAGGAGTTTCAGCCTCTGCCTCTGAAACGCTGCACTGCAAAAATTCCAGTCTGCAAAGAAACCCTGGGTCAGAGTGAAAGAAGCCAAAACTACTCAACAAAACTAGCACTGACAGTGAAAACCTTTCTCCTTATTAACATTAACATTTTTAGGTCTGCACAAAAAACATGT
The DNA here is from genome assembly GCA_013400135.1 of Rhinoptilus africanus. Classification (NCBI taxonomy): domain Eukaryota; kingdom Metazoa; phylum Chordata; class Aves; order Charadriiformes; family Glareolidae; genus Rhinoptilus; species Rhinoptilus africanus. The sequence goes on from VXBO01003377.1 coordinate 1,780,957, forward strand.
GGGTATCACTAAGACGTGTTACAGCTTTACATGCCCAGTATTTCCTGTCTGGGATACTACAGTTTGTATGTCCTTTGTCAAAATCTTGTGAAACACAGACAGGGAAAAAATCCTTCTGTCCTCTCAAGAGGATGCACTGTAGAAGATGAAGTGCTCGGCAGTGCTACCAAAGTGACTGGGGGCAGTAATGAATGGAAACATGGAGCTGGTATCTCTAAGCTGGCATAAACAAAGCTAGAGACAGAGTGCTAGGTGATACCGTGCTGGGGGATCACTGCCGACCCGACAGGCTGCCTCCTCCACTGTGTCACCAGGGGCCAGCTCAGGCCGGAACCGAGTGGTGACTTGAGATAACACTATCCCATAAAGGCAAAACCTGCGCTGAGGCTGAGAGCACAGAACAAAGGTCATGGAAACTCTTAACTCACTTGTGCAAGAGGGGGTTTTGCCTGCCGTTCAATACATTCAATACTTTCCCCAAAGCCAAAGGAACTGTATTTTTTTTCATACAGTCAGCCCTTTACCAATATAGGAATTACCCAAAAACCTTCCGATCTCAGAAATTAAAAAGGATCGCTCTCATTCAGATAGCAATAACCCACTGCCCAGATCACTTGAACACAGAAAAACAAGTATACTTTGGCTACAGCTATGTTGTGTTTGATCCTCTGTGAACAGAAAGCACAAACACATAAAAGCAAGGCAGGTCTATGGAGACACAGCTGTTATCTGTGGGCTGGGTACAGGCTGGGCACAGTGGCAAAACTAAGCAAAAGCACATCAAAAAAGAGCTACTGACTGATCAGTGCTGTTAGCAGCACAAAAAGATAAACTTTCCAAGTGGAACTCTGACGAGAAGAAGCCTTTGAACTACTAAGATCCCAAGGAGACATACTTCAAAACATTATTAATTGATTGATATTGCATTAATATCTATCTGATGTGCTATTTGTACAAGTGCAAGTGTACCAAGGCAAGCCCTGCCCAGAAGGCTACTGAGGTTAATACCCTTGAAGATGGGATAATTCCATCCTCAGCAAGTATTTTGTAACATATTCTAATTCTCTGTGATGTGAGATGAGGATTTTGAAGGATGCTGTGGAACCATGGACAACTCGGGAACTCTGTCCTATATGCCACAAAGCTGCTGTGAATCTTTATGAGTTGGCTCATGACCGTGTGCTTGGCCCGCTGGGCAGTGTAAGTGACACTTTCCTCACTGCTCAACACATTCAATTATTGTAAATACCCATTGTAAAGGAAAATCAAGGAACAAATCTCTCAAAGCTTAGCTGCCCAGCAGAGGAAACTCAGATTCATTTGATGTGGCTCAGTAGGACTCAATGATGGATGACACAAAGGACAAAGTAAGAAATTACATGGATACAAGAGCTGGCGAACACTTGGTTGTCCATGGTAGCTTGTTTAGAGAGAGCTAGGTGATTACCTGGGGAGCCAACTGTGCTTGTCGCTTGTTCTTTTGATCCATGTTTTCTCTCAAATGCTCTTGTTCTGAGTTAATTTTCAGCCTCTAAGATGAATTGCTTAGCCCCCATTTAATCCTGGAGAAGAGAACTGCAGCTGTTAAAATGAATTTAAGCCTTCTGCACCAATTGCAGCTGGTCAAAGAAGATAGCCTAAGAAAAAGGTCTGGAGGAAGAAAACTGTAGGAACATGCAGGGAAGAGCTGGCAGCCAAAAACCCAAGACTCCTCTGAGGCCCTTGAGGAGTCTACAAAGCAGCTAGAGTTACAGCTAAGCTGGATGCTGTGGCAAGGACCCTGTGTGAAAGGGATGAACATAAAGTGTTTCGCTTCTGCAGAGATCTACTTGTAGGAAAGCTCAAAGGGACAATCTGTGGACACAGCATAGCCACCCCCAAATCTGATCGCCATCCTACAATTTCTGTTTTGCCTAAAGCTATACAATACTTTAGCATCCTCTAAATCATTCTTTTCTCCATAGTTTTTGATCATGACGGATTTATAAGTAAGCTGAATAAATTCACTTTGGTTTGAAATTAATGGGTGTGTTCTCAGCATGCAGCCAACTTTACTTCAGAGAATGGATACCAAAAAAAACAAAGAAAAAAGAGACTGATGGAGCCACACTTTGCCCAGGGAAAAAATAAATGTGACATTACAGTGCCCTTTTCAGAAGTGTAAGTTTTTGCTGTTTCATTAACTGAAAACAGCTTTGTTATTGTCCAAAAAATATATTTTTGCATAACTGCCCGCATCTATAAACATTCACAAAATAAGCAGAGGGGAAAAAAAAAGAGAAGACCAAGTTATTGCGGTTATGAAAGAGCCCTGTCACTGGCATTATAGAAATGAATGCATAACATTGGACTCTGTATCTGCTCTAGTCCTTGGAGTCCTGTTGATATCACTGTGCTAGAGAGCATCCTTCTATAGGTCCTGTAGACTGTTATGACACATACAGAGTAAAATCTTGGCTCTGCTGAAATTAATATGAAAGGTCTCACTGCTTTCATTGGAAAACAGATTTTAACCTATTACCTTCTTAGGTTTATACTTGACCTTATGTATTAGGCAAGTAATGAAGTAAACAGTAAATATTACTCTGGTGTGACAAGTCAGTTGAACAGAGCAGGTCCTTATAGGGAAGGTAAACTCTGTGGTTTTAGTATTACAACACCAGTTTCTGTGTATAAACAGTACACTCAGGGAAGTGTATTTATACTTCAGTATGATAAATCTTTCTTTCTTAAAGACCAGACTGGAAAATGAGGGATCATGCCTCCTTTTTATAGAGCTCATGCAAGAAAAAGAAGTAAGATTCAGGACAAAAGCAGACACTGCACAGGAACCTCTGTCTTCCACATGTTCAGGTTCAGGTGGCTTGGTCTGCAACAAATACCGTAAAACCCATGCTTGAAGAGGGATAAGGATTTATCCTGTACAATAACAACTCAAGGGAACCTGTTCAATACACACCTCAGTGGCCAGGTGAAAAAAAGAGGTTTTCTCTCCTTGCTGTTCCACCACAATTATGGAGCACATTGCATTTTGTACTGTGTAATGTTCATTCCTCTGCTTTCCATACTGAAGAATCGCAGAAAGGCTGAGATTGGAAGGCATCTGTGATCATCACCCAGTCCAACAATCAGCTCAAAGCGGGGTCAACTAGAGCACATTACTCAGAGCTATGTTCACTCAGGTTTTGAATATCTCCAAGGATGGAAACTCCACAACCTCTCCAGGCCACCTGTGGCTGTTGGCTGCCATTGTCATAAGGACATATTGCTGACTTAACCTTTGTCCACCAGGATCCCCAGGACCTTTTCTGCAAAGCTGCTTTCCAGCTGGTCTGCCCAAGCCTGTCCTGGTACATGGGTTGTTCCTCCCCAAGGGCAAGACTTGGAATTTTCCTTTGCTGAACTTCATGGGGTTCCTGTCAGACCATTTCTCTAGCTTGCTGAGCTCCCTCTAAATGGAAGCACAACCCCCGGGTGTATCAGACTCTCTTCTCATTTTTGTACCATATGCAAACTTGCTGAGGGTGTNCACCTGTGGCTGTTGGCTGCCATTGTCATAAGGACATATTGCTGACTTAACCTTTGTCCACCAGGATCCCCAGGACCTTTTCTGCAAAGCTGCTTTCCAGCTGGTCTGCCCAAGCCTGTCCTGGTACATGGGTTGTTCCTCCCCAAGGGCAAGACTTGGAATTTTCCTTTGCTGAACTTCATGGGGTTCCTGTCAGACCATTTCTCTAGCTTGCTGAGCTCCCTCTAAATGGAAGCACAACCCCCGGGTGTATCAGACTCTCTTCTCATTTTTGTACCATATGCAAACTTGCTGAGGGTGTGCGCTGTCTTGTCATCCAGGTAATTAATGAAAAAGTTAAAGAATATTGGCAATATTGACCTCTAGGGTACATTACTATTGACTGGCCTCCAGCTGGACTTTGNTGCCCAAGCCTGTCCTGGTACATGGGTTGTTCCTCCCCAAGGGCAAGACTTGGAATTTTCCTTTGCTGAACTTCATGGGGTTCCTGTCAGACCATTTCTCTAGCTTGCTGAGCTCCCTCTAAATGGAAGCACAACCCCCGGGTGTATCAGACTCTCTTCTCATTTTTGTACCATATGCAAACTTGCTGAGGGTGTGCGCTGTCTTGTCATCCAGGTAATTAATGAAAAAGTTAAAGAATATTGGCAATATTGACCTCTAGGGTACATTACTATTGACTGGCCTCCAGCTGGACTTTGCTCTGCTGATCATCTGATCCTGGAAACTCAGCTAGTTTTCAACCACCTCACTGTGCAGCTATCTGCCCTGTGCTTCCTCAATATGTCTATGAGGATATTATGGGAAACATCATTAAAAGTCTGGCTAACATTATGTTAAAGAACATCTCCTGTTCTCCCCTCATCCACTGAGACAGTCGTCTCGTTACAGAAGGCTATCATAATCCAATTCTCCTCCCCTATCCCACTGGCCGGGGGGGGAGAATAGTGAGTGATTAGGTGCATCATATTTGTCTGCCTGCTGGGTTAAACCACAACAAAAGAAGAGAGATCCAACTAATAGAACATAGCATCTGCTCTAATGCTATAGCCTGATGCTGGCCATTATTTTGTGTTTATTAAATTCCTGTATTCTAGAGCAAAAGATCAAGGATAATTAAATGGGATTCATTTATATATTCCACTGGCTTTTCAAAACGTGATTAATTTATATCATTCATAAGCTTTTACATCATAAAGAAACATGATCTTTCCACATTTTAAAATATTTACATAAATATAAAAAATATTTATATTTACTTGCATAAAAATATACAGAGATCACATCCACACTATATAATATATTAAATATTAATTACCAATATAGATGCAATTGTATGGATTTTCTCTTAAATTTATGAAAAAAACATTTAAGTACGCTCTGAAAAATACTTACCCAGCCTGCAACAGAGTTTATGTGTAGCTTTACGTTTTATGCTGTGATCACTTCAAGAAGTTTTACAAGTGTAACTGAAGCTAACCATTTGCCTAAATGGTCTGCTTAATGATGATGAAACACAGAATTGGGGCTTAAAGTTGCATGCTACTACCCAAACTCCCTCTGGTTGCCTGAACACCACCTCTCAGCCACAGGTACTTGCACAAATTTTGCCCCTAGGAGTAGTTTGGATGAGAGTAACATAACTTGTTCCAGCAAAGATTCCAGGGTTGAGATCTTTTTTCCTGAACCAAGTTTTTCTTCCAGAGTAAGGCTTATTCACGTAAGCACACTGCAACTGTGCCACCGCAACATTGGTTTAACTGAAAACATCTTTTGCTAATGGGGCATGGCATTTCCTTGTTGCACCACATTAACTTCATTTTTTTGGATCAGGTAATTAAGGCCAATTGTCTCTTGAAAACAGCAAATGAATTCCTGACACTGTTGCACTTTCTAAGACTATCACATCCAGCTGTTGAATTTTAAAAAAAAAAAAAAAAGAGAGAGAGAGAGAGAGAAATTTGCACAAGACTTGACTTACTAAACTGTTTAAACCCTGCTTGTACTCTGCATGTGCTGGATTCTTTAGGCAAATGGCAGTTTGCACATAGTGGTGAGTACAAATAGATATAGCTAGGGAGTACCAAAGCAGTGACAGACTGGATGGTCTCTCTCTGCCCAGTGATCACAACTGTCTCTTCTTTTGCCATGAGTATCTCCAGGGCTGAGAGGAGTTACCCGATACCACCATCTTTCCCACTTTAAGATGGTGGAGGATGGGACGTACCAGGGACAATTCATCAGTGGATGTGATACTAAATGCAGCGAGGACTCTAGAAAAGACAACCCAGAGCCCAAATACCAAACCTCTCAAGTGATAGCTTTGCTCATGTCCTGAAAATGGGCAGGTTAGAAGTGTTCAGCTTTGGGGGGATATGTCACCAGGTTTTTTCCTCCTTCTCCTCCAAAAATGTATGAAGGGAGAGTGTCAAGGCTCAGTGTTCAGTGAGTGTTCAGAAGAGCAGTAGTTTACGTCAGGGTGTGCATGTCTGTTCTTGTGTACTCAGGTCAGGGAGGAGCAGGGCATGAACAGGAGTATTGTGTGACCAAAGGTCTCAGCTCACACACCGTTAGTCAGGGATATTTGTGACCCACCAGTAAAGAAAAAAATATATGTATTTGTTCACGTGCACAAGTACCAATATTCAGTAGTCATCAACAATAAAGACAATGGAAGAAAAAGGAGACCAAATTTCATTGTTATTTGACAAATGAAGAAACCAAGATTGAATTAATTTTCTTGAAAGTAACTCAAGGTTGTCGCTGAGAAATCAGCAATAAATAACTGGACTTAACCCTGAAACAAAACTAAAAATCTTTATCTAGTGTTTGCCACACTGTATCGTACAAAACAATTTCAGTTTGGGGGACTGTCTTTGGAAGAAAACCCAACAAGGTTCTCCCAGTTTGTTCTTTTTTCCTGCCATGCCTTTGGCTTTCATTGTGGAGACTGAAGATGTTTGGCTCCACTCTGAGGACAGTTAGAGGAGCTTCAGGGTGTTAGTGCAGCTTCTCTGTTGGTATGAGAAAATGAGTAAAAGCACTAGATAACAAAGAGTTGGTTTGAGGTAAATGTCAGCGCAAAGGAAAGATAAACTAATATAGAGGCAATTACATCATTTTAATTAACTATCACAGCACTTTAAATATCTGGTTCAGATCTCACTTTCCTTCCCTTTTCTTCGCCATGACCTCACTCCTTATCACATTGGCTTTATCGGCTGGTGCCCATAGTGACACAAAGACTTCCAGAAGACTTTGCAAAACACTAACCTCATTTAGTCGATGCAAATGCCCAGCATTGTTCCAGGGATGGAACGAGCCTGCTGATGCAAAACTCCTCTGTTTATTTCAGGAAACTCATTGTTTCAATAAGCAACTTTCTTGTCTGGCCATTCTGCTCCTTGTTTCAGGATGTCAGTCACTGTCAAAGAATTGGCAGTGGTGGGAAGATAAGACAGCTTATACTCTCACTGAGTTACATTGCATATCCACACAACTATTAATGTTCCCAACCAGGCCAAGCAACAAACAGAAACTAATTAAGAGGAGTTTACGCATGCAGCAGTATTTATAATCTCACGCAGTTCTCTCTAAGGCAAAGATCCCCTTCGTTCCCGGGCTGGGTAACAAGATGGTCATGTCAAAATGTAAGTTGACATGTTCTTTTAGATCATAATGGGGTCATTAGAAAACACATATTTCTCATAGTCATTCAGAATCCCAGAAGGATGCACTGTATATATAGTCAACCTAAATAAAGGAGAGAGTCCCAAAAGCTCCAAGCCAGACTCCAACTGTAGCACTTACAAATAGATTTCCCAAACAGTTTCTGAATGTTTTTCCCTTTCATTGCTGTGTAAATGTAAATCAACCCATTTGGCTAGCTCTGACCAAGAAAAAAATTAACTGTTTTAAAAGATCTATCCTTGCTGTATACACTTCCTAGCAAGGACAGTGACTAGACACAATATTTTCTTTTGCAAACGGTAGTATTGTGCTTCTGCATGACGCTTAACTGCACCGCCAGGATTTAGATGTGATGTGAAACTGTACATGCATATGTAACCTTATATTATCATATTCCATTTCTCTGTTTTCATAATGACATTGGTATTTCTGCATGGTCTCAAGGAAGTCACAGCAAAGATAGACTTTGATTTAGGTATTGTTTAGAACACATTTAGATGTATATTATATAAAATGTTTATACGCATATCAACATTACAAAAAATACATACACGTGTATACATGTATATGTGTATGTACATATGTATGTATATTTATTTCCAGTCCTGAAATCAAAGCTCCCGTGCTACTAAGCTCTTCTACTCTCTGACAGTGACATTGTGCTTTTGCCAGCTTATGTTCGTCCCTTAGGAGTGCAAAGACATTCCCCGTATCAACCCAATACATCCACGCCAGCAAAAACTCCCTAGTAAATACGTCTCTCTTCCTCTCCCCTAAACCACGCCATTTTAGCTGTATAGCACACGTATTTATGGAGGTGATAAAGTACATCGAAGAACAAATTTTGCCAATATAAGCTGTGTCTCCAGCAGGAGGCTTTGCTGGCAGAGTAAGAGTTTGCAGCAGTTGCCGGCACCAGCTGCAGCCAGCTGCTGAGCAAGAGCGTCTCATGCCGTAGCCTCTGCAGCAGCACCGGCTGCTTTCTGCCCGCAGCTACAAAGAGCCCCAAGGTCTGCTCAAACAGGCTGTTGATTTCAGCAGTGCCAAACGCTAACAACCTCCCACTGTGGTTGCAATCAGAGCCATGAATCCTGCAGGTTGAAAGATTGTCTTCTCCAAGCAGTAGTAGCAAAGGAAGGAACCTCCTCAGGGGCTTCTGAGAGCTGGTCGGTGTGTAGGAAATGATTTTGGGGCCATGCTGAGAGCATGGGAAGGAGCAATGGGCATTCTACAGATTTAAAATATATTTCTAACTCAGTGAAATAAGAAGTGATATAAAGTACCTTTGACATTTGGTTGGTTCTCCCAAATCTTCTGGAGCTCTATTTTATATCCACTGCAACGTCCAAGTGGGCTCTCACTTCATGTTCCTGCACTCACTTCAGACAGAATGTTTCTCCAATGAAAGATTGTGTTAAATGGAGGACAAAGAGAGGGATTTTTCCCTGTGATATCAGCTAGCTGTCCCAAGTACAAATCAGAAATCCTCCATGCTCTGCACCATCCAAATATAACCAACAACAGCAGAAACAGAGTCAGCTCTGGGACAAAGGACAGCAACTGCACAACTATCCACATGTTTGTGAAGTGGACAAAATGATCAGGGAAAGACTCTTTTGTAAACCATTTCATTTCCAACTCAGTCCAAATGACTTACATAATGGCACATAAAAGCAATTAGTCAAATGACAAACTGGCCATTTGCATGAAGAATTATCCATTGTGTGTAAGTAACCTTTTTTCCTCTGTGTACTCTTGATTTTTAAGACTTCCTGTATTAAATGGACACATAGCCAACTGCCTTTCATAGTGGTCAGTTTACTTCAAAAGACTTTTGAATTCAGAGAAGGGCTACGAAGCTGGNCCGATTCTATGATTCTATGACTTCGGCAGTGATTTTGTCAGCACAATTTCACACTGAAAAACAGAATCCCATTTTTCTTTAGCACATGGTACACATTTCTTACAACTCAGTTAGGGTAAAGGCTGAGTAAGGAAACTACTATAGAATCATAGAAACTTTCATAGAATAGCTCAAGGAAGCCTTCCTATTTCTTATCTTTCACACCACTAAGTATGAACAGGTAGTGACTCCCGCTGCAGCCTGCAGAGCAATAGGAGTACAAGAAGCCCAGCCAGGAATTCATGTTCTGTCCATCATCATGGCAGACTTTGTTCCACCAAAGTATATCCTCTGCTTTAGTAGTGGTTCTGAGATTTTATTTAATTATCACAAACATGCAATAGGGCAATAAATTTTAGTAAAAATATTTAGTGGAAAGTTAGTAACTGGAGCAAAGAAATTAATCCTGTAGTAAAATACTCTCTTATAAAGTATTTTCAGTTATTAACATTATAAAAATTGCAGGAAAATCAATTCATTTACAAATATAGGCTTCTTATAACCAGCCAAAAAGGATTTAGTGGATTCATCAAAAGCCTGAATAGGCTCTATTGTTCAGAGCTAATTTAAACCATCCTGTGCAGTTTCAGTAATTTAAATACCACTGGAATACAAGCAGAGAAGATCTGCTTACTTGTCTCTGAGTCACATGAGAATCAGGAAACAGTTTAGTTAGGAAGCATACTTCACTGTTTCCAAAATATCAACATCCATTCCCATGTCTCCAATCAGCAAAGAAGCATCAAGTGCACACTTTCCTCATTCTTTGGATCTGTTCACTCTTTGAAACTGTTGCTGGGAACACACTGCAATGAGGCAGAAATGCAGAAAAATTTCTTCTGTTGTTTATGTAGGCCCCAGTCCGACAATAACTGTTTTGTGGGAAACCCCCATACTTACTTGGAGCCCTCATGACTACAAGGGTTCCTCACTTGGGCTCTGGGATGTGCTGCATTGAATTTCTTTCAGAGGCATGTAGACGTCCCTGAATATTATTCTTAAGCCTGTGGCTCTTCCACACTGTCAGCAGACACCTGCCTCATATAAAACTGAAGTGATTTTCTGGGGAGGCACTTAAATATGTGCTCAGATTTAAGCATAATCTCAAGTGACATCTGAAGTCGCAGTAGTTTTCTAGACTTGAGTTGCAGATGAAATTAGACAAACTCAAGCTCGAGTGATCCCCTTGAGCATTTGTTGGATAATGTTCCTTTTTAAAAAAGCCCTTGTTTTTGTTCTCACGACAGAGATTTGAAAGGGGAAAGGACAGAAAGAAGAATTAAATGGCATAGAGCCATCTTTGGAGGGAGAAGAGAATGGGTGGAAGGATACACTGAATTCAGGAGGAAAGATTAACTTGCCAGAGAGAAGCTGAACATTATTATGCTCTAATGAAGTGATAATTAAGACCTCAATGCAACTATGGCTTTTCACTGCCCACAAAAGACTCCTATATTCCTGATGCAATAGGCGATTAAAGATGTTATCTTCCATAAAATATACACGCAGCTTTCCTTAGGAAACTGTTTATTAGCATCCACTGGAGAAGTTATTGGCAGAAAGTGAACAGGACAGGTTAGGTCACTGCATAGAAATTGGGAAAAAGAGTAGGTGTTGGAGGAAGGAGGATTTTGGAGAAGATACCAGGAATCTGTGTGGATATGGGAACAAAGCCCATCAAGGCTGGAGACTTTAGTAAGTAGAATTCATTGCTGCAACTTAAGTCCTGAGATGGTGCAGAATGGAATCAGAGATTAAATTGGGGTTATTCTAGTGAAAGTTTGTAAAACTAACTTATGTAGGAGACTCCATTTCAGTGGAGAGACTGGGGAAGCAAGCAGATCTAGCCCTAGGAAAAGTATTTAATACCTGCAAGGGCAGGTAAACCAAAATAAACCAAGGGACATAATGTTGACAGCAATCAGTAGAGAGCCATGCATGGACTCCAGGTGAGCAGATTGAAAGACAGAATGATACCTACTGAGAATTTAGATACCATCAATGGCTCTGCCAGAAGAAGAGTGACAGAATGAGAAAACATTGCACAGATTAAGGGGATCAGCTAGACTTCACAGATGGCCTGTTGTGTATCAAGCAAGGCACTAATCATGTGGCAACTGGAGATCATATCCAGCTATGACAAACCCTGACCAGGTGCCAGCAAGTGAATGCCAGGCTAAAGGCGGATGAAATGCAGTCCACCAGGACTGAGGTCACCAGGACACAACATCCAGGGAATTCGGAAAGACACAAGAAATTGGGAAATGCCTGGATAAGAAAGTGTGAAACAAAGCCAGCAACCAACAGGAGCAGCCAATTCTAGGGACTTTGTGCACATTTATCAAAAGCACAGGCTCCTTGAGGCAGTTAAAGCAAAGTGAAGAAATATGGAGAAATCCATAGACCAAAGAACAGGCATTTTGAAGAGTAAAACTAAAAGGAAAGCATTTATCATAAAACACCACAGCCTTACAGAACAGCTTAAGTGAACACATGGTGCCTCATAAGCAGTGTATGATCAGTGGCTATGTGAAGTCAGCTACAACGTCTACTAGTACAGCTCCAACAGAGAAAGGAGGCACACTCAGAAAGATACCGGGATAAGGATATCAGTTATGATATTTAGAATGGATGGATTTCCTCTACTCACTTTTGGGTGAATGGCACAAGTTTTATAAAGTACTGTATAAAAGCCTTCCACAAATATCTACAAGCAAATGCATTTTATGCAGTCTCCAGCCAGGAGACTAAAAGAGATTTCTGCCTCTGAAACCTGCAGCTGCTAGATGCTTTAGGGCAACCAGTAAGGCTCTTTCTGGGACAAGGCTCTACAGATTGCAACAATTCAAAGTCTGAGTCCGGCCATTGTACAAGAAAACCTACCCTGAGACACCTCTCATAGATGGCGCCAGGGTGCACATGCAAGGTAGGACTTAATTTCGAAGTGTCTTAGCAGTAATCTCACCAAATTTAAAGTCTGTCATCATCAAACCAGAGGGATGCGCTTACTCGGTAGTCCTAAATACTCAGCTTAAAGCAAACCACATGCACTTCATGTGCATTGGCAAAGAGGTTTTACAACAAAAGCAAACATTTTACAGCTTTCTGAAATCTCAAATGGATATTGTGAGAAAAGATCAGAATTGGCATATCCTCTCTGTACATCAGGAAGCAATATTGCTACAGTGGATTACAGCTCCGGTTCGGAAAAGTGGTCTGCTGGCAGCAAGCAGGTATCAGCTGTGACCAGGAAACTGAAAGTAAGTTTTGTGACCTTATTTTGTAACAGCAAGAGGCCACAGAACAACACAGCAAAATTAAACCCACTAGTGCTAAATGGGAATTTGAGCACAAAACAAGACTAACAATATAGCAATCAGAAAGCAGAAACCATAGTAAAAAATCTGCCTGCAAAGACAAAACACACACACACATAAAGAAAGCTGTTTTGATGAGTTGCTATCCACTTTCCCAAGTACCTGACAGTGAGGTTTCAAAGAGCAATGACTGACAGCACATAACAAAAGTTAGGGTCATGCAAGAGACTCAGGTCTGAAGCCAACATACAGGCTGCATTTCTAAAACCAGTCTCATATAACTACAGAGCAATGATAAGGTGGGACAGGCGTGCATCATTCAAGGTAACTGCAGATTCAGTGGATATAAACCTGAACAAACTGCTAAATCATCAGAGAAAGACAGAGTCAGGGTCAGATCCAGGTTGAGCGAGACTGAGATGCTGTTGTCAAAGGAAATAAAATCCACCAGAGCAGAAGATATATTTTTATTGGCCATTCATCCTCCAACAGAAAAAAATAAGAAAAAGAAAGATGGGATCCGGTTCTACACCAGGAGTAATAACAGAAACAAGATGTAAGAGACAGTTTCAGAGGCAAAAAACCCCCACAAACAACAGTTAAAGGACCAAGTGGAGTAAGTGGCATCCTTATAAGCACCATGTATGTGCACACGTGCTCTCACACCACAGTTCCCAGTGCACTACAGGACCTGAAAAGCCTATGAAAGAAATGAGGGAAAAGGGAAGTTGAAGGAAAGAATGATAAAATAACACTCACAAAACATTAAACATTAAAAATTAGAATAGATAAGAACTTGTTAAAAAATAGCAAACTTTAAAAGTCACAGAAATGTCAGAAAAGTTCCAGAATGGGTCATTTTTCTTCATAAAAATAAAATGTTATGAAAAACATATTTTTCATGAAAAACATATGTCTTTTTGATGACTTCTGCTGTTCAAATTCTGCAGAAGCTTCAAGTGAAACCAAACCAGCAGTATTTATTTGTCACCGATGTTTCCAGAGCCTCAGAGAATCATTTACAGTATCAAAGCAATGTAAGTACTGGATATTCCCCACTATTCCCATCTTACAGTAACCTAAAAAGCAGGACACAACAGTTTGCATTAGAACTTTCCTGTTAGCAAGTCACAGAGCCATGAAAACCGAACGGAGAAAAAACACCACATATCTTCAGTATTATGTATTTGTGCCCCCTCCATCCCCACCTACGTCAAATCATGCTCTCCTACAAGAAAGGAAACTTTTGAGCTTTCTTTCAGTGCAGCAAGACCTGCAGTAGCTGTTTCTTGTATGTAGGAATTGCACTCCAGAGCGCCTTCATTCTGTTACACTAGGCTATAGGGAGCACACAGGAAAGCAGAGGATGGCTTCAAAAAACTGCCTTAAACTGCCTTAAAAGACTTGTTGGCACTTATCCATAAGGGCTCTGGTGACTCAGGAGCCTTCAAGACATGCTCCAGGGCTTGCTGAGACACTAGGAAGCTCCTGACAGGTCACCTTGTCCAGTGATGACTTCGATACCAAATGAGGAAACATGGCAGGAGCTGAATACATCAAGATTGAAGCTCTTCAAAGGCACACCTTCAAATCACCAGCTTTAAAACCATTATATTTCTTACAGTGTGCAAATAAGAGACGTGCACAAAGAAAATTTACAGGCACAGGAAAGTAAGCTGGAATGGGACTTCAAAGACATTTAGACAATCCCCTTATTTGGACGCCAAGTCTCCCGTTTGCCAAGACCATCCCCGACAGATGTTTGTCGTGAAATCTGGATAAGAAGATTTCACTGGCTCCCTCAGTAGCACGTTGCAATAATTAACTGTGCTTATAAAAAATATTTTCCTAAAATCTCACCTGAATCTTCTCTGCTGAAAGGTCACTTGCTTCTTGTCCAGCTCCCAAATGTTCACAGAACAATTTATGAATGGCCTCTTCATAATAACTTTATACTTATCAGAGAGTTGTTATCATGTCAGCAGTAGTCTCTGTTTCTCTAGACTAAACAAACTCTATCCTTTAAACCTTCCTTCAAAGGTCATGTTGTTCAAGACTGTTGTCATCCATGCTCCCCTTCTCTGGACAATCTGCAATTTGTCCATAGCTTCATAGAATTGTGGGCCTGGAAATGGGATTTAGAGTTTCAGCTGAAAGTTGACTAGTGCCAAAAAGAGTGAAAAAAAAACACTTCCGGTGTTTTATACACAATACTTTGGTTAATACATGATGGAATTAAATTTACTGATACTAACAAAAAGACAAAAAAGGCATTGATCAAGTAACTATGCATCGAAACACCAGTCTGTGTACACACATCCTTTGCATGTGGAAAACAATATTGCCATGTGCAAGGACTTCTGTGTTACAAAGCTACATTCCTTTCAGTTATGCTTAACACAGGCCAAGATTTTTCAGAAGTACATGCCAAAAGCTGGACTTCTAAGCCCCTCTTTGGTTGATGAAGTAATTGACTTTGATCTTCACACACTGTCAAGATGCAGTAGCACCTAGCTCTGCAATCTCATAATCTCTGCAGGCCTGAAGCACAGGCTTTGAATCTTAATTTTAAGCACCTTTTTGTTATTAAGAGCTGAAAGCAAAAGCACTACTCTTTGACGTCCGGTTTACTGTATCCTAATTTCTACAGCTCTGGTAGACAGTCATTATTTTTTCCAGTTCCCATACAGAAAGCTGGGGAGCAGGTGGTCAGTTCCTGGCATCTTTCAGCACCAGGTCCTGTTACGGTTGACTTTAAAAGAGGGTCAGATTTAAAGACATCTCAATAAAGAAAAACAAATTTCTCTTAGAAGTCCATCAAAGTTAATGCATGGGAATTTTGAAAATCAGTCATCCTCTTGGGAGGGACGGGAATTAAGTTAATGATCATGGCTAATCTATTTGAGTCAAGGCACTTCCACTGCTCCTGGGCTTAAAAAAATGATGTCCAAGTGGTTGCTGGAATCCCCTTTTATCTTCTGTCTGCAAAGCAATAAATCTTCTGTTGTACTCATATAATGCTCCAGCAAAAGAAGATCTGAGAATTGAGATTCCCTAGGTCTTACACAGGGGAATTTTTTCAGAGCTGAAAAATTGCATATTTTCTTCTCAGGTGACATGACCATAGCCTGACAGTAAATCTTGCTATTCTGCAAGGAATCATCCAGGTGGCTTGAGCAGCTGGAGAGGAAAAGTCAGATTCTCTGGCATACAGCACTTACAGTGACTCTTGTTCTCTGCTGTCATGCTGTACTTCTTCTAGGGTTTCCCTTCACAACTGTAATGACTGTTGAAGATATGAACAGTATCAGCAGACCACACGAGGTACCCCTTCCTCATCCCCCAAACCCGAATTTGCCATGAGTGGCAACAAACCAATGGATATTCAGCTGGAGTGAATGATCAGTGCTCTCACCATGGCCCACTTCACTGGCACCACCAACACAAGCTCACAAAATTTGTTTGGACTCCACGAATACCGCAGGTTTGGAAGTGAAAGACTCTGTGGCTTCTGAAACCACTCTGAAAAAACAGAAGGTGACTCTTATCAGAAAAACAGAATTACAATTCAGTTCTCCTGGACAATTCTTAGACTTTGAAGCATCCTTAAAACTTCATTTCCTTTTACAACTTGCGTTGCATTACGATGACAGTAGCTATGTCAATAGAAGTGTCTGCACATTTCTGACAGAAGAGTGAAGAACATTGTGGGCTATGTAGCTGTCACCACAGCCATAGCTCAACTCTCACCCTCACTGACGTCATATTTCCTTAGCTAAACACCACTGAGAAGACTCCTTGGCTATTCTGAAAACCTAACATGAAGGCTGCTGTATTGTAAATCTCAGATCACAAAGCCTCAATTAGAATTTGTAAAGCAGTAATTGGTGAGTAGGTAAGTCACAGAGGGAGTTCCTCACCGTCACATACCTCTGTCAGGAGGAACCCTCAGTGGTTGCCTTTGCTGGAGCAAACTTGGCAGCTGCTAGGGCTGAGATGGTATATTGGCCTTTTGTGTTCAGTAGCAGCAAAACCACTTTCCTCAGCCTCGTAGGCTTCCATGGCACAGTCATTTTGGAATAAAAAGTAAGTCTCCAACCCACACCCATGTTCTTGGATATGGTCATTTACCAATAATGTGCAGGTTTGGCACTGAATACACATTTGGAAACATTCTGTTCTAAACTCTTCGTGTTCTTGGGTGTTTTATTGCTGGCAAATGGTTAAAAAACTTGTGTTCCAAGAAAGTTCTCCTAGTATTATTCAATTTCCTTTTCTCTTGTTTGTAAGTGGGACTGTCTTGGAGGAAACAAGCAATTGCAGACAAGCCTTCAGCTTTCTGCTCAGTCCTCTGTAGGGATTTTGACAGAAAAGGTATTTACATGCAAGTTGGTGTATTTGCTTTACCAAATGTAGAGTGCAGTGACAGAGAATGTAACGTCATAAAGTGGAAGACGGAAGACAAAAATCTGCACCTGTGCTTTCTAGAGAATTATCACTGATTTTAGCAGGTTAACCTCAGTAGTGTCAAGATTAGACCTGGGTCTATTTTACATTCACATTCTAAAGAATTTAGCCAAATAAACATGTGTTTTTATCTCACCTCTTGCTGCTGGCCCAGAAGGATGTTGGGTGTCCAGAAGGTCCTCTGTCACATCTGCCAGTCACACCAGGATGATAAGATATCCCAGGGTATTTCAGATTAGACTAAATGCCTATGTTGAGGCAGTCAGATCTAATTCCTGGTATCCAATAGGTAGTCCCTAGTTACAGATGGAAGGTTACACACACCTTTATGTTTGCACACACACACCCCTTTACAAGATTGCATACACTCCACTGCAGCTGACACTGCTCTGAGTCATTATAGGAGCTTCCAGACAGCTCATCCATTTGGAGTTTGGTCTTTCCATTAAGTCATTTTTTTTCCTAGTTTTTCCCTTGTATTACCATGACACAATGAGGAACCCCATCCTCTTGCTTATCGTCTGTTGTGCCATACAGATAAACAGAGCACTTCGTTTGCCAGTGCTGTGCATTTTCCATAAGCACACAGAGACAAGCACCCAAATAGTATCAAAGTCACAGATAACCATCTTCTAAACAGATGGACACTGTTTATTCTACACATTACTCAGGAACTGTATGTTGTGTGTGCACACACATACAATACCATGGAGGAAACACTTGTTTATTCCTGTTTCAGGAAGTGTCTCTTCTAAGTACATGTGTAAATCTGTTCTCAAAGATATGCAAATGATTCCACTAGCAGAATGAGCAAATTCAAAATTCTTCCCAACACCAGTCTGAAAGCCTTGAAAAATGGAAACCAGAAGATGTAGGTTGCCTTGAGGTTACTTTTTTCCAGTTTACTCTTTCCCCCTTATTTTTCTCTTCTGCATTTTTGTTTCAATTTTTATCATCTAACAAAAGGCAGTAAATGAGTTCTTTGAAAAAAAAGTCTTTAGAAATTTCAGGAAAGAAAATTATAAGTCCCATAACTCCTCACCTTCTTCCGAGCTGTATCCACTTTCCAATTTGATCAACTCCAGCTGGGAACTTGTTTGAACTTGAATAAAAGGGAAGCATTTTACCATCTCAGTGCAATTCAGTCACAGTTCTCCACTAAAGATCTGTCTTCCCAGTCCCATCACTAAAGGGGCTTTCCACGCAATTTTTCCTCAGAATGAGGAATTCCTTTGGCTCAAGCCTTAAGGGTCTCTTACTCAAGGTTATTTATTGCACACCCTGTGGGAGCTTCCAAACATTAACTGCTCAAACTTGGCAGAGGAGAACTGGTAGATTTTCCCTCTCTGTATGGAAATTTCTGTTGTATGAGCCCACATTTTTGCAGAAGTTGCTCTCCTGGGAATCTCTGTCTCAGAGGAAGTATGGGACAGCTGTGATTTGGCATGTGGTTTCCTTCTTTTTCTGGATCTTATTCATGGTTTATAAAACTTCCAACAGCATAGTTGCTCCTAAACAGAACAGGAGGAGATTGAAACCTTACCCTTGCAAGTGTATCTTGCAGGATTTCATAAGGAGTACAGACACTTTATGTTTCTTTGATGCCACTTGAATCCAGCCATCTCCCATGTCTTCTAGGATACTGCTAACACTTTCTGACTGACTCCAAGTATCAGTGGTTGCCACACAAGGTCAGCGGCCCAAAGAAGTTTTTCTTTAAGCACACAGAAGATGAAACTTAGCCTAAGATTATATGCTTTGAGGAGCCAGTTGCCATTTCCTTTTAACTATATTGTCCACACTAGGTGTTTTCAAAGGTTTAATGTCTCCCCTAAAAGATTTGCAGCCACAGAGCAGCATACATAGGAACAAACCTCTGCTCTGTTTTCCAGTACTTCCAAATGAAACATTGAGATGTTTTAGTCTGTCAGGAAAAGTCATAATTTTTAACTAGAAACTGATTACTCCACAAATTAAATGCTGAACTTTCCAACAATTTTCTTGACAGTTCTGGTTTTGTCACCTCTGTAGATTTGACACCACACGCACATACAGCAATTAGTTGCAGTCATGCATTTTAAAAGGCACCACATGCTCTGCATCTCAGTGTGTCATAAATCTGGCCTCTACTTAACATTAACAAATAATAACAGGTATACTACATGGATATTATTTGGAATAATATTTAAGTGTAATAGCTATTAACATGAATACATGTACATTAATAGCCTGTAAGTGTGCATATACATATATATATATATATATGGATGCACTGTAAGTTATTTCTACACTTCTGTGGTACATGGCACAAGAAATGAACAGCAGACACACTACACATGATCTGGGTTCTGTAGCTTTCTGGATGAATGGCAGTAGGTGTCTCTAAGGTGCATATAGCTTCATTATATCCAATCACTTAACTTGAAGGAGAAGGTTGAGCATGAAGATAAGGCTTTTAGATTAAATTTATCAGTTCCCTTCAGATTTATTTCTGACATTTAAAGCAGAAAGTTCAATCAGTTTGAATTCTCATAAAAGGCGAACAAATCATTTCTCAACTATGTGAGAGTACATACTCCTAATGTCAAAATTAGTTGATATAAAGCTTCATGCTTGGCTTGTTACATCTCTCTAGGACTCAGAAACAACATGGTCTACTGTTAGAAGGTACTGTGCACCTGAAGAAAATAGAAATAGAAATAGATTATGAATTTAGGAATTAAAGTAAAATTCGTATTTGTATTTCTTGGCTTAACTATATTGAATAATATACAAAATATCAGCTTACAGATAATAAGAGGTGTTTTCTGTGCACTTATTTATGCATTCAGTCAGCAGATTTTTGAAGAGCAATTCCTGGACAATACACTGAGTATGATTTGGTATTTGAAAAAAAAAAAACCCCAAAACCTATTCAAACCTCATATTCTGTCAACAATCTGCATAAAGAGTCACTGTCATGAAAAAATACCTCAAAGAGAAGTGTTTAACAGAAAGCCTTTGAAGCAACTCCAGAGTTCTCAGCTGTTAAAAGGTAAATCAGATTAGTTGCTCCATTAAAGTTTGTAACTGAAAAGCAAAACTGGCAGGCTGTATTTTTGCAATTACAGATGAATAATAGCTATGCAGCCAGAAACAATGCTGTCCTATGCATCTTGATCATAAATATGGATGTACTTATAATGACCTATTCTCAAATGAATACTTAAACCTCTTCCATCTCTGTTTAGCTGCACATAAAAGACTGGTACCCAGCACAAAGACTTCGTAATATTGTAAAATACATAACACTGCAACCTCTAGGAAGCCGTCATCACTTTAATTGCATATTTAGGAAAACACTTCTCAAAAAGTGACACATTTTGCAATCTTTCAGTACAGCTCTGATAAACCCTAGAGCCGTACAGTTCATCTTGCGAGCATTGCCTGTAAGTTTAACTGTGCTTTTTACGCCTCCTGGACAAGACAATGCAGAAAAAGGTCCTGCTGTGATGAAGGAGGGAGACCCTACTGAGAAGTGCTGAGTGCCCTCCACTCACAATAAATTGCAGTCCCACTGGAGGTAAAAGGACCAGCTCGGCTCTCCCTGATGTTAATGGAAGGGGGATTAGGAAAAACACCCACAGCCAGCAGTTGAGACCACAAACGGATATTTACCAAGGACAATTTATCTGCTGTTAATTTATGACTGCCTGTTCAACACTGCAAGCGCAAGCTGAAGAAGGCAGATATATCATTAGGTTTGAACTGGTGTGAATTCGTTTATTTCCCTTGAATTGAGCCATACTGGAGATGCGCCAGAGAAGAATCTGCTTTTCTGAGCATCAAGAAATATCTATCCAGCTACATCCATGTCGAATATTCTAACTAGAAGAATTAATCCTTTCTTATGCTAAAACTATGTTAAATATATTAGCTTTCTCAAACGGCTTCAAAATTATCTGCTCTATTTTTTGCATCTTCATATGGCACGTGTTTTTCATTAATTTTATTATTATTTTTAGTCTGTCATTGTCCTTGGCACGTGTTTTTCATTAATTTTATTATTATTTTTAGTCTGTCATTGTCCTTTGCTAAATGGGTTCCAACATGTTACCGAGCCCAGTTTATGGCTCCAGCCATCTGGGATACGACAAATGCTTCATGGAATAATTCAGAAGGTTTTCTTCTAAACCCAGATTCTGCTTTTTTTGCACCGTTTGGAGTTGTCCCATGTGCAAGCCCAGATCCTGCTTATCACACAGCATCTTTCTGAGCCATGTAAATGTGTGCCTGGTTTTCTGGGAAATCTGTGGATGGGTAGGAGCTCTGCCTCTGCACGGAAGTGGCATTTGGCTGACTGTATGTCCTGCCATGTCTGGAGTTACTTGGGTTTCCAGATCACGGTGGTCTTACACGGTAGCTTACATCAGGTGCCTAATTTTCAGTATCAGATGTGCAAGGTTCAGAAGCACTGAGCCAGAGGCTGTGTTTTCTTTTCAAAGACAGCAGTGAGTTTGAAGTCCCTGGAGTGAGGAGCTTCAGAAAGGCTCAGTTTACAAGCTAAGTTATGTGCAGCATTTCTGGAAAATCACCCCCCTGGCAAAAGCAGAAAGCCCAAGACAAGGATGTGCACTGTCCCTTCTCTGCCAGCATTCCCAGCTCAGCGACTGTGCTTTCACATGTGTAACATGGAATAAACTTTGGCCTTACACCTATGAGAAAATAGCACCCAGACAACACAAACAGGAAAATCAAGTGCAGCAGTGCCCAGCTATCCATGTGCAGGACTCAGTGTTCCCGGAGAGATGTTCTGGAGCAGCAGGTGCTGGGTTGACTCTGGGGCTTTGTGGCTCAGAGAGCTATTTAAGGCACCATTGTTATTACAAGGCAGAGGAGCTCCTGAAGCTACCAACACAAATATATCATTGCCCGCAAAATTCATTCCACATCACTTTAATGAAGAGCAGGTTTTCTGTCTCAATTACTACATGATGATAATGAGTCCCTGTGGTCCTGTCCACAAAATGGCAAGGAGATAGTAGTATGAATTGAAGAAAACAGCAGGTTTCCATAATTATTAACAGCCTGATCTGCCTTATTGTTATCAATCAATGGTCTGGAAACACCAGGGGGATCAGATACTAGTTATGCAAACTTATGCACTTTAAACATCCCTAGTCTTTAGATTGTATCAGTCAGGCATGGCCTTGGCCAACCAGCTGGGCATAAACTCATCCCTAACAGTAGGCTTGTCTTATTGGCTTCCCAACTAGTCTTCTATATTAACAAATATCTGCTCCCAACTCATTGCTGCCTTTTTTGGTCCTGCAAGGACAACATACATATGCACAGAGCAGCTTCTCTGCTCCTTTGTGTTTGGCATCTGAGCAGAATTTACAAAAGGAAGGGAAGATCTGTCACCACTGAGATAAATGTTAACATACAGAAAGTTACAAGTACCATACAAGTACTTACTTTTCTCCTTTTCTGCCTCTACGCTGTCGAAAACCGGTGCTCAATGGTTCCACAATGTTTTTGGGTTTTTTACTTCTGTAAGCAAAGTCTTCAAAAGATACACAAGTTAAATTCTGCAGAGGATGAGAAACACCACCAAACCTATTAATTCTGAACTTCCTCAGACTGACCAAGGTTTTTCAAGACTTAGAAGTTTATATATTTTTAGTCAATTGTACTAAATTTCAAGGTTAAATATGTGCCTTTTCTCCCTTAACATTTTCTTATATGTATTTTTTTAAATCAATGTATCTAACAACTGTTCTTTTTTTTCAGCCTCATTAAATGATCAACTTAACTTCCATTCTTTAATTCCATAAGCTAAAAGAAAGTAAAAGTTCTGTAGGACTAGCAAATCTAAACAGCTCTTTTGAATCACTCCATCCAGGAGAGGACAGGTGTCTTTTAAAAATGTGTATCTTGTTGGTTCCTGTCTGAACATCAGAAAAATGCAAGAAATACGTAGAAAGAGGACTAGAAATCATAGCTCTCTGTTTTACGCATTGTGTTCAGGAGGTCCTGTGCCTTCCAAACTGAGACATGCGTGTGGCAGTTAAATCTGGCATCTTTTGAGATGCAAACAGTAGCATTACGGGAACTATTTGCTGCCAGATTCTTACAAACTAGAAAATTCAGCTAATACTAGAACTGATGATTTCTTTGAGGACATACTGTTCCACTTGCCAAAGGGAATCTCCATGCAAATAAAGTAACTATGTCCCAGAGGGCAAAGAAATTGATTTTACCCCTTCCAGATATCAAAGAATGATCCAGCATGATCTTCACTGCACCAGTAAACTAAATATGAAGCTATGAAGCTCAGTAACAAACACTGAATAGGCAGATGTTTGCAGCCAGCCAGAGTAGAGTTTGGTTTTGGTTTTTTTCTGGCAACGAATATGAGGTAGCAGACACACCACAAAAAAAAGATAGCAAGATCATTCCTGAATGTGCAGTAACAGATGCAAAGAGCCCCAGGACAAGCTGAGTTCATGCCACCAGTACATTTTATACCACAGAAATATCAGTCCTTTAGAAATTATGCAGACATTAAGGGGGGGGGGCAATAGTCGGAGGCAGCTTACCAGCAAAGCTAAGAGAAGCCACCCTTCATCTCCTTCCCACCTAGCAGCATCTTATTAAGCATTTAAGCCTGTCATCTCACCTCCACTGTCTACCAGTGCACTGCAGCATCCAGCACTGATAACTGCTTCAGCAACTGCTCTGTGGATACACTCGGATCTAGCCAGCACTAAAACTATCTGCCAACTTGATCTTTAAAAAGTTCACTCCACCTAGGTGCCAAAAACTAAGAAAGCATCATCAGGCATTTTAACAGAAAAGTTTATTTTGTTCTGATAAATTATTTAAATATGGTCAAAGCAGAAATCTTCTGATGGCATATGACTCCACTGGAGGCAGCATCAATATGGGCACGCAGCTGCAACCCACTCCAGGTGGTTGGTATGCCCTTTTGAAGGACAGATGATATGAGGGTGACATGGGTTCTCAGGCATCAGGGTGGGGGTCTTACAAATATTGGGGGAATGACCTCAGCTGTGAGTTTTTTCTCTCTGCTAAAATGAACCACATTTTTTCTGGCCTATGTTCAGCCACACAGCTTAGTTAATGTCATGGAGCCACTTTGAGCCAGGAAACAAGCTTTATTGCTGAGGTCCCTTGCCTTCTTTGGAAAGCCCAACTCATATTGAGTGCAATGATGTGAACTGCAGTGTAGGTATCACAAATCTTTTGATTCCAGGAACTCAGCAATCTGGTAAGCTGTCATAATTGTATTATTGCCATGTGCAAGAGGAAATAAAAAATACAGAAGAAGGTACAAACAAGAAGGTACAAGTTATCTGAAATGTAACCTGAAGGGTTACAAATCATTATTTGAGAGGAAACACTATTCACTAAAAGGTAGATCAAATCCAAAGATATTCTCAAAGCATCTGACTTCAAATAAGGTTTGAAGGTTCAAACTAGATGTATTAGCACCCAAGTGACTTGGATTCTAGACTCCTAAATTACTCTGACATTTGAAAAATATCACTCTAAAAATATTAGCAGAGCTGTTCCAAAGCTTCTTCTGTGCAACTAGAAGCTAAAACCAACATCTCAAGTGTAATGTAGAAAGAAAGAACATAAAAATACCAAATATAAAATGAGAAAATGTAGTATGCAGTACCAAATCACAAAATGGTGACTTCCTAACGATAGTGCTTTGTGTTTCATTTAAAAAGCTGACACCATGAGAAGACACGTTAGGAAAAACCTCTTATGAGAACTAATTGCTGGAAGAGTCAATTGCTTTGAAGCTGCATCTCAGAGCTAACTAGGGGGTTTCCTTGTGTTACAAGGAGTCTGTGGATTGTGTTGTCTTCTTTTGGGTCTACCAATCCAAATAACGAGAGAATTGGTAAACCTCAAGTGTTCAACATCAGGGCACCCAAGAACATTAATAAGTGAAGCCCCATCACACCCCTCTGAGCTGTACAGTGGAGATACGTGCACGCTTAAAACTAAGCATGTGTGTAAGTGTTTGTAGGACTGAGGCCAGAGGTCGCAACAGCAGCCAAGGGAATACCTGCCCAACCTCTTCAAGGCAAGGATATTTTGTTTGTAAAAGGATATTTTAACCTTCAGAGGCCATGGGCTACGTAGTGGTAATGTGACCTTTAACTTCTCCAGATGAAATGTTTATACAGGTGTTCTCGTTTCCTGAAAGAGGAGCAGAGGTTTGAATATTATACAAACGCAGTTAATTTAAATATTATTCCCAGTTGCTGTTTCATGTCATTGAAAATAAATATATTTATCAGTTTTGCTCAGATTCATGCACATAGCATAAAATTTTGAAAATACCTATAGTCATGTCGTGGAAGTTATGAGAGTACATGTCTAGGAAGGCATCTTATTTGCTATCTAGCTTGAATTCTAGAGATTATAACAATGAGAAACTTCACAGGAAAAAGCTTAGAAATTTCCCCTAAGTGTTATGAGGTAATTCTAGAGCTGCAGTGGCTGCAGATCGAGTGAAAGAAGACCAGAGGTCCTGGGACTGGGATTCCTGTGGTTCCTAAGTCATTCTGAGACTGACAGCAAGGGGGTTTCCGTGTCCCAGTTTGGTGGCAATGTTAACAGTCTGAAGCAGGAACACCAGATTTTCATGGGAAATGTCTCAACTACAAAATTCTCTCAATTGCTCCGTCTCTGCCTGCTTGGAGTTGATAAAAAAATGCTGTTTGACACATCTCTTGGCAACGATCTTCTCCACTGGCTCAGGAAAACCCAGCGTTCCAGCCAAGTCTCTTCATCTGGATCGGTACCACCGTAGAGTGCTGCATGGGGCTGTGCTGAGTGAGTGCTGGCTGCAGATCCATTTTTTTCCTGTAGACCCATTTAGCTCAGGTCTGGAAAGCACACAGACATAAAGGGCCTGAAAAATGCTGCACGTGAATGATTTCACATCCGCCCATGTGCTCTGAGCCAATTAATTGAGATGCGATTCTGGCTGCCACCTAGCCAACTTAGGACCATGTCTCAGACTCTCAGATAGATGATTTAAAACAGATGCTTAGAAAAGCACCACGAGAAACATATAAGGCGTGTTTGCTTTGCTTTGTTAGACAGGTTGAAAGCTAAGGCAGGCAATCAGGTTGTGTCAAAGACACAGACAAACCCAGTAGTGTGCCTTTCTCAAGTGATAAGTGGAAATAAGAGTCCTCTAGAAATTACACCATGGGAAAGTTCTTCCATTTAATTTGCAATCTGTATCAGTTTCTGGAGTGTCTTCACACCTCGAGTGCTGTGTCCAGTTTTGGGCCCCTCACTACAAGAAAGACATTGAGGTGGTGGAGCAAGTTCAGAGAAGGGCAACAAAGCTGGTGAAGGGTCTGGAGAACAAGTCTTATGACGACCAGCTGAGGGAGCTGAGGTTATTCAGCCTGGAGAAAAGGAGACTAATGGGAGACCTTATCACTTTTTACAATTACTTGAAAGGAGGTGTAGCTAGGTGGGGGTTGGTCTCTTCTCCCAAGTAACAAGTGATAGGACAGGAGGAAATAGCCTCAAGTTTTGCCAGGGGAGGTTTAGGTTGGATATTAGGAAAAATTTCTTCACCAAAAAAGTTATCAAACATTGGGATAGGCAAATCAAGGAAGCAGTGTAGTCACCACCCCGGAGGTATTTAAAAGACATGCAGATGTGGTGCTTAAGGACATAGTTTAGTGGTGGACTTGGCAGTATTAGGTTAATGGTTTGACTCAATGATCTTAAGGGTCTTTTCCAACCTAAATTATTCTATGATTCTATGATTCTATATGTATGTATGAACATATGTATATATCAACAGAACTTGTAAGATAAAGAGGCAGTGCTCTCACATTTTTATAGATGAGCAAGCCATGGATGGATTGTGCAGAAGTTTTAAAGCCACCTGGGAAGCAAATAATGGGAAAGTAAAACTCCTTCTAGTTTCATGGCATTGGAACATGGACTTATGGAGGTTCAGAAGGAAAATGGTATTCTAGTTCCTTATTTCCATCACCTTATAAAATAACACATCTACTGTAGCCTTCTCTATGATGGCAACCAAGACTATTGCATAATGTCTTTTTGGTACTTTATTTTTTCTAGCATTGTCTGCTTCATTAATGGGAAGCCAATGATGAAGTTTTCTCCAGGAGACAGAAAAGACTGCAGCTTTCTGATTTCATGATCATTTTACAAACAGTGTGTCCTTTCCTTCATGACAAGTGAAGGGAACACGCTTGAGAAATTATTCAGACAGCTCTCCCTGCCCTTCTTATTCAGGCAGAGTTGGAGCTTGTCATCAGGCTGTATGTACTGAGGGCCTTGTGCTGCTCATCCTGTCAAGATGGACTTCTTATTTTCATGGATTTCTAAAGTTGCAGTGTCCTAACATTACACTAATGCAGCTTTCTGGAGGCTGTTTATTCACATGAATAAAGCATGAGCCAAGCTCCATGAAAATCACTGATTTTCACAGCGTAGGGGATCAGTCTGTAAGTGCATTATGATATAATTTGAGACAGGTCACTTAAAATTAAAGATCTCTCTAACTCAAGACCACCTCTGTGCAGAAAAACTGAAAGGCAAATTCTGCTCTCCCTTAGAAAAACGGGCAGAAAAGGGAAATGGGGATTTTGAATAAGACACTTGAAGTTTACCTAAATATTCCCCAAGGAAAAAAAAAAATGTTATTTATGAATCTATTTGGGGATGTAAAATCAGCCTTGACTGATCATATGGGGAATCACTCTGATCACAGATATTGCAACTGTGATGTCATTTCAAAATGTGACTGTGGTGGACTTCCTCTCTTCTCTCTGCAGAGCATTTCAGGTTGTTTTTTGAGCTTGCTGAGTGAATTCCAGATGTATTTCATTATGCCCAGGATCCTGGAAATCTATTTATTTAGTAGATGTGTGATTTTAAAGGGAAGATTATAAACTCTGTTTTGAGACATGCTTTTTTTTTTCTAGCTTGTTTGTGATATCCTTACAGATGGGTCTTTTTGTGTCCTTGTTTTTTAGAAATTTTGGTTTGTGACTTCAGATCTCAAGTTAACTGCCCACTTTTTTTTATGTGCAGAGTGACAGTCAGAGTTCCATAATCACAACGCATTTTGACAAAACACAAGCCAAACTAGACCTTCCAGAGATACTAAAATCAATAATGAAAGCTTCATTATCCATACAAATAAAAATCAGAATTAAAAATAAGGGAAGAAAACCAAGAAACGCTGTAGTAGTATGGCTAGATATTGTGCCGAAAAATAATCTCAGCAGCCCTGGGAAATTAAATAAAACTTTGCCTCAATCTTCAACATGACAGATGATATAGAGTATGATGAAAAAGTCAGAATGACTAATCAGAGCACATGGATGGAAAAGGAAAGCCCCATATCAAGGACAGACTCTAACTTCAAACATCTTGATTGGGTATGGAGAGGGAAAACGGTCTCAATGGAGAAACACAGGAAAATTATCACACAAAGTACAGGTCCAGCATCAAGGATATTTAACAGATTCATCAAATCAAATACACTGAAATATGGGTGGAGAGTAGGAAACTTCTTGCCAGTGTTCAAAAAATAGAAGAAACATGATCTAAGCAACTATAGATTTGCTACTCTGATTTCAACGGTATGTTACATTTATGGGAGGAAAAGCATGAAAAGAAGGTAGCTAAGTGACTGAAAGACAGGATGAAATGCAACATGGTTCTATGAAAGGCTGAATGTAAAAAAAAGAAATCTGATATTTTTCTTCAGTAAAATGGGTGATTGGTGAAACTTTAAATGGAGTTCTCTGCTCAGACAAACATCTGTTTTCAGGAAAGATGAGTTCACATGAAGGTGGTGAAGCACACAGAGAACCTCTCTTGTTTACCTTCATCAAATGCAGCTTTAGAAAAGATGTGACAGTTCCTTGTAAAAATATCACAGAGAATAAATCAGAAAAATAAGACATTTCTTTAGGGTAAACATCAGCAGTGGCATAATATCAAATTATTATAAACTGTCCATGAATACAATGGGGAAAGCATTGGAAAAACTTCCTAGGGGATACATAAAGGTCTGAAATGACATTTAACCAAAAAAAAATTAGAACAGGAGTGATGTTCTTTGATGTTCCAGGTAGTTCTTCCCAGGTCCCTTGTTTTCAACCAGACTGCACGTGGAAGACACAAAAGCTATTTAGTCTATTTTTAAAGGAGTTTGGCTGTGATCAGTTTAACACCAGTATGAACCATTCCTGAGAACCAATCAGTACACAAATCATCCCACAAATAGTGGGGAAACATGTCACTAAAGAGCACTGCTAGGCCTTTTCCTTCTTCTATAACTTGAAATAAGAATGATTCACCTTCCAGGCAGAAAAAGGTTTGGGCAATGATCCTATTCCGTTCAACCCACTTATATATAAAGTAATTCACAACTCACCGGTGTTATGCTGACTTTTTGTTCCAACTGTTCTCCTCTATCAAATTCCTGAATACAGGCATTTCCCCTTACTTTTATCATGGATATAATACCCAGAGTTTAATAACCCACTGCTGTAGAGTGATATCATTCTATATGAGCTAGACATTGTGGCATGGAAAAGAAGTTGCCTCAAGTAACAAAGCAATTGATGTTGACCCCTGGATGTGAACTGAGGATAAACTGACTTCTCATGTGTTACTCCAGACCATGAGCCACAGGTCTAAGAACGGTAAAGCAAGTTTAAGAAGGGTAAAGAGCAGCTGCTAGTTGGATCTTATTCAAAAGAGGTGTGTGTTCATGTGCTTTCACTACCATAGATGGAGAATTTGCCTTGACTGGAAAAAGAAAGACCAGTGGGAGCTGAGGGGGCTGTGGATCAAACCCAATCCTTGTACAACAGGGCTGGCAGAGCTTTGACGTTTCACCTCCATGGCAATGGTGGCACAGATTGATCCTGGGCTACAGATGGAACCAAGGAAAATAAATATTGCTGAGAGCTACTCAGACAAAGAGAAATTTAAGAGCAAATGAGCGTGGTCTGGTAACAGCCAAGTAAAGTGGCCTGACAAATGTCCAGCAGGGATTGTACCACTTTACCAAGACCGACTGTATCATTCAGGAACAGGGAATAGGAAACCACCCTACCATAACTCTTACACTGGCTCCTCCTGTGCCTTTGGAAACTTTACAAAAACCCAGCAAGCAGTTCCTAGTTCAAAACGCCAACTTGGATACCCAAAATGTGATGTGCAGGTTTCCTACTCCCTTGAATGCAGGCAAGGAGGGCAGTTTCATCTGTTCACACCCTCCCAAAATGGGAGCCATCACTGATGTTTACCACCTCCCTCGATGCCTCTGCCCCATCTTGGGAGGGGGAATTACTGGACTGGTGCCAGAGTCCATCTTCTGTAGGGTGAGCCCAGTTCCCTGGAACCTCCAGTGCTTTCTGGTAGAGCCACCACAGGACATCTTTGTGGCAGAATACTCCACTTTGGTTCTCTTTCATGACCTGGTTCTATCCTGGGTTGCAGGGAAGGTTCCCAGGAGCTGTAGAGCCTGGTCTCTGTGTGTTGCTGTAGCAGCACTGGACATAACCGTTACTGGTTCCCCAAGCCCCTTCTGCAAACTTTGGGCAAGAGGAACCGCTCCCAGGAGACTCTGCCTGTCTCCTTCCTCACACCCACCCCCTCCCGACCCTTTCTGAGCCACCGCCATTGCCCCTGACAAACGGGATGCCTTGCTCTCAACTACCAACAACTCATCCTTAACGCTGCCAAAGAATCATGCAATTGCTTTCTATTTTTCCTTTTTTTTCTTTCTTACTTTAAACTAGGAGCACCGCATGCCTGCAGTTGGCAGGGACAAAGTGGGAGGCAGCAGGGCGGGAAGGGGAGAGGGCCGGGGAACATCTGTTTCACATTTAACCTGGAACCAAACTTTTTCATCGTGCTTCTCCAGCCTCGCTTGTATATTGATTCAATTACTAGGCTCTGCTAGTGCAAGAGATTTATATTAAAGCCTCATACAAAGCTATTGTGTTTTGTCACACAACAGTACTGAATCAATTACAAACGTGCTCAACGTGATCTCCCTCAGTCATAAGCGTTCACCCGGGGAGAAGCTGCCCAACCAAGGCGCTGGCTGGGCGTTAGATCATCTCCAGGAAGGTGTGACACACCTAGCTGGCATTTGCTAGCAGGACAATCCGCACGTCACCGTTACTCTCCCCTGGGTGCTGCCTTTCTCAACTCCACCTCATTAGAGGTTTGCATGGGGTGGAGAAACGAGGCCAGACACACACACACACACAAAAGCCTGGGCTCAGGTCTCAGCAGCTGCATGGGGGTAAAGGTCCCTCAAACGTGCAAAGCAGCAGCAGCAGTGCTGGCCCTGGGCTGATGTGACGTGACCCTGCACAGGCAGAAGCCGGTCAGTGCAATCACAGCAGGAAAATGGGCAAAGACACTTGGGGCTGGGTGGTACTAGGGGAGGAGAGGGGCAGAAGAAATGGGTTCTACAAGCCCTCCGAGTCCCTTTTCCCCTAATAAACCAGCTTCCAAATAGGGAAGTAAAGCAGCAATTGCTCTTTGCAGAACGTGTCCCTTCTTATAGAAAGGAAATTTGTTGCTTACACCAGAGACCAGTTCCTGGCTTGGCCACTGCCTCACTGTGTAACCACGGCCAAAACTTCATAAGCCAGTATTTCAAATATGGCTGATAATTTTGGATACTGACAGACTTTCTGCACCCTCAACACAAGCTTTCTGTAGAAAACAACCAGAACAGGAGGGTTTTTGAATTAAAGAGCGTTTTTAAAGCATTTAAACCTATCGATTCTGTTTGCAAAACACCGAGGAAACCATACAATACTTTATAAATTGCAGTAACTTATATATAAATTTGCAATTGATAAATTTAGCACCTATAAAGCTTCCAAACTGTTCAGTAAACCCTGCACAAAAAGCACTGAGGGCCCACAGAGCAGGAGCTGTGTCAGACATGGAGATGCTCCTTACTTACCAAAATGGTTCTTACCTATTTCTCTGTGCAAACAGCTTTTGGTTCTTCTCAACACCCAGCTTCCAAATTGTTCCTGACAAAGCTGTAAGCAGGAACCAGTTCCTCTCTCAGAGTCCATGTGTGCCCAGTTCAGAGGTATGGGCAGTTACCTGGGCAGGCAGTACCTCCTTCCATGCAGGCTGTAAGGCAGAACTGGGACTAAGATTGAAGGTCTCTTAAAACAGGGACTGCTTTGAGCTGTATTTCATAAACAAGCACATCCTGAGGGGACCCTTGAGGTACTAATGTATGTCAATAACAGTATTTATGATACTATAGCTGACCAAAGTCAACTTTTCAGATGAGTTCAAATGGTCCGTTTAACACCTTTATCATTTTTATGTTCAATAGAAAGCCTGAAAGATAAGAGCAAAGTCAGGTATATCTGAGACAAATTTGCCTTTTGTCAGGCTGACTCACCACCTAATTGCTCACTCCTGCCTCAGTTTACCTGTTCCTGCAAGAGAGATGACGTCTACCAAGGAACAGAGAAAAGCTCCTATCACACAAACTGATGGCGTGAACCAGATAGATACCCATGGACTGAACCCACATATGGACCTGACTCAGAACTCCTCAGCAGAACTTTGTCCTGTGGGTAAAAGGTAATAGGACCCTGTACCCTTGAGAAAGACTGAAAATATCTGAACAGACGGAGTCTTTAGTGCCCAGACATTCAGAGCTAAAACTAGAAGGGCTCTTTCAAAGCCAGACCATAACTAGCTGTGATTAGAGCTCTTACAATGAGCTTTAGCTAATTTTGAGCTTTTTGGAGATCCTTTCATACAAGCGACGTACAAAGAATGGCAGCAGCTGTGTGCTGCCCTGTGTGTGCTGCGAGCCAGCCGGATGCAAGCCAGCTGCAGCCCAGAAGCCTTATAGGCCCATTATCTTAATACTGGCTCTGAGTTATTATACCTTATTTCTCAGCAGGGCTTTATTGCTTCAGGTTGAACATCCCGTTAATATGGCTACTCAGCTTCCTGCTCTGTCACCAGCTGGCAGAGAGCATGGACAAAACAGGCACTCTGCTGACTGTGTTGGAGTGGATGTGTGGACCACGGAGGTCCTCACCTGCAGGGGTATCCCCATGGCAGACCTGAGGTCCCAGGGCAGCTCATAGCCCCGTGCACTAACATTAAATAAACAATGTCGGCCAGCTTCCTCCTGGCAAACCTACTGAAGCGTCTTGGCTCGTGCATGGTCTACAGTTCACTGTGTTAAGTCTAGGTCTGGTACCTCTGCCCCTCTGAGCACAAAGAAATGCCACTAGATCATGGTTACCCTCCAAAAGGATTTATGTCTTCATCCATAACACAAATGAATCAGCAAGGCCATCCTTCAACATTTCTTAGCATCAAGTGTGCGGGGCATTCTCACCAGAAAGAAATGAAAGTTTCTTCAAAATACAGAGAAATATGGACCTGGGTCAAGCATCCTCATGTGGCATGCCATGGTAGGAGTGTGAAAACCAGGAATAGCAGGAATGGGACTTCTGAGCTCAGGATTTCTGACAAACAGTTCTGACGCTACTCTAAGGAGCCATACCGGTATTTTGTCTGCTTCTATAACCAGTGTTTGTGAGTTTATTTCTCGCTACTTTCTGTACATCTGTTTAAAATAAAGAGCCTCTGTTGGAAAATCATGTGTCATAAGTTCATGTCTTAACACCACGGAAACCACCCCTTTTCAAGTAAAATTATTTCCAGTTTATATTCCTAGAAAAAGATGAGAGAAATATGATGAGGGAAATCTGTTGTGATTAATTACTGCTTGATTAACCTCCGTTGCAAGGTAATTTGTAGTTTTGCATTGATGCTTGATTAGTCTTTTCTCCATGAGTCATCTGGTTCTACTGCACAAGAAATGTGAGTTTACTAATGAATTATCTCACATTTCCTGTGGCAAAACAATATTTTGGAACGGACATTTCAAACTAATTAGAGATGGTGGCAGAAATTTCCCAGTTCTTGAGAGCAGACAACAGCTTTTTTATAACTGAGTAGTTCCATTAAAATACTATCTCAGTGCCAAGGTCTGTTATAAAGAAAAACAAGTTCTAAGAATTATTGGGAAATAACAAATCAGAATCCATAACTCTGCCACTGTGTGTCTATGCATCTGTGTCCTGAAAGTTGTGTCATGTGGTCTCCTGGCATCCCAGCCACAGAAATATATAATAGACTGGAAAAGGTTCAAAAAACTATAACAAAAGATAATAAAAGGCAATCAAGCTGCACAGGACAGTTTCTGTACAAGCAGTGCCTAAGAAAGGTGACATCCTGGATAAAGATAGCCAGAATGGGATTTGATGGGATCCTACATAACCAAAGAGAGGATGAATGCAGATTGAATATAGAGAGCCTGTTGAATACACACAAGACATTTAATTTACATAAAATGAAATTATCTGGAAGCAAGTTCAGACAAAATGAAGAACACTTTTTCTCACACCAGAAGCTGCTTAATGTGCAGAGCTCCTCGCCATGGGTGTCAAGGGTGCCAAAAGATCACACATCTTCACAAGGAGGCTGGAGAGATTCATAATCTATCAAAATCAATTAAGTATACAGATGGTGCCTCAGGCTTGGCAGGATGACGAGCTGTAAATTGACGAAGACTGGGAAGACATTTGAGAAAATATCTCTCTATTTTTGCAATATTTTGTGTAGTTTCCTAGCTGAATCCATTTGGCACCATCCAAGACAAAATACTGGGCTAGACTGCTGTTTGCTCTGGCCTGGGATATCTGGTTTTATGTCTTTATATTGAAAATCACTAGTTAAGTTGGGACTGTTCATCTGAGGGAATGCCTCTGAGACTCTATACCCAAAGCTACCACTGAGCACAGAAAGCAGGCAGGCAGCTGAGCTAAGAGGTCCTGCTGCTTACATATCGCTTTCATGGGGATGCCCAGGCACTGCCGCACAGTGAATGTGGCATCTCAACCAGCTCTTCCCTGCAGGATGTCTGAATCCTTGCCTGGTGCCAGATGTACTCACACTCCACCTTACATTGTTCTTCAAGAAAGAAATAGCTCCCCAGCTATTTTTCAGACCCCCAAACTGCTGATCATACAAACTGCCTAAATCCTGGTTTACTCCCTGGTTCTATTTTGCAGTGAATCAGCTAGAAAAAAGCATGTGACTTGTAGATCTGGAGATAGTTGAAACTAAGGACCCCTTCGAATCGAAGTCCTACTATGGATGATGGATAGGGCTGCAGTAGGTTCATTTCCCTATGTCTTACAATGAAGTCCTTCAGTGCCCTTCTTCTGGCTGTGCACCTTCATGTCACACTACAGAGCATGCAGCGCAAACCCTTGTTTATATCCTGTAAGGTATTTCTGACAAGCTGCAGCACAGCTCTCGTGGAAACTTCACACTGGGGGAATAAGCAAAATCATAATTTTGTCTTAGGTGACACCACACAGAGCCTAAGGAAGACTCAGAGTCAAATGCAAAACTGAAAGGGATGGTGCCCTGGAGGAATCAAATGCCCTGAGCAGTCTGAGCAGAAGCAGCTTGGCCTGAGGATGAAGGATCATGTCCTGGAAGTATTTAGTAGAATTTATGTAGGTGATATTTCCACTGTGTGGTAGGTTGACCCTGGTTGGATACCAGGTGCCCACCAAGGCCACTCTGTCACTCCCCTCCTCAACTGGACAGGAGAGAGAAAATATAACAAAAGGCTCATGGGTCAAGATAAGGATAGGGAGAGGTCATTCATTAATTATGTCACAGGCAAAACAAACTCGACTTGGGAAAAAAAAATAATATTAATTTATTACCAATGAAATCAGAGTAGGATAATGAGAAATAAAATCAAATCTTACACCCCTCCCTTCTTCCCGGCCGCAACTTCACTCCTGAGTTCTCTGCCTCATCCCCCCAAGCGGCATAGAGGGATGGGGAATGGGGGTTGTGGTCAGTTCATTGCATGTTGTCACTGCTGCTCCTTCCTCCTCAGGGGGAGGACTCCTCACACTCTTCCCCTGCTCCAGAGTGGGGTCCTCCCATTGGAGACAGTTCTCCACAAACTTCTCCAATGTGAGTCCTTCTATGAGAAACAGTTCTTCATGAACTTCTCCAACGTGGGACACTTCCATGGGGTGTTTCCTTCAGGAACAGACTGCTCGAGCGTGGGTCCACCACAGGGTCACAAGTCCTGACAGCAAAGCTGCTCCAGCGTAGGGTCCTCCATGGGCTGCAGGTGGATATCTGCTCATCATTAATCTCCATGGGCTGCAGAGGGACATCTTGCCTCACCGTCTTCCCCGTGGGCCGCAGGAGCCTCTCTACTCCGGTGCCTGAAGCACCTCCTCCCCATCCTTCTCCACTGACCTTGGTGTCTGCAGAGTTGTTGCTCTCACATATTCTCACTCCTCTCTCCATCTGCAATTGCTGTTGCACAAGTTTTTTTCCCCCTTCTTAAATACACTATTGCAGAGGCGCTACCACCATCACTGATGGGCTTGGCCTTGGCCAGTGGCAGGTCCATCTTAGAGCGGGTTGGCATTGGCTCTATCATACACAGAGGAAGCTTCTAGCAGCTTCTCACAGAAGCCACCCCCGTTCTCCCTCCATTACCAAGACCTTGCCACACAAACCCAATGCACACTGAGGACACAAATCAGTCTTGAAGTAAAATCTGTTTTCACTCTAAAAACTTTATACGCCAAAAGAAGTCAAGGATCGTCCAGATGTTGCCTTCTAACCGTCACTACCTTCAGCCTCTTCTTCCCAGCCACAACGAATTCAGTCTGTCTGTGAGGGACAGTAAACCAGTTACACACAGATTCTGGGATAGCTTTGCTAGTTGTGTAACCTGGAGATATGCTTGTAGAAATTAAGAGTATATCATCCCCCAAAGCATCAGCCAATGCTGTACCACTACGGCATAACCCAGATGTGATCCCAACATCCAGAACTGCTGCCAGCAAAGAGGAGCCTAATTGTAGCTCCTTTTCCACTGTGTGCTTGGAATTCCCTGCCGAAAATCTCCTCCAATAACTTAAAAATTATCAGAGAAGTTAAAGACCGTCCTGACTACAGGAGACTGCACATAAATTCTAAAAAATTACGCCACACGCCATGAGAGTCAAAGGTCTGAGAGAGCCCAGACAGCCCATCAGGAAACACGAGCCAGTTTCAGAAGCCAACACTGCAGAAGGAAAGGTCACAGGCACCACACAGGCAGCCACCACCTTACCCCTCAGTGTCCAGGTACTCTTTGACTCTTGGGTCAGATGCAGGGAAAGGGGAGAGAGAAAATCTTATGTGTGTTGCAAGGCTGAACGCATGTCTTCAAGGTTTGTCAGGGTGCTTTTGCCAATAGGTCACCACACCCTCCCCACATGAAAGAACTGCCCTGAAATCAATGCCAATAACTTTTGGCCCCGGGCTGACGTAGCATTTCGCTCTTTCTCTGATGTGATGTGAATAAGCAAAGAGAGGCGTTGAACTGAAGTGCCTCGGACACTGCTGCACGAAGCATAACAAGGCCCCCTTTTTCTGTGTGTTACAATATGCTCTGACATATGGTACTGAATGTACTTGATTATTGCCTAAATTCTGTTAACTTCTGGGAATCAGTAAGGAAGCAGACTTCCAGCTAAGATCCTTATCCTTATATACCTCCTCGAGCCAGCCACTTCAGTAACATTTTTCAGCAATACAGTCATGAAGGAGCTCCTTATATGAGCCACTGGACTGCCCTCGCTCTTTTCCCTTACCTCTTACTTGCTTCCAATAAAATCCCTACCTGGGGAGAGTGAAAATAAAGGCAAAAAAGGGAAAGCCAAGAGGTGAATGGCTTTCCCAGGCTGAATCCCACTTACCGTGGCTGCACACTATGCTATGGAACAGATGATCCCAAGCTGTTGTCTACCTACTACTTCATAGCTGTGCAGTGGAGCTACAAAGGCAGGCAAAGACCACCCTCAAGGTATGAATATCATCTGGGAACACTGGTGTGGGCCACCTTAGCCAGGCCTCACAGGTCTCAGGGTAAAGCTGATGAGCTAATGCTGGGCTGGGCTGGCAGTCTGCCTTACATCCAGGTGTCTGCAGCTGTCTCCTAAACATCTGCATGAGCCAGTGCTCAAGACAGCTCTGGAGACCATACCTACAGGTGTGTCCTCTGCAGCAAAAGAGTCAGGGCTGGGCAGTGGCCTTCAGGGTCAGTTTGGTCTCTGAGGCGTGTTGCCATCTCAGCTCCCTTTATCTCTTTGTGTTTTGTCTTGTGCCCAAACCTCTTTGTGGTATTCCTCATGAAGATGTGCAAGAGAGATGTCATACTACAGGGAGAAGAAATAATTTCTGACCAGCTAATAAAGCAAGGTGTCATAATGCACTTTAATGGGAAAACTTAAAGCTGTTTGCATCTCCCAGGGACTGGAAACTTAATAATTAACCCCACTAGCTCAGGGACATGAGGTCCCTGCAGATATTCTGATTCTGATAATGCTAGAGGACTTTTTGTCCTTCTAGATGCTAGTGGCATTTTGTTCTTCTGACTCTCTCTTAGCTCTTCAGAGCCTTCCCAAAAGACCTTAGACCTCGGACCTCAGACCTCCAAGAAGGAGGAAGCAGAAAAGTTATCACTTATAGCAGCTTAAAATGAGACTGAAGAGAGATGTCTCCCACCTTTTTTCTCTACTCCAGTGGATGTCACTGCCTCGGAAAACAAGTGGTGGAAACTAGAAAATTAACAGGGACTTTATTTTCTGTTCCAATTTCCTCTCCCATGTTGGTCCTCATTTTCTGTCTCCCACTGGCAGTGGTCCCCTGCTCCATGTCCTCATTCTTGGTGTTTCCAGCCTCCTGCCCTTTCCCTGCCAGACACAAGAGACCCAAAATAAATCCATAAGTCCATGGAATTAATAAAGGAAGTGACTGGACCTAGCAAGACAGGCACCCGTCACCTTGACGGCATCTATCAGACTCAGTCCACTCCACGCCAGGCACTGCTGCGTGCTCAGACCATGAGGTGTTTAAGGTAAGGATTATGTCTTCTGAAGTTTGCACAGAAGTGCTGACTGTGGCCTTTGGGCAGTGTGAACATTAAATAAGAGCCTTGTGCTAGAAAACATTCCCACCTGGAAAGGTTCAAAGAAAAGCCTCCTTGTACAAGTGAAATTCCTGCTTGGTGCATAGACTGTTTATTTAACAGAGCTTGGCAACTGAAGCAAATCACTGTGCAAGAACAAGCAGAGACTTCCCATTGCTCTCCACCTGCCCTCCCGCAGCTGGATCCACTAACACGTGCCTGATGTTTTACTAGCCCAGGATAGGTGATGAGATGGGGCCTTTTCTGCATGTGGAGGTGATCCTTTCAGAAACCTGAAGTATCAGCCCTGAGGAGAAACCAATGAAAATGTTAATGCAATGGACCAACATCTGTTGTTCAAACCATATGTGATGCATTACAATTTCCAACAAAGACTGATACAAGTACATGCTACAATAAAAATTTTAGCATTAATTATTTTCGAAGATCAAGTAGAAAAATAATCTGTTCTATTATTCTTTCATTTCTATGGGCTGCTGACAGCAACCCATTTGTTCTAAGCAGTCTTGTGTGAGAGTCATAAGAGGAACTGAAGGAGGGAGGAATGGATTGTCTCACTGAACTCACAGTAATCAAAACTTAAGCAAAACCCATTCACTCTTTCCTGTTTCTCTTACTCCTCCCAGCACTGTCTGTACATATCACGCATTAAAGGGACTCTGTTTACATGATTGCATTTATGTACAGACGTTGTTACATCTAGTATATAAAAGCAATGCTTGAAAAAAGCAGCTCTGTATTTTAAGCCTTCTGTGATGACTTTCTTCTTGAGCCTCTGAATTTCTGGTTTCACCATGTGCAAAATGGGATACATGCCCTCTTACTGCAAATTGCTTTGAGATGTATGGATGAAAAGTGCTATATATCTACTCCTGGCTATGGGTAGTTTATTTGTTCCCCTAATAACCAGTCCCCTCAATGAAAAGATTTTTATTAAGATCAACAGGAGAGCAGGGGGAGAAAAAAGGTATTTAAATTGGGGTAGGATTTTTAAAAGTGAAATTAGTCCATGCCCCTGTAATATAACATCTAGGGAAAGAAACATTATTTCAACAGGTGCATTTTATATATCACATGCACGTGCACTTTCACTGCTTGAAGCCCCTCTAGTGAAATTCACCTGGGCAGCAAATGAGCCTGTAAAGTTACATTATTAATTTTCAGGCTAGCGTTCCCCTTTAGGTAATCAGCGTCATGCCTTAGCAATTTACTCAACGAAGCCAATTCAGCAAAATTGCCCTTTTTATAGCATATGTACCCCATATGTGGAGGCTGGATGTATCCTTTCATTCCAGCATAGTAAATAAGAACATGTTGTCAAGATGATGTAAACGCAAGGCTTACACTAATCAGTCATGATGCACCATCTAAAGATTTGACTAGTAGCTGAGCACTGTTTTTATATTTATATGCCGTATTTCTGCACATGTTAGAGCCCATGTAATAAAGTAACGTGGTGCTCATGATCAGACATGGTGCAAGTCGGACTGCATGTGCAGATTTCATGTATCACCATCAAAGGAGAATCCATACTGTGCTTTCACTCCCTAGCTGTGTCTGGCTGACATACAGTGGAGAAAGCGTGAGGAAGATGCGGGACAGATCAGGGATCCTGTGGGACAGGAACTCAGAGCACTTGTAACAGCTTGTATTCAACTCATTTAGGGGAAATCGGTCATAAGCAGGACCCACGGAATGGCAGTAAGAAGTATTTAATGGTCTTAACAAACACATAGCTGTATATGAAACTTACTGTGTTTGGTATTTAGCCATGGACTGAGCAAGCCATGGTGGCCACAGGTTGTAAGCTGTAGTCTGGCCTTCAGACCCTCAGACGTCCTTCTGACTTAACTTCAGTCATTTAAGTGTAGATACATAGTTAAAGCAATACTCTGGATGTTCTTTACACTCAATGGATGTAGAGAAATACAGAGTAAGATGCATCCAGCTTATTTCAGACATTTGCCTTGTGATGGGATGAATTATTCTCTAACGGACCCTTGCAGTCTCCACTGATTGTAGTAAAAACTTAGGCGACAAACTTTTAGATAGATGAATTAGTCAGGATGAAACACACACTGAGTTATATCCACTAGGAAAAGTCTTGATACCAGCATGACTTCACCTGAGTACAAATTTCCAGCCATGCAGAACTAGGGGCAGATGGGGCTGCAGTACAGCAAAAACTTCAGTGGTGCTTGTTCAGTTGAAAGTGAGAACCAAGTTCAGCCCAGCTGAATGATTAACATCATGAAACAGAATACTCAATTTCATCAAAGACTTTATAGTAGAGAATCACCTTCATTATTAGTGACTATATTCAAGGCTCATGGAAAATTTTGAAAAAATTTCAGTGTCACATTTGCTAATTGCTTTTCACTGAAATGAGTACCTCAGAGGGGAAAGCACCAGCTGATCCCATAAGGGAAAAAAAA
>VXBO01003377.1:1822462-1862513 GCA_013400135.1 Rhinoptilus africanus
AAAAAAAAGATGAACATGGTATAATCTATTTTGTGCAAATTAAACAATGTGGAAAATGGAACCTCCAGGGACAGTCTGTGTGAAGAGGTTACAAATATTGCTTTGCCCAGCAGGGATGATGTCATGCTTTCTGTCAGAATTACTAAAATATAAACATGTATTTTCTGGAACATGGGCTTAGAGATATACAGTCTCTGTGCTTACAGACTCACTTTCCCACAGAACCTCATGAGCTGAAGAGTGAACCTTCATAACACTGTAGCAGCCTACAGCTTTTCTTTTACTGTATCTTGTAAAACATTCTCAGTTCTTCATGTTAATATCTTTCCTTATGTTTTCTGACATTACATCTGAAATGCATTAAAGAATTATTTAAAATTTGGACAGACAAATGCAACAGAACAATTACATTTAAACATTTTTGATCTCAAATGTTTAACAGACCACTACAACTTCACATCTACATACCAGACAGTCCCACAAGAGTTTTTCTCTTAGATCTGTTTATGAACTTCATCATGAAAAATGCATTATATCATTTAGATTCACACTTGACTTGCTGCACAGAAATAAATGTCTACAGGCATTTTTCAGATTTAACTGATTTGAGGTATAAGTGGGTGTGCACAACTTTGATTTCTTGTGTGTTGAAATAGCATCCAAGCCTCTGAAATAACAAAACTGGGAAAAAATTAAGACTGATTTATCAATTTCAAAAAATGATCCCACAGATCTTAACTTTAAAATTTCTTTCCCAAGAACTCCCAGTATAAAATCCCTTAATAGATTTATTTATTTTCCATCAGAGCAACGCTGGAATTCTAGTCAGAGCTGTGCAGCCCAACAGATGTCAACCAGTCCTGGGACCAAAGGCCAGAAAGCATGATACAAGGACGGGGTCAGCACAGACTGGGATTTCCAGATCACAGCCCTGACATCTACATCTGCAACTGGGCAGGTAGGGGCGGAAAAAGAGGAAACTTCTGTCAGGGTAAATGTGGTAAATGTTGTTACGGTGCAGCACTGGAAATAGATGAATTTGATGGTGGCGGTTTCCACCAGGTGATTTGGTAACCACCCATGATTTTATCAGTGAATTTTGCTGAGCCAGACCAAATCTCTTCCAGCTGTGGTCTGACATAAATCATATGTTCTAGATATTGTCTAATTTGTCATACTTAGACAGTCCAAGCTATTCTTTGGCTGATCGGTTGCTATGCAACAGAGTTCTGGTAAAACAAATCACGAGGATTTTATTGTCTATCACCAAGACAGGTTAAGAAAAAGAGAGAGGAAATTAGCACATGGCAAAGCTTCAAACTTAGTGTCCTGTGCAATACTAATTTCCACTGAGCTTATGCTTCCTGAAGATGATCTGGAGTGCCTTCAGCAAGATGGGACAACATTCTGAAAGAGACAATAA
Organism: Rhinoptilus africanus; assembly: GCA_013400135.1. Taxonomy (NCBI): domain Eukaryota; kingdom Metazoa; phylum Chordata; class Aves; order Charadriiformes; family Glareolidae; genus Rhinoptilus; species Rhinoptilus africanus. Next base: position 1,823,886 of record VXBO01003377.1, read on the forward strand.
ATGTCATCCTAATCACTCCATGTTTCAACTTCTGTGCCCATAAGCAGTTTTGCTCACCTTAGACGGGCAAATCAAAGTGAGATTGGAGGGTCACACACATTTCAAAATCAACAATTATTCAAAACCCAAAAGTGGCCCAACAAGTAGCTTGTATCCTGGTGGAAGGAGAGGATCTACCAGCTCTACCGCAGCTGATTCCTAGAGGCAGAATCAGTTTTTATACCTCACCAAGCTGGACATGAACAAAACTACCGTATAAATTAGAAGCTTATTTTTTCTTCAGTAACCACTTTGTGACCTGCTGCAGTGTGTACTTGGTAAAAAATTAATCTATACTTGTTAGAAGTCCATTGCTTTGGTAGACCCTTTTTAATTACTTTTTCCTTCCCTGCATTTGTGATGTCCCAGTCATTGAACAGCTCAAACAATGTTGTATAGCAAAATATTTGCCCCAAAATACATTTGATCTCATGGGGACAATACACTGGTGTCACACAAGTCAGTGATGAAGCTCCGATATATCCTTAATTATAACGAAAGTGAAAGAGACCAAAGGCTGATGCAGGAAAAAATGAGTCCATCATCTTTCTGACTTGGATACATATCACTCTCAATGTTATACCTTCATTACAGAAGAAAAACTATGTGTTCTTTGCTCCCAAACTCAAAGAAGCACATATATCAAGAAGATATTAATGCTTTATTCTCCCAACAAGCTTCTTGCTGGCTGATGGAATACACCTTCCTTGTCAAGCACAACTGTAATACCTTCTTGCTCCTAATTCAGAACTGAATTTGAGCATAAAAGTGTTTCAGAGTAAGCAGGAGAATTTGGAATACATTAGTGTTGCCCTCTGTGGTTTAAAAGACATTAAAAAGCAAACAGACATGGATTATCCCTCACAGACTGTGATGAAGGAGGAGATCATAGGTCAGAGTGGCACAGACATCTCTAAATACAGAAAGGATTTCCAATTTGGTAACCATTATCACACCACATGCTGCAGGAAATGCAAGTATCTTATCCCATCTATGCTCTCTAGCAATCTGAATTCCCTGAATAATCATTCCTCCTTTTTGCAGCACAAGTCAAATGATGAGGATGCCAAATCAAGTATACAGAATTTGACTGGCACTGTCAGGCTCCTGGAGGAATCCAATGATGAATAGAAGAAAGCTCTGAAGTCAATTCTTGGATAGTGATGAGAAGTTGGACACTTCAAAGCTCACACAGCTGTAGAAAGGATGTTTACAAATTAAGGCTGACTAAGGTCAAGGACACCTACTAGTCAAAAAATGTGTAGTTTTTGTTACTAGCCAAATATGAGAAATCTAGTGGAGCCTCCCTGCTGTGCTTATAAAGTCACACAGTGTTCTCCATTCTGATCATTTGTGCAAAATTACCTTAGTTCTGTTCTGCTTCCTGCTGTCCCATGACAGATCATAAAAAAATTGCTAATAGTTACTTAAATAACTTCCATTTTTCTAAGGGTGATAAAAATTATGTTTACCCTCTCCAACTGCCAAGGTGTTTTAGTTGGATTTGGATAAATGCTTGTTTGCAACATTAGTGATTCCACTGGGGGAATCCAGCCTGGAAAACTGCTAATTGCATTTTCTCCTCCAAGTCACAAACCACTCCTTGTGCTTTTATGTGGTTTTTCCACTCAGCATTGTCACTTCAGCAACACAGCACTCAAAGACTTTTACCTATTTGAATAATAAACCATAGCCTGGATGCTGGAGTACTTCTCTTACACTGATTTAATTCTAACTCTAAGCCAACAAGGCTTCTTTCTTTAGTTTCTAAGCTTAAAAAGATAAAAACAGATGAACCAGTTGCAATGAGACAGGAAGGGTACAAACTTGCGGTGCTCTCTGTGGTTATTGGCTATGTGCATAGCCTCACCTCTCGAGTAACTTTCCCAATTGATTTCCTTCAGGTCCCATAGGTATGAATGTACTACTGCATATCCCATAGAAAAAAACCAGGTCGTTCTGGTTCTTCTTTAAAACATCAGGAAGACTTCACCTTGGTGTGTTTTTCCAGTGGTTTTGATTTGATTCATACAGGTAGAGTTCTCTTGAACCAAATTTATTTTCCCTATGTTGTCATTGAGGGGCATTCTCTTCAATCCACCACATAGAAGGAGATCCTCGAGTCTTGTTTGTAGCATGCTTCCCATTCCTTGAGTAATTCTTGCAACTCTTCATAGCAACCTTCTCCAATTTTTCAACATCCTCAGATACAGAATTCAAAAATGGAGACTGCAGCACATACACTGCTGACAAGTGAAAGCCTGGACACTTAAGTGTTATGAGTTGAATATGAAAAATGGTGACAACGTAAGATTACTAGACACTTTTGAAAACATTGGCCTTAGTGACTGATTTTCTTTCAACATTCCCTAGTTTACATTACTAATACCGCACCTAAAGTCCTTGGTTATACCAGTTTCAGTGAAACAAGAATCAGATCTTCAAGGTCTGGCCTTAACCTCTTCATGCCAAAAAAATTGCAATGAGTTAAAAAAGTTGACACCCATTAGAGTTTAAAAAAAGGAACAAGAAAGAGGAACTCCCTTGCCCTTCCTGCTTCAGTTTACTTTAACTAGTGATCATAGTGCAAATAAACCAAATAAGCGGCAAAAACAAATATTCATTCCCCCATCACCAAAACAACTGTTGTGTTCTCAGGGTTTGCAAAGGGAAGGAATATATGTTATTAGCCCAGTTGACACAGCTGTAGAGACACGGACAGACTTTTGGACATGCGCACTGTTTGTTCTTTATGAAAGCTGGCATGGCTGTGTTAATCCCCTCCTGCCCTCTGCATTTGCAAGGGGATTTGAATTCCCTGTGTTAATAGCTAACAACTATTATGATTCTTTCTCTGCTTAAATGCAGAAAGATTGTCCAGCCACCACATGTGGTATCTGACGTGGAAATTTAGGGGGGATTCTGGAGTGCAAAGAGTATCTGCAGGAGGGGAAAGAGATGGGATTCAGCACTTTGAGACAAGATATTTGGTTATATCCATGTTATATCAATTATATCAGATAATCAGTGCATTATCAAAAAAGTGGGTGATTTGATTTGAGCCTAATTGAAATCATGCCTGACTAATCTGATCGCCTTCTATGATGGTGTGACTGGATGGATGGATGAGGGGAGAGCAGTAGATGTGGTCTACCTTGACTTCAGCAAGGCGTTTGACATGGTCTCACACAGCATCCTCCTAGGGAAGCTTAGGAAGAGTGGGTTAGATGAATGGACAGTGAGGTGGATAGAAAACTGGTTGAAGGACAGAGCCCAGAGGGTTGTGATTAGGGGCGTGGAGTCTAGCTGGAGGTCAGTGATGAGCGGTGTTCCCCAGGGGTCAGTACTGGGCCCAGTGCTCTTCAATATATTCATCAATGACCTGGATGAGGGGATAGAGTGCACCCTCAGCAAGTTTGCTGACGACACAAAGCTGGGAGGGGTGGCTGACACCCCGGAAGGCTGTGCCGCCATCCAGAGAGACCTGGACAGGCTGGAGAGCTGGGNAGGGGAAAGAGATGGGATTCAGCACTTTGAGACAAGATATTTGGTTATATCCATGTTATATCAATTATATCAGATAATCAGTGCATTATCAAAAAAGTGGGTGATTTGATTTGAGCCTAATGAGGAATGCAGTGACCATTCTTGGAGTGGACTGGTACGGTGACAGCCACCCTACTGTTTAATATATCCATAACATCTTAAAATTCAAGTTGCAAAGTACTTACTGGAATAGATGAGGCACCAGCCATAAAGAGACACGTAGACTGTCTTCGTCTAACCTGGCTTTGCCTTGCTGTGGCTCCTGGGAGAGCCTCACAGTTCCCGCGGCTCCAGTTGCACCCTAAACTCCTGGGAAACCTAGGTGGAGGCAGGCACTGTTCCCTCCCCAGCATACCCAGCTGGCCATACACCACACCAACACACAGCCAGGACACCAGCATCCTAAAACAACACACAAAGGAGGTGTGCTGAACAGCTCAGACGTGACTGCTTTTATAGATCTTCCCGGGGTCCTTCAAGTGTATTGACATTAAAATGTCGTATTGGCCAAGCACAGAGCCAAAGCCAAAGCAGGGGGTTTTTTTTAGTGTGAATGAAATTTGAACCCCATAGTTCAATTTGGAGATGTCGTGACTCTTTCTAACCTTCTAAATCATAAAGCAAGATGACCCTTTGGCTAGTGAACTCACCAGTGCATGGACCAGTTGCTTATCAGGTAGTTCAGCGGTGTCATTTGTGACCAGTTAGCAATTGCATCAGTGAATAAGATTTCTAACATCAGGTCCGTGCTCAGTACATAGCTGCACGCTAGAAGATGAAAACACGTGGCATTTTTTAACCACATTACACATCTGGAAATCCAAAGTTAACCTACATTTGGAGACTCTGAACTGAAAAATAAACAAAATCTAATCAACTGTGTCTTCATGTAGCTGTGGAAACAGCTATGGCTTGAGAGCAGCTGTGCTTGTTATTTCAATGTTTTCTAAAATGCTACAGTAAGTTACGTCTCAGTTACAAGGAAGTTACTCCTCTGTTACATCAGTCAGGGTAATCTTCTGCACTGTTTGTTGAATTATTTGTGGTGCATCACAGAGCCACTGATCCCCACACCCTCAGCATCAAGCTCAATGAATGGCAGTGTCCTGCAAATGCTCACAGAGCAATTGGTGGGTGATGCACCCTTCTGGCCTCAGCACGTTGGCAGGCTCAGGAAACTTCACTGGGTGCTACCCGCCAAGCAGTGTTGCAGCCCCTCTCCTACAGGGATGTCTTCACACATCTCAACATCCCTTATCATGTGATAGTGCTGTGCTAACACTCATCAGGAAAAATCATACCTCACTGGAAAATATTGTCCTGAAATAGTATTAAAACTCTCTGTCACGCACCTTGCAATTACTTTTAAGTACCTTGTCCCATTTAGATCCTGATCTAAAGCTGATAAAATCAGTGAGTAGGTAACACTTGGCAAAAAGTGGCTTTGAATCTGACAGCTGTGGCTACCTTAGTGCTGGCCACAATATTGTAGAGATATATGGTATCCAATGAAGAAAGGGATTTGTGGGAGGTTTAAAAGGAAGGAAGGAAGGAAGGGTTCCAAAGCTGCTTTCTGACTTAGTATTTTAACAGTATAAAAGGAACTAGCTCCCTTCAAAAATAGCATTTGTTCTTAGCAGCCTAATTTGTGCTTTCTAATATGCTGGGAAAACAAAGTCTGTTTTTCAAGAGAGCTGAGATCTGAAAGATGAAGAGGGATTTTCTCAGGGAAACAATAAGAACTGACTGCAGCAATGGCTCCAAGCTTTTTTCCATTTTGCCCTTTGGGATTTTGCAAGCAGTGAATTAAACCCCCTCTTAAGGAGCCCATGCTGTGTAATAGGGCCCACAGACCTCACAGAAAGAGACACCCGTACTTCAGCACTTTACATTTATCATTTATTGGCTATGGAGGTTACCCCAGTTTACTGAGGCCTCATGAAGGGGTCTCCAGCACACTTGGTCTCTACCCCAGGACTGTGTTTATGTAGTAATTATAGCCATGACAGCTAATTGAGTTTTTCCAATCAATCACACTGGAAGTTTTGTTTGTTTTCCTGTGCTAAGGAACAGGAAGGGTTTACCCTTTTCTAAACACTGAGAAAGAAATGAAGGATATTTTTCAGGCACAAGTTGAAAATTATTATTTAAGAAGGGTTCAATTAACAAAAATCCTACTTACTTTAAGTGTGAGTCTGTATGTAATGACACTGACGTTTGTCTACAATTTATAGTAGAGTAGATAATCAAAAGAATTTCATAACAGAACTCTGCTCTCTTTCAGTTGATACATGGGGATGTAAAATAGATGTTACAAAGTCACTTCACAAGCTGGAAATAATTGTCAGGTCTCTTGAGGACTGCTCTTTAGTAGTTATTCGACCATCTAAGCTCCAGCATCAAGCAAGAAGAACACGGCTGATTGCAGCCAGGAATATTTAGGTTGGTTGCTGCAATGGAGAGAAGAAAGAATTTTCCTGTTCAGAGGAATCACACCAGCAAGGACAGGAGCCCCTGAGATAAGGAGCTGTGTTTTGCCCTTCCTCTGTGCCTTTGCCAAGTTAATTAGTCACTCTGATGGCCATTTAAAGAAAAGCTGTCCTAAGGCTGGAGCACGCTCCAAGCCTACACATACACAACTTGGCAGGTTAGTCACTATTCTGGGTTATTGGTCTATGGGACAAGGCAAATATTTCAGCTCATTGCTTCACTGAGTGGAGTTACACTTCTCTTTTCATGTAAATACTAGCACAGACCATGCCAAGTCTTCTGTCATTACAGTTTACACTAGTTTTTCTTATATTTCTCTGCTCAGTGCCAAAATTTGAAATAAGTTCCTATCTACCTTTGTGACTCAGTAAATAAATAAAACGACACGATGCCTCCCAAAGGACTGCGTGCCACTGTTCTGTGCACAACAGACTTGCTCTCAGCTTGGCAAATCTCAGTCAGGAACTATGCTGATGCAGTTCCTTTTCCCTCAGGGCAGGGGAATGGACTAAATCACCTGGTTTCCACTTTTCTCTGTTATCAGATGCCGGAACAAATAGTCATGTGGGTGCATCTTCTGTAGAGCAAATTTAGGCTCAGTGACAACGAGGTTGCCTGACCTTTCACAGGCCACATAAAAATAATTTATGCTCCCATTTGCCAAGATACCATGAGCCACAGCTGTAAATCATCTGTATAAGAAAGCCCATCAAAATTCCTTCCCACCTTATTTTACTTATTTCAAATAAAACTGTGTATGTAAGTGATCCAAAGGTTTATCATAAAGAAAGCTACAACCCACAAATGCCTCATTACAGGAGAAACAAGTTTGCAGCCAGCATGCTGACTACTTCAGTGCTCACCTTGTCATTCATAACCAAAGGGGAAAACTTCTGCACCTCGTGAGAAAGCTGCTTGATCCAACACATGGGGCAAAAGGAGAAGTCCCCATTGGTCAGTGGATTTAAGACCAGGAAAGTCTCTGATAAATAAACAGCCAAACACTGTTAGCTCATGTTCCCAACCTCACACTTTTGGGGGTAATTCTTTTAATAACTCCACTTATCCAATTTCTGTACTTAAAAAGAACGAAGAAGCTGAAAGGTTGCAAAACCAGCTCTGCTTCCTTCTAGTCCCAGAGAACAACATTTTGTAAACACAAGGTGGTGTTCTACCAGTGAGTCTGACCTGTAATCAAGTCATAAAATGGCACTCTGGGGAAGTAGAGAAACTAGAAAATTAGATAACAGACGAGATTAATACACTTTATTGAACAGGCTGTTGCTTCTGAAATGGTCCAAGAGCAAGTAACATCTGACACTAGCTCTGAGAAGCTCTGACCCATACACGCTTCACCTGTTATTGGTATCACTGAGCAAGGTTGCTGGATATTTCCCACACAAAATCAGAGGTGAAAAACAGGATCCGATAAATCACAAAAAATAAATGTTACATGTTTACCTTGTTCTGGTAGAACACAATGCTCATCCCTTGCGAAGGGACAGCAGACTGACAGTGACCTCCTTATCCCACTGAAATGATCAAATTTGAGCTAAACTGAGATTTAAATGATACCAATGACTTATTCTTTTTCTCTGAAGACATCGTTAGCTACTGTATTTGAGGAAGGTTGGATACCAAGTCCTATCCCTTCTGCCCTGGGAACTGGTCAAGGCTTCTTTACTACACTTCATCAGAATCATTGAAAACTTATATTAAAAAATCCATTGCTTTCTGGTATGTTAAATATCTGCCTTGTCTTTAAGTGTAACAAATGTTGGCTTCCTAGGACATTAAACATTAAAAAAAAACCCCAAACACTCTATAAGGAAGATAGATGACTAAATGGTTTGGATTGCTTATGGTCCAGTGATTAAAAACATAAATTCAGTACTGCATTGATCATGATTCCTTCACTCTTTTTGCCGAAATCTCTATTTAATGTGAACTCTTCTCTGCATGTGCTGTACATCTACCACTGAGATGCAAACAGAAAAACTGGAGACACAAAAGTGACTGAAACAAAATCCAAGATCTCAGCTATGCTCAGATCCAAACTCTTGCTTCAATCTATTAATAACTCAGAAAATACAAGTTACTTGAAGTGTGCAGAGTTTATATTTAATACTTTTTTTCCTAATCTTCACTGAGCACAATAATAAGAGTGATCCCCTGTAGGCAGGCAGGCAGCAGAGCCTTTGATGGCAAATGAGTTATAAATCAACTGTAAGTCAGAGATGTTAAGGTTGTATCTTTCCTGGGAAAAAAAAAGACATATTTTTAACTTGAATTAGCTACCACAGTGCTTAGCCCTAATGAAGACGAAGTAGTTGATAGCTTTCACAGGGGTGAGTGGGTCAAAGCAAACCCTGGGGTTGCCCTAGGCTTTAATCAGTTCTGCCAACATCTGTCAGAATTAAACTTTCTTCCCTAAGATTTTACCTCATCATAGTCTACTAAGTTCTCTGTCTTGATTTTAAAATATCCTCTTTCCCCCCTAGTGAAAATGAAGTCTTAGGGCTAAGAATAACAGGAGTTGTGTTGACTGTTCAAGTGGAGGATAGGAAGGATAGGGAGAAACAATGGGAAAGCAAGATGGGAAAAGGAGTGGTTTATTGGCATTGGGGATAAAAGTAGAAAAAAAAAAAGATAAAGTAGATTTAAAATATTAGATGCAAGCAAGGAAAAGTAGGTACACATTTAGATGCTTGTGAAATATTTCCATATGTAAATACTGTAGAATCAAAGAAAAGCCAATATATCTACAAAACTTTTCTGAAATCTTTGATCTGTTCCTTTTCTGATCAATAGACAGGCATATGGACAGAAAGACTGTATTTCACACAGATATTGTCTTCTGAAGGGAACAGATAAGAGGAGAAATTAGTGTGTATTTGACCACATCATGTAATCCTTCTGCTTCTAACTGCTCTGTTAGGATAGTCAGGAGAACCTGAGGCCACCCACAGGTATGGCAACCATATTCTGATTATTTGGATTTTTTTTCAGATTCTACTTTTTTTTCCCCATAATCTCTTGCCACAAGCAGAAACTTTTGGAGTAACTTAAAAGTTTTCACTAAAACATATGCTGTTTTGGTAGGTAAAATACCTCCAAAGAATAACATGTAAAACATACATACTCAAAAGGACTGTTTCAGGCCTCTGAAAGTTTAACATCTGAAACAGGGTAAAAGAAGAGGGGCCAAATCAACTTTGTCTGTGGTGGTGTCCTCCTTTTTGCTGGGCTGCCCTTGTCCACTAACATTCTTTTTTTTCTAGATCAATTCACTGTGTTGATTGTGTCAGGAGTTTGGGGAAATGATATATTAGCTCTAGGACTTCCATCTGCTCCTGGCTCATCTACCTCAGTACTGCAAACACAAGGTTTTGATGGGAATATTGATATCAATTGCATTCCAGGACAGAGATGAAACATAGAGTGTCATGCCATCTCTGTCCTAACTTGGTCGAAACAGGCTTCAGCAGCTGCTAACAAATTCAAGTGGGAAGGAAGGCTAGTCTTTGAGTGATTATAACCTGGTGTAAAGACCAGATTGCATCTTACCCTAGGACAATGACTGGATATTGATTGCTCTTTGAGTTGGTTTTGTATTCAACAATAAGAAAGTCACGTAGATGCAGAGTTAGTTTGGAAATCAACTTCTTCCTTGTACGGCACTCTAGGGTTAGTCAGTAAGACATGATGAGCGAGAATGGGTGACTCAATCAGGCAGAAATCAGGGGAAGTATGGTATTGACTCTGGAGTCTCCATTGTCTCTTCGCTGGCTGCATTTTTGAAGTTTCTCAAGAAACCACATCTGCTAAGGGAAAATTCATTTCTACTGGTTCCCGGAACAGAAAGTTGTGGGCCACATATAGAGAAGCTATGTCTGTTGTAAAGAGCAGAGAGGCAAAAGTCTTTACAGAGAGACTGCTACAAATTTAACATCCTCTCCACCTTTATACATGCAACACATTCACTGCCTGTAAATGTCACTGTGCAGCATTCTTCCCCTTGCTCCATGAGCAGTGTAAGGTATGGCACTGCTGGACTTCTAATGTGGATGTGTTGAAGTTCGGGACAAACACACAACTTCTGTTTCCTTTTAGGACATCTGAAGTGCAGCATTGAGTCACAAAGGAAAAAGCGAATGTTGCAAGCTGAGATCTGCAGAACCCGAGAGCATTGCAGACTGATAATCAAGTGAAAATTCACCTGGACTTGACCAGGGATCTGGATGTGTTTTGTGTCCATATTCAGATGAAAAGACCTCCCATACTCCAGGAAGAAAAGAAAAAGTCTGCAAGTAAATGGAGTGCACAAGGCCAAGCAGTTGTCTCTAGATGATCTCCCTTTTTCTTTCGTCTTTTCTTGTATTATCTGTTTCATTTGCAGGCTTACTCTGAGTACACAATGCTCTTCACTTCATTGTTACGTTCTCATGGCAGTACCACAGTTCACATTTCCTCTTCCAGAAACTGTCCTTCAAAATGAATGTTCTGGAGCTCCTTGTGCTCCAGTGCCAGTTCAGTAATGATCAATGCATGCTAACAGGTAAATGTGGCAGCACCTGAATGAAATTTTTAATGCACTACATAGTAAGTAAGGCCATCCAACATAGGAGCTATAAAAAACAGAGACTCTCTGCAGCAGAGTTGGTTGGATCTTGGAACATTTATGCAGCAATAAGTATAAATTTTCATTACCATTTGAAGGCTTCATAAGCTTCATTCATCGGTTAGCTTACTGATCATATCCCTTCAGAGCTGGATGATATCCAATTCTTTGTCTAATCAAAATCTCTTCTTATCATGTCATTGTTAACACTCAAGCGTTATATTGACTTAGACATCATATGGAAAAAAATGTAATGATCCATAACTGGATAATTAAGTCAAACCTATAAACACTGATGTTAATGACTACCAGGCTGCCATGTTCTTGTTTGAAGTCCAATGGCTAGAACTTTGTTTTCCCCTTACAAAAACAAAACCCACTCTTAATTTCCTGGAATAACATGGAATAAATTCCTGTTACATCCAACACAATTGAGCATTTTAGCTTCCTCAGTTACAAGCTCTGTTTCTTGGAAAATGTGGTGTTCATATGGCTTTACTTAATAAGGAGGAATTAATTTTCCTCTTCATTGACTGTTTGGAATCTTTGTGATTCCAGAGAGACCATCTGAATCCTTTATATTCTCTCCCTAAAATTGTGCAACATAATCATTCCTACTAAGTGCTCTGATATCCCTTCAAATGCTTGTGGCTATTTTGTCATGGCTTGTGTACGTAATAATGCAGAGTAATCCTCTTTTCTAGATACATGCATAGAAAGAATAAGAGCTTTATAAATTAGTAATGAATACAAAGTAGCTCAAAGAAAATGCCAATATCTGAGACCAGTATTCTAGATATTTCTGAACCGAAATATTATACAGCTTGGAGAAGCTATAATAAGATGTTGATGTAGTATTAAAAATACAATTGGAAATAAATAATCATAAATACCTAAGTGAGATCTCTCTGAAGCCTTATTTAAATGCATTAAGACATGGTTACAAAGGAAGTACAAATGCAACCAGTTATGTCTCCTACATCTAGGGGTTTTTCTGCTCTTGGCTTCTCACATTGCCCTACACAAGGTTCCAAAAGAGGCTCTGTAAGAGTGAAGGAGTCTACCATATGTGACACAATATTGTCTCCTATTTGCAGTGCAGTAATTCCTGCAAAGGCAATTAGGACATACCCCCAGGATTTCGAAAGGGGTGGGGGTGGGGGGCAGTGAATATTGACAGGTGCGAAACCGTTCCTGAGTGCTAGCATGGAGGACTTCTTCCTGACTTGGTCCTTATACACCTGTGATGCCCATTTCAACCAACATACATAAAACCCGTGTGTGACTGGAGTAATCTCCAACTGCCCACTAGCAAATTGGCAAACAGGTCAATCCAGGGAAGAAACGCAATTCATAGTTCAGCAGATATTTTTTAGGAAAATCTTTGTCTCCTGAGCAACACATCTGGGAGTAACAGATGCTGTCCAGCAAAGGCATCTCACCCTGGTGAGACTAGTAAACCAGGGAGTGAGCAGTTGCCCTGTGCTGTATTCATTCCAAGCACACACACTTTTCCTTTTATTTCAGGCATAGACTACACTCATCTTTCACAAGATAATGAAAATTAAGTATTTCCTTACTGGCCAAAGTAGACTACAATCAAATACTTTTGCTGTGATGTGTATTTCACACTATAATGCCCCTGTGGTGCAGTCATTCTCTAATTTATTGGTTAAGTAAACTCTTTCTTCTACAGAAAGAAGATGTTAATCATTACATTTTGCCCTGAAAAGATTACTTTCTTTCTATTTTATTTTTTTATTATTATTTTTATTTTATTTTTCTATTTCTTTCTATGAAGTTCTTTACCTGCCAGGCAAAAGAAAAATGTCCTAATTAATCAAAATCATTAAGAGGGGTTAACTGCCTTTATCTGAGCCATTCAAGGACCATAATTAACTCTGAGATATTTTCTTCTGCTCTGCGGTGCGAAGTGCTCATAGAATATCCGATGCGGGTGCCATTCTAACATTCTAACGATCCTCTCCTAAGCCGTGAATTTATGTTTCTTCTTCATATGCCAGGAGGCAATATATTCAAAAGCATCTGGAAAGTCTCAGTGAAGTCCACCTGTGACTCCTGACTGTCCCATGCCTGCTGTGTTCAGACAACAGGCCCACGAGCAAGAGTTCTGCACACCGAATCCCTACCATACGGGGTTAATTTGAAAAATGCTTCATAAGTTGATCAAAAGCTGAAAACCATTAAGTGCAATTTGTTCTTTTCAACAGAAATAAGCTTATGAGCATTTTTGCTTTGATGGTTTCCATTAGCCAGAAAACATGGTCCCGCAGCAAGTCCCTCTCCTAATGCAGTCCTTTTATATACAGGGCCTCAGCCAGACAATAGAGCAGGATCTGGTTGGTTTCCAAGCTCTGTAACATGAACTGATGGAAAAGAGAGATTGGACCCAATGTATACTATTATTCATAAAAACAAATGCCCCATTGGCAGCACAGCGGAAAGGGATGCTGTGTGTGTATTTCCAATGTGGATGTAGGAATGGGTGAAGACAGACATGAGTTACCCTGCTCATGATCGAAGTTGGTCAGATGTAAACCAAACCCAGTCTCAAAGCTTTATAGCTAACTTCATGTAGACTTTGTGCCCTGGATAATATATCCTGCCTCTCAGAAAGCCTTATTACCTCACACGCAGCTCCCACTACACAACTCTCATATCAGAGCCCTCAGCACTTGGAGCTCCAGTGCAGAAGTTCAGGTCTGCATTTAAACACCGAACGCAAGCAAGAGAAAGAAAACCAGAAGATGTGATTATATTTTTTTTTAGATCTGTATGATACATAAAAATCAAAGAGCAGGAACATATATCTGGTAGAGACTGCTGAGGTCAGACACTTTTATTGGAAGCATCAGAATCTCGTTTACAAAAATCCATCTTACATCTTCCTCTTTTTTCCTCATTTCTTGGGCTCTAAGCTCTTCCAGAGTCTCTCTGCTCAGACTGTAAGAACTTCTTTTCATTCCCAAGGTAAATGGACCTATGGGCCGTTTATATCCCATTGCTCTTTTAGGTCATTTTAATTCTTCTGTGTTTGGATTCAGTTGATTCAGTTTGTGAATTCCTGCAAATACTTAATTCAAAGATGCAGATTCTTCCTGCCCTATCACCAACACACATAAAGAAAACATAGATCCTACCCTATCATGTTAACAGGTTTAGTCTAAAGGCAGACGATGGACAAGAACTGTTGAGAGAGGGTAAAGAAACCGTGGGCAGCATCAGACAGTGCGATAGCCACCAACAATCTATTCATGGCTGAATTTTTGTAATGACAAGATCTGAGGAAGAATTTGAAACAGGGAAAAGAATCGGCTATGTGAGTATTTGGAAACATCTCATCCAGAGGCAAAAAACATGAAAGAGCAGAGCACATCTATATTTTAAAATAAAATGATCTGGACCTGCTGTCTGAGTGGATACCTTGGGTTTGCTGGATAAAAAACCTGACTTCTCAAGGAAAAGAGATTGTACGCAATGAGAGGCGGTACAGGAGAGTCAAAATAAAAACTGGAGGGAGTCAGTGGGAGGATACTGCAGTTGCATATGGTAATATGGGGAAGAAGGAAATTTTAGAAAGGAACTGCTGGGTTCTAAATGCACAGAAGTAGCCTGTGGCTTCATTATAGAGCAAATGCTCCCCTCACAGCTTACCAGGCCTGAGCTGGGGATCCACCAGGATTCAGTGAGAAAAAACATTTACTAAATCAACAGTAATGCTTTTTGTTGTGTGTATGTTTCCTGGGAGGTCTCACTGCAGACTAAGGCTAGGCTCAAACCGACTTAACTTCTGAAGCCTGACACAAGTCAGCCCTGCCATGAAATCTCTGCAAAACTTATTATTTCTTTTGTCTGGCTCTGAGTTATTTTGTCTCTCAGTTATTGGAGTTTGTTTTAAAACAAAAGCAATTTATCTAAATTACTGTTATGACTATGGTCTGATCTTCCCATTATTTCTACACCCTCTGGAGCAGTTAGTGGTGAAATTTCCTCCTGCTTTATAAATCAATAAATTATTTAGACAAGATATCACTTTGAACTGCCAGCATTTGAGTATCAGAAGCATAATAGACAGCCCTCAGACAAGCAGAATACTCCTTTACCTGCCTGCCTTTCTAACAGGCAAGAGTAAAATCACGCCATTTCTGTCAATGTATTAGTCTGAGTAAAAATCAGCCTTTCTTTAATTAGCTGGAGAGGAAAAGTGTGCATTGCCCTGTAACATGCTTCTGAGAACTGGCAGAGGAAACCTTTCTTTCCACCAGGGATTCCAGGCCTTTGGACAGAGTAGCTTGAATATGACTAAAAAGGTTGCAAAATCTTTAAACAGTGTACACGAAGCATGTAATGTACCCTCTCCTTGCATCTACTACAGCAATTAATGCCAATAACTATAAACTAATTGTTAACATCTGTGTTAAGAGCAGTATTTGTTCTCCTATAGTTTCAGAGGATAAAGCTTTAGCTTCAAACACCCTGGAAGAACAGAGCACCCAGAAGAACACTGGAATCAAGAGACAAAACAAGATTTTACACTAGTGCTTTTTATTATAGCTCCATCTCAGCAGACCTTTTGTAAGTATTAAAAAGGGCTTTAGAACTTCATGTCAGTTACATATCTCTGCCTCACTGAAATGGTAGGTCAGGGAAAAAAATAATATGAAAAAAAATGTCTTTATCAGCAGAGAAGGGATTAGTGGTTTCAGATCACTGCCTAGCAGACCATATAGTTACCAAGACGTGCTAAATTGGTCTGCAGTGATCCGTTGCTTATTTTCCACAATGGCAAATTTCATAAGCATAATGTTCATTTATGTAACCACCTAAGCAACCTCACCTCTCCAGTCTATACTTTGCTCTAGGCACGGGTCTGGGGACCTTCAAGCAGTGCAACGGCTGCCAGCTAGCACGCACTGTGACTGCTCTCTGCTTAGGAGAATGGCAGAATAATACAAGGAACGAGGCTCTGGTTTGGAGGAGGACTACTGTGCTTTATAAGGTATGTCCCATTCTGCTCAGAAAAGATCGAGTCCAAGAGGTGTTCTTGAAATTAGGAGAACATATTTTGTGGGGCTTGTGGCTGTCATTTCAAAGAGGAATCCAAACTGAGAGAGAGAGCAGAGAAACTCATCTATGGAGACAACAGGCCGTGGTGCACTGCAGATCTACTACAAGTTTTTCAACTTGTGTTTGCTTCACAGTATCATGTCAGCATCCAGATCTTCCAGCTGGATCCTCCTCAGTTTCTGAAGAACAATGTAGCCATTCCTGTTAAAAGAGTTATTTTTTTCTTCTTTTAGCATCTCTACTAAATCTTTCTTCATGTTTGTAGAATTGCATCAAGATTAATTTCTGGCTAGTATATTGTTGTCTGAGCGAGAATATTATTCCTAGCTCCACTTCTAAAACACTTCTACAGAGGAGAAGTGTATGGAGTTGTCCAGCCTGGAGAAGAGAAGGCTCTGAGGAGACCTTATAGCAGCCTTCCAGTGCCTAAAAGGGGCCTACAGGAAAGATGGGGAGGGACTTTTTACAAGGGCATGTAGTGATAGGACAAGGGGTAATGGTTTTAAACTGAAAGAGGGGAGATTTAGATTAGATATCAGTAAGAAATTTTTCACTCTGAAGGTGGTGAGACACTGTCCCAGGTTGCCCAGAGAAGCTGTGGGTGCCCCATCCCTGGAAGTGTTCAAGGTCTGGTTGGATGGGGCTTTGAGCAATCTGGTCTAATAGGAGGTGTCCCTGCCCATGTCACTAGGGGGTTGGAAGTAGATGACCTCTAAGGTCCATTCCAACCCAAACCATTCTCTGATTCTATGGGATGGAAATAAATTAATTTTGAACTGCTGTTTTGGTTTAGGACACAACAGGTGCGAGCAATAGTAAGACCTTTATTTTTCTCTGTACAAGTTGGCTTAAGCATCAGAGGAATTATAACCCCCAAAATAGTTACCTTTTTCTAGGGAGATGCTGTAATACCAGTTCAAAAATACCTACAAAATCCCTACCTAATAACAGTGCAGGTTCCCAGGCACTATGATCCCCAGCAGCAAGCGGGTATTCACTACCAGATATGAGCTTCTGTTGTGCCCTTCCTACATCTAAACCCTGAAAATTGACTGCTATTGCGTTTCATTTGCTTGATTATTTCCACTGTTAAACCAGATGGCAAAAATGTAGTAAGAGGCATTAAGCTATAATGATTCAGTATGAAACTAGAAAATTATATTTAACCAACTGTGGCCCCAAATTCTGGTTAAAAAGTTGATTATTCTTCCTTTTATGACTGGAGCTTTCTTTTGGAAGTACTCAGTATTTTTTGTAATTCCTCTCCAAAACACTGCAGTGCGTGTGTTCATGCATTGGGATTGCTTGCCATAGCAAACAGCAAACAGCAACTTTATGTTGGGCTCCATAGTCTGAGACTCATCACATTCACTGAAGTAGTATTTTCCCCCTTATCTTAGTCAAAGACTATAAGCAAGTTTGTTGTTTTGTAATAGCCTGAACCCAAAAGTCACAAGTACCATTGTAAAAGAAAAAATAGTCATAGCATATGCTGACTCGTGAGACGTAATGGGCACAAACTTGACTACAGGAAGTTCTACCTAAACATGAGAAGGAACTTCTTTACCTTGAGAGTGACAGAGCACTGGCACAGGCTGCCCAGGGAGGTGGTGGAGTCTCCGTCTCTGCAGACATTCAAAACCCGCCTGGACGCGTTCCTGTGTAACCTGCTCTAAGGTGGCCCTGCTCTGGCAGGGGGTTGGACTAGATGATCTCCAGAGGTCCCTTCCAACCCTATGATCCTATGATTCTATGACTGACATTGTAAAGCTCCTCATTTATTAGTAGCTTTAATAAGGCTCATTTATTCAATACAAAATGAAAAAATAGCCATGTGCATTAGATTCTTGGCCTGGTTGTGAACCTAATTAGGGTTAGCCATTGGTCAGCCAGTGCAGTGCAAACTTTCTATATCTTGGTTGCACCTCAAGTTTCATGGGATGTCTCTTTCCTTTTTCTCTACAGTTTCCTGACCCACACAACTGGCCATCCACCAAATCTGGCTGTCCCACCAGTAACTTTGACTATCCATGAAAGTCTGTTAGGAGCTAAATTAACAAAACAATCTGGATGGCACTTGTAACTGAAGCCAGATGGGACAGAACAGTCTATGGAGTGAGAGTGCTTCCGTGAACCCTCGGTGCCACATAGATCTCTGAGGGATATGTGGAAAATGCATCTCTTTGAACTACTGAAGCAGGCACATAACATTACGATGCCCCATGGTGTTTTGTGTGCATGCCAGTCAGGATAAACTTTACCATATTGTACAGTCTAATGTGAACTGACCCTGGCAGGGTGATGTGAAGCATCAAACATTCAGGAGAAGTTCAGTGGTGGGCACAAAATAAATCTTATCCCCAGAATGCTCTTGCACCCATTGAATATGTGTAGAAGCTTTTACAGCTGAGGTCTTTTGGTGGAAAAGAGAAGCACAGATTATCTAGTGTGGCTTTCTCAATCTGTGTGGCTGGCCTCCCAGGGAAAAGTTCTGATCTTTTCCAAGTACAGCACGTGTATGTAACCCTGGGGCAAATGAGAAATGGAATGTGTGTCATTTATTTGTTTAGTGCTTTGCAAATCCTCAGCACCCTGTGCTGGCTACTCAGTGCTGAATGCTTATTGTTCAAAGGTCTGCTCCTTGCTAGGGCTAATCCCAGTCCTGGAAAAGTCTATGGGGATCTTCCCCTTGACTTGGGGGTGCTTTAGACAGAGCCCTGATCTTCCACACTTCATGTTCCCATTGAACTCAGAGGGGTGTCTGGATGTGCAAGGAAGGAATCACGGGTCCTCCAGTTACTCAGTGTCAATATTAACCAGCAAAGTAAATACAAGCAATGGGCTTTCCCACACACAGTAATTAAGTATGCTTCCTCTATTCTCCGCTGCTTTTTATGTTAAAGGATCTACATTGTTTTGTTTCAGCTTTAATTATCATAGCTGGGAAGCAGGTTTAGAAGAGGACTCCTTAATCCCATGTCACCAACAGGATGTTAGACTGCATTTTTCAAATATGGCAATAGCAAGGCAGAGTTTAGTAAGTGGGTTTTGCATTGCTTCTGGTCAGCTACAATGCACAGACTTAGTTCATCCTGTTCATATGTTAGAAGGCTAGTTTAATCATACAAGATAACTCATCTTTTTCTGCCATCTAGTGACAAAACCTGCAGCTTAGCAAATGTATGGACCTTTTATCCAGGTCATTTATTTTATTCGGTCACACACAGGGAATAATATACAGCTATCGACATGCCTTTTCCTGTTCATTCCACAGCACTTCATGTGATCTCAATGTGGGAGAAGGCACAGAGCTTATGTTTTGCCCTTTTATGTATCTTCATTTTCATAATTGTTTTTAGCCTCTCATCCTCTACGTGATGACTAGGTCAGTCTTGCAATGGACAAAGAACACCCCTAGGATAGAAATCCACTTGTCATTTGTGTCTTCAAAGAAACCACCTGGCACATCATCTGTGGACGCTCTGTCTCTCTGCAGAGGAGCAGAAAACCCTTTCCTCCTCCTTTGACAGGTTACACTTGAGCACACACAACACTATTGCCCAGTGATAGTATTAAGACAGTCAGTGGCCATCAGCAACAAGAAATTAAATAGTTGCTAAATCTCACCCAAAGACCGCAAAATTTTCTTTCCCTCCTTCTACTGAAACTGAAGACACACTTCACCAATGTCAGTAAAATCATTAATACACTTGAAATGTAAGCATATCTTTAAAATGCTTCTGTCAAGCAAGCCTTTCATCTGCTACTTCATGAAAACTTTGTTGTGGGGCTGTGATATGAAATGTGAATTTTCCTAAACCTTGCTTAAACATTGTCTTATCCTAATTTATGAAATAATTTTCTGGCTGCTTCTATGTAGGCACCAGCATAGACAACAGAAACACTCACCTGAGTTACAAAAGTAGTTCTATAAGACTTTAATATGCTGCATGATTTTTCCCTAAATAAAAATCCTCATTCATATCCCATTATAATAATTTTAAAGTCTCAATACACATTGGGTCAGGCCCAAGATAAGCCCATGGAGAAATTATAGTGACATTCAGCCTCTCTATTGCATATACATAATTCTTGGCAGGACTGGAAAGCAAATTACCTCTGCCTGTTTTTCCAGACAATGTCAAAATCATCAGATAAGGTGAGCAAGAATGACAACATGCATTAACATATCACTGCCAGCTTTACATTAAACATTGCATCCTTATTAGCAACAGCTGGCCACCTTGTTATACTCACTGCAGCAATTTTACAGACAAGAATTAACAAAACAAAGCCATTATTTTTGAATTGTTTCCAGAGAATGATGGTATTATTTTCTTCTCTAATAATGGGGAAATGCTGCAGTATCTCATTGCATTTGTGTAAGGCATGGGCACTGTTAATAAAGACCACTGTGCACTTGGGTGTCTTGTCTTATGTGTGTTTGTTGAAGATCTATATACATGATTCTCCTGGGCTGTAACACCACCATGGCCCATAAAGTCCTTCTTTGAACAATAATACAGCCCATCACAGAAATTTTACTGTCATTTTAATGAAGTGGTTAGAATGATTATCTATGCCAAAACATAAAAAGAAATAAAAAGAAAACAGTTCACATAAAAATTACATGTTAATAAGAAGCATTTGTGTGAAATGACTACAAAAACTCTAACTGGCTTTTTAACTGGGGTCAATGGAAAGTAATGAAAAGATTTATAAAATACTAAGGCATCTGCTACATTTTATAACCATTTCATAGAAACAAAGACAAGTCCATAACCATGTCTTTTCCCTAAGCAAATGAATGATAAAAACTTTTTGTTTAACTTTGTGTTTTCTTCATTACCTTCAAGTCTCTTCAGTTACATTATTTTGCATTTATGTGAGGAATGAAAGAGATTCCTATCTATGAAATAATAATTAAAAATAAAAACCAAGGCAAGCACTATTTTTCTAGTTTCCATCAAGGTAGGATCTTCCTGGAACAAAGCCGGATGACTGTCCTGATCCCCACATACCCCAGTGACACAAGCACAAGAGGGTTCTTTGAGAGATCAGCCTCTGCGATGAGCAAGAAAATGCAGACCATAAGGGAAAAGAAATATTTTCAGACACCATCATGCACTCTTACTTTTTTAACTATCCTTTTTCCACTTTGAGATGTTTTCCCACAACCTCCTTCCCCTAAAGTTTTATGAATAAATAGACCACACAGAGAAACCTTGGATGAAATCTCAGAAACAGCTTTTGAAAATAAGGAACTGTAATCTTCACTCAGTCATGTTTCATTGTAGCCCCCGTGCCTTTGAATGTCATGGACCAAACCCTAAAGGGACAGGACAGAATCATCAGAATCATAGAAAACCTTCCAGTTCTTTTTTTTTTTTTTTTTTGCAGGGCAAATAATTGTAACAGTGAATAATTTTAACTTAAGACTGAAAAACCTTTACTTCAATCAGTCTAAATAGAGTTAAGCATATATTAAGTCTCTAAAACCTTAGGAGCCTTATTTCTGTATTTTCCACCATGAATAATTTACAGCAGCAATACCAGTGTCTAACAACAATTCAAGAAAGAATGACCTGAAGACTAAGACTACTAGCCATACTGTACTGGTAGGATTCTTCTAGATATATCCAGGCACATGCTGATCTCCCTTTGTTGTCAGTGCAGAGCTAGCTGGTGAAGCCAATAGAGTTCTTGGTGCAACTTATCTTATCTTGAATTAATTGTCAATATTTAGTGGACATGAATCACAGTCTGAACTCTGTCAACTCAACTGACTGGATCTGCACTGATTGCATCACTGGACACATAGGGCTGTAATACCCATATTGGAGACACCCCCAGATAACTCACTTTTTGCAGACTTGTGATGAATTCAAAAGGTTTGTGATATTGTTTTTCCTCCTCAGTTTACAAGATATAAGCAAGATGATGTGTCAAACATATGTTAAAATGACACTTCACTGCAGCCGTTTGTCAAGTTTGCAGGGCTGGCTTTCTGAGGACCTCACACAGATGTTCTGGTTAAAGATGCTCTTTGCAGGTGCAAAAGAAAATAAAGGTGCTTATATGGAAAGGACTGAAATGTTCCCCAGTTCCTAGAACAGGTGTTTAAAATAGCTATGTCTTTTTGTGTTTCCATTAAAAACCATAAAATTTTATTTAGACTCTAGGTACATACAATATCTATCTTGAAGCCACCTTGTGGTATGAATCTCTCCAGTCTTCTTTCTAAATTATACACTAATTAACCAGATTTGATTCCTAGAAAAATTGATTCCTGGGTAAATCCAGTGGTTAAATTTGATTCCTCAACCACATCCAGACACAGCCGTTCTGTTCATGTGGTGACCTATTTGCAGAGGGTGTGATCAAGTGTTTGTCTGGCTCAACAACTCTGCATCAAAGCCCTAGAGAGGAAATGTTGTGACGACAGAAATGCAAAATGCATGTGTCAGTTGTAATTACATTGCTATTTATTTCCTCAGTGTAGACACTTGTACTTTTAGAAGTAGATTGGGAGAGCTGGCTGATTTTCAATGAGTCATGGAAGAGACTTGTGGTTATAGCCATGAGCTTGCACAAAGTACAGACATAGGTGGACTCGTAGCTTAGTCCCAGGTTTTGATAGCATCAAACCTAGAAAGAATTTGATGTCATATGCAAGGGGCAGTTCTTTTGGTTTATTTGGTTTACTTGGTGAAAACATCCAAGTACATTTAGAGGTTTCATTAAAAAGTGGTCTTATAATAAAAAAAATCACGTTACATTTAACTCAGACTACCAGCAGCAACATCAGTCTTAATCTCCCAATTTAGCTCATGAAGTCACTTGCCTCAGTGGCCCCAGTGCAGTTTTTGAAGCCCCAAAGCTGCAAAGTGACCCGAGTCTGCTTACTTCTAGAAGTGAGCTACAGGACTTCACAGTCGCTGTGACCAAGAGATGTGCACAGAGCTGCTGTGGATCAGGTGGCATGTGCTAACTTGTCCATGTGTTCACGTGTCTCCCTGGCCTAGTTAGAGGGATTTAAGCAGTTATTAGTGAAAGACAGAGGTACGTCCTGAAGGAATTGGGAGGGCCTTCGTTTCAAGGTCAGAGCGTGATTTTCAGGCAAGAAAGCAGTGTCATATGCTGCTTTACAAGGTGATGTATCTGCTTCTCTCCTCTTTCCCCCTTCTCCTTTCTCATGCCAGAGGAAGGATACTAATTTGCTACGGCCCCAAATAAGCAGTAAATCATTATCCACCACAGTGACCACTGTGCAGACAGGGATATAAAGGGCATTCCTACTTCTTCTCTGTTGCTTGAACATGTAATCCAGTTTGCAATCTAGCTGTAAATTGTGGGAGTCAGTGATTAGGATTATGATCCCACACAGCGTCTCTGTGCAGCACTGAGCTAATGCTTGCCATCTCAGGGAAATATTTCAGGCTCTCATTCACCAAGGGCCTTGAAAGCCTGATGGAAGGAGTTAGTGGCATGCCAAGTCTTATTAATAATATTAGCATATTAAAGACCATCTACTTACTGCCAAGCAAAATAAAATTAAATCACGTAAGCATAGTGGGAAAATCTCATTCAATAAAAAAGGACAAAAACCATGGGATTATTTATTCTAAGGTCTCAGCTAGGGAATAGCATTTCAGATCTCAGGCCACATGTGATTTTGGAGGTGTTTTCAGTCATTTTCTTCATTTCTTTGTCACCAAGCAGCAGGCTGATCTACAGTCATGCTGTCAGTTAGCAGGGACTACCAGTGGGGTTTCTACTCATTTGGAGTGAGGGGGACTAGGAAACACTAGGTGGGTCTCCAGTTTTTTATATGGTCCCTGCTTGGGAACCAGGAAGGGCTGCTGCACTGGTAGCCCAGTCCCACAGTGAAAAACCTCCCCTGCAGCAAGACAGCCATGAAGCCAAACATCTCAGTGAGAGGGAGGGAGATGACAGGAACTGCTATCTGCACAGCCTGCCAGCTCGGTTTACTATCAGCTTTGTTGCCCAGAAGCCAAAAGCAACTCCATCTAGCTACCTATAGCCACAGCTTGCCATTTGACACTTTTAAGCAAATGTCATAAAAACACTCCAGTTGGGGAAAAAAAGAAAAAATTTCTCCCCGTGTGACCTTCGCATTCCTTACTGCCCATTCACAAATACAATGGCTTTGGTTTCTCTAGTTCAGACAGAAAAGCTGCTGTGAACATCTCTGCTGTGCCCATAACTGCTTGGGATTGTCGGTACAAACCTACTTGGACAAGACTAATAGACCCCGTTATCGGTCACAGGATTTCAGATTTGCCTTTGTCCACATCGTTCACTTGAAACCACACGAAATACTATACAAATCACATAATTAGGTGATGTTTCAAGCTGAGTAGGACCTTCGACTGTGAAGAGTCAGCTCTTACTGTGGCCTCAGACCAGGGGAGCAGTAAAGAGCCAGCTGCCTTTATAAATAGGCAAGCTAAAGCTATTCACATCATTAAAGGATCTGATGAAATACACTGCATTCTGAGTGCAGACCATGCAGCAAGCAGCAGAGGGACTCAGATAAATAAGGTCCTGATTTTCACATACTTATGAGATGATTTGCATATTTAATACCAAAAGGGGAGAGAGCAAGTCTGGCTAGTACATGGATGTAAAAGCACTTACTTTCATTTCTGGAGGTGTATGTTTTCTCGAGGTTTTGAAAATGAACAGATACTTATGACTATGAACACATGAAATGCATAAAAAATACACAGCCATATCTGTGATGCCCTTAAAGGCGAGTCAATTTGCACTGATATAAGGTGAAGTGAAACTAATATTCCTCACTGTTTCTTAATGGAATACTGTCAAGCATTTCTTGATCCTGAGCATTAACAGTCCTCTGCTAGAAGCAGGGGGAAACTATTACCATTGAGTAATCAGTGCCTGGAAATTGTGATGGTGCTACAGAATTGCTCCAAAATTAGCTTCCAGGTTTCTGCGGTATCCTTCTATATGTAAAAGGCAGTTGAATTCAACCGAAGTTTAATTTATGCACCACATAGGAAAAAATACCTGGATCTGTTAAAGAAAGATTTTAGGTAGCATTTTGTTTTAATTTTGAGCTCTATGCACCAAATCTGCCTTTACTTTTCCTCTAGTTGCTTACAGAGGTGTTGGTATTATTCAAATTATTATTCAGAAAATGTATGCATAGATGCCACTAACTGTAGCAGTTAGTGTGCTGTCCCTGAGGATCAACACTACAGATGAAGGAACAGATGCAGAAATGCTCTGCGATGTGATGACTTCGTTCAAAAAAGTCGGTGATGATAAAGGAGGAAGCAAAGTGTGTTGTGCTTTCTTAAGCAGCTCCTGGCTCTTTCAGCCAAAGGTCATTTGGAGCCATTGGCCTAAGATTAGCAGGATTTTACTGCCAGCTGCAAATTCAAACACTTTTATTAATTTTATTTTGGCAGAACCTAATATTGGTAAGAGGTAGAGGTATTCTTAATACCAGGAAAAATAATTTCCTGTTCACTTCTATTTACAGCTGTTTGCATTTCATTCTCCCCTATTTAGATGAAGCTTTAACAGTTTACCAGTTCATGAAAGGCTACAGACATTTCCTCAGCCAGATCTAGTCCTAATGAAAGAGTAAAGAAGGTATTTTAAAGCAGCATTGCTGACGTACTCTACTGGTGATATTACATTTGAAAATGCAAGAGTTCTCATAGGATTTAGTATGGAAAGAAAGATGGGATGACCCATTTTTCACATTCCAGTGGTTATACAGACAGATTTCTGTTTGTTAACAATAATGACAAAATGCCTGTTGCTACTTTTTCCCCCTGTGGTTAATTTATTCTAGGTGAAAGTTTTGGAGAAACTCTGTGTGTAGAATCTACAAATAGCTACGTTCTTTAAGCCAATTTTACTAAACAATATTAAATATAATATTCAACAGAAATAAAACTGGCATGTCTCAGCTATAATAAACATTTAAGGAAGGCAGAGGAAATACCACATCCTCCTGCCCTGGGAGCCAGGAAGAAATCCTCTTGGGAAGGTGCAAATGGATTTACCATGGATGAAAGAAAAAGGATACAGTGTGAGAGGATGCCATTTTCTCAGCCTTAGGCAATACATAACACATTTTTACCAGCTGGAAAAGAGTGTTGCTGCTGGTTACAGAATCACCATGGTAAAGCTGCAAGTTTTACTTTGCCAGATTTGAAGGGCCACGCTCACAGAGGCAAGACGGTAGGAAAAAAACATTTCAGTGGGAGAAGAAGACTTCAGTGATGATCACTGAAAAGGACCAGGGAATTAAATCATCACAAGATGCTGCTCTCCAAAATAACATGTTTGATTGTACTGATCATATGCATCTCTTCCAAATTTTATTTATTTTAATTTTAATTATTTTGGTGGCTCACTTACACTGCCCTTTTGTGATAGTCTTACAGACTGAACTTACAATGTTGTCTTGGACAGACAGTGAGTGTTTACTCTTGACATGATGGAATTACACAGACTTCGTGATTATAAACAAAAAGTTTTAAACATGACGCTCTTCCTATTTATTCAACTGCAGGCAAATGCTCCCAGTTTTACTGTGCTTTCCCTTTGACTGAATTCAATTCTTGATGTTTCTTTTTTTGCAATACCATCTTAATTGCTAGCTTTCTGGTCCACTCTCCAGCACTATTTTCAGAAGTACTCACCAATTCACGCATGCAGCTATCGTCATTCCCCTGGTACTGGTGCCTAGTATGTTTATGGTAGTTTTGAAGCTGCCCAAGAAAGCCACAAAGCCTAGTGCTTAATATGTTAAATTCTTAACCAATTTATAGCAGCACAGCCCCACACGGTCAGGAAAGAAATACCACTTTATATTAACTGCCATTGCACCCACAGCCTGGTGAAAAAGTTTACAACTGGAGGCTGAATTGAAATTGCGGATATTTGAGTATGTTTATTTAAAACTCAGGATTCCTAACAAATTCAAGGAGATGGCTTAACACTTTCAGCAGCAATTTTCCATGTTTTTTAGTAAAATGTACAGAAGAAGTGACATATAAATTCAAGTGTGCCTTTCTGTGGCCATTCTGTGTACCTGGTGACTCCTGAACTTTGAAGTTCGCCAAGCTATAATCAGTCTTAAACTAAAGGCTGTACAGGGTGTTCATCTGCTCATTATAGAACCACAATTGTCTAAACAGGGGGACTAAAAACGATTGTGTGGCTAGTACAACCCTGAGTGCAGTGGAGTGTTTGCAAATCTCCAGTTTCACAAACTAGCCCAGGATTTTGAATAAGCTTGATTTGTAAAAGTTCACTGACCTAATCACCCAGAGGGCCAAGGTTGTTCAGGGTCTAAGAAAACAGTGTGTTCTTTAGGTCATATTTCTTTGCTAATTTAGGGGAAGACACTTTTCCTGTTCATTTTACAGACCAACAGTTCCCCAGACAATGCTGAGTCTTGTCTGTTTTGTCACAACTTTGGTGCAATTCCAAAGGAGTCAATTCCTTCCACCCAAGGACAAATACGATGTCAATGTCAAGAACTGAGATCTTTAGTGGGAAATTTTCACAGGAAATGATTCAAAGATCATCCTGAATGTATACAGAAAAATACAAGTAACAGGTTACAATTTACGAAAGAGCAAAACAAGGGCAATATTATTAATAAGATTATCTCTATATGATATAAGACATCTGCCCAAGGAAGCAGGGCTCCCCTACAACCCAGGTCTTCTGAAGTCCTCCTTAAGGATGAGGCACTAGCTGAGTCCTAGTCAAAATGTCAATTTGAGATGGGTGAAAACCTAGAAGAAAAAGAATAGAGAGCAAAAAATACTAATGACAGGTGACAAAGGATGAAGGGAAGTGTCTTAAGAACTGAGTGGGCACCAGAGGGAAAGCAGAGACCAGAGAGAGAACAAAGCAGCCCAGCAGCACCCTCAGCTCACAGAGGATCTCCAGGCCAAGCTAGGTGGAGTTGGTTGGCATGCAGGCTGCTCCACATTGGTGCCTCCAAGACAGTGAGTTTAGTCCCCCTGCAGCCAAGGTGTCCACGTGAGGCCCTGAGATAATCGTAGTATAATAAATTCATAGAATCGTAGTATGATTTGTTTTGGAAGGGACCTTAAAGATCATCTAGTCATAAATCTCCTGCCATGGACAAAAACACTTTCCAGTAGTCCAGGTTTCTCCAAGCCCCATCCAATCTGTCCTTGAACACTAGCAGGGATGGGGCATCCACAACTTCTCTGTTTCAGTGCCTCACCACCCTCAGAATAAAGAATTTCTTCCTAATATCTAATCTAAATCTACCCTCTTGCAGTTTAAAAATATTACTCCTCATCCCATCACTACAATCCCTGATAAAGGGTCCCTCCTCATCTTTCCTGTAGGCCTCCTTTACGTACTGGAAGCTGCTATATATGGTCTCTCCGGACCCTTCTCTTCTCCAGGCTGAACAACTCCAACTCTCTCAGCCTGTCCTCATAGCATAGGTGCTCCAGCCCTCTGATCATCTTCATGGCCTCCTCTGGACCCGCTCCAACAGGTCCGTGTCCTTGTTATGTTGAGGTCCCCAGAGCTGGACACAATACTTCGGGTGGGGTCTCACAAGAGCAGAGTAGAGGGGAATAATCTCCTCCTACAACCTGCTGGCCACACTTCTTTTGATGTGGACCAGGATACACTTGGCTTTCTGGGCTGCAAGCACATATTGCCGTCTCATGTCCAGCTTTTTATCCATCAACATGCCCAAGTCCTCTTTAGTGATGCTCTCAATCCATTCTCCACACAGACTATATGTGTGCTTGGGATTGCACCGGCCCACATGCAGGACCTTGCACTTGGCATGGTTGAACTTCATGAGATTGGCATGGGACAACCATCCAGGTCCTTCTGGATGACATCCCTTCCCTCCAGTATGTCAACCACTCCACACTGTTTAGTGTCATTGTCAAACTTGCTAAGGGTGCACTCACTCGCACTGTTCATGTCACCAATGAAGATATTAAACAGTGCCGGTTCCAATACCAAAGATTGAGGAATGACACTCATCACTGATCTCTACTTGGATATCGAGTCATTGACTGGAACTCTTTGAGTGTGACCATCTGGCCACCTTATCCACTGTGTAGTCCGTCAGTCAAACCCATGATTCTCCATTTTAGAGGAAAGGATATCATGCTGGACAGTGTCAAATGCTTTGCACAAATAGAGGTAGGTGAGATGATCAGTGATAAACATCACTAAGGACAAATCATGCCTGCCAAATCTGGTGGCTTCTACAACGGTGTTACAGCATTGGTGGATAAAGGAAGAGACATCATCTACCTTCAGTTTGTCCATCTTACTTGCTGTTGCAACTTGGGACCCCAGCATTGCAG
Source organism: Rhinoptilus africanus (assembly GCA_013400135.1). NCBI lineage: Eukaryota > Metazoa > Chordata > Aves > Charadriiformes > Glareolidae > Rhinoptilus > Rhinoptilus africanus. Next base: position 1,853,058 of record VXBO01003377.1, read on the forward strand.
ACATGTCCCACAACTTGTAGGACTCTTCAGGTTGTTTTTCATATAAAGAGGGATGAACTGTGGGGTCCAGCATCTCTTTAAGCAGGAAAGCTGTCTGTGAAGAAGATACTGTATCTTTATTTCTGGATCCAAGCATTTTTCAGCTACCACTGGGCATCTTCTCATGGTTATAATCCCAGTGCTCAGCTTTGTTATGCCCTTGGCTTTCAGGTAATTCTTTGTAGCATCTTTGTAATTTTGGTTCATCTACTTACATCTTTGTCAATCCATGGAAGCAATAGTCTGTCCTTTGTGATAAATTTAATTCAGAGTGAAAACCCTCAGGTCAGATCTGATTACTGATTATCCTTGTGTATACCTTATTTTTGGATGATGTTTCCCATCATTGCAGCTACATAATTCCCTAAAGAGTGTGTTTTTTCTTACATTTATCCTGAATTAAGGACAGCTGTTATATACCTGCCAGCTTCCAAAGCTTTTTCAACCAGAATAACATGATAGAAGCTTTCTGCCACTGGCTATTAAGACTAATATAATGCTTATTTTTAATTCAGTCATTGACATAACCTTAGATTTACTTCTTTCCTCTACAGCTTACTGGTTTGGAATCCCTTCAATCTTTACTTCATGGTCTGTTGCACTACCACATCTTTTCTTTCTAGACTGTAGTATCCCTAATTCTTTTCCAAAGTAAGCCCTTTTCTGATCTTATTGATTTTCCGTTACGATTTCATTACAATCCTGCGTACACCTTTACCTGTTCTCAGACAATATTTAATTTATCCTGTAAAAATTAAATCCAGTTATCCAAATTTTTAAGTCACACAAACTGATGGTAACCTTTCTGACCTCTGTCAAAAATTGTTTATTACACCACCTTGTTATGCAGTCCCCTTGGTGGATACATACCATGGATTTATTACTTAAAAATCTGACCCATTCTTCCTGATAGGAAGAGGAAAACTTAGTTTATTTTTTTATAAATACTCTTCTTCCTCAATTAAACACAAAAACCTCCCCCAGCGTGTTTCTGATTCATGAAATGGCTTGGGTTTTCATCAGCCTTATGTTGAGGGACACGTTTTCATAGTCAAAAAAATTATTCAAATAAAAATTATGTATATTATGTTTAAATTATGGGGTCATTAGCAATAAAAAGATAAAAAGTTCATTAAAACATATTAATTTTCAAATCCAACTGTGGATCAGTGGAGGCAAAATAACAAACCCCAACATTGTCTGGATAGTAGCTTGCAAATGGACTACGGTATTTCAGTTTCCAAGCCTGTTATCTTCTCACAAGTCATCCATAGCTTTAGCGGTACTTGGCACCCATGCTGGCAACATTACCAAAGTCTCTCCTGCGAAAAAGTCCATGAGTATTTCTTACTAATATGGGAAAAATCCTATTGCTGGGAAAGCCAAAGAAACAAGATCATAGAGCAAAATACATTGAAATGTAGAGTCTTTTCTTTGGGAAGGTTTTCCACTTACTTAATGGGCTCTGTACCAGACCCTTGAGGAGAAATTCTGACCCAATTAATTCAGTAGGAATACTGTCACTGACTTCTGGTACAGGATTTCACTCTTCCTGTTTATATGGAGCTCATGTGAGTTAGTGGTCCAGGGATATGACAACTTTTTCTTATTTATGCCAAGTCTTTCTCTTCTTTCTGGATGACCCAAGAGATGACTGTGGATTCACAGCAATATAAATAAGACCAGTACTTGCTTTGGAGGCTAGCATACATCTCCACATCTATGTCTCCTTGCTTAAGGTACTTCTTCTTGGGCAAAATATTTCTCAATCCAGACAACAGTACTGGCTTTTTTCCTTTCAGTTTTTTTTGGGGGGTTGGGGGTTTTTTTGTTGTTTTTGTTGTTGTTGTTGTTTTATGAGAAGTAAAATGCAAAAGCAGTTTCCAGAATCAAAAACTATGTTCTTGATTGATAGACTAATGTAAGTGATGTTCTGATGACCTGGACTTGTTGCAAATCATAGAATACTTAACTCTTTCTTTTGTTTTCAGTTACCTGGTTATAGTTAACCAGTACATTTTACGCCAAATGTGAATCGGCTATGAGATGTGGGTTTGTGGTTGCAAACCCTGAACTGGCCATCATCTTCCAGAAAGCTTTCTGTTCTACCAACAGAAAATCGTGATAGGTTAGTGGGAGTAAGTAATTTAGAGACATGTGCTGACAAGTTTGAATGAATAGCTTTCTTCCTCCAGTCTCATTACATTTTGGTCTAAGAGCATACAAAAATTAGTCACTAACAGAAATTGTAGTACATCAGTCACTTCCAAAAAACTTCCAGAGAACTCTTGGAAATTATTAGGAAAAGCTACATTTAAAAAAAGTCTTTAAACGGTTTACAGAGGGTAAAGATTTTCTAAGGAAAAAGACTGTATCTTTAGACTCCAGGTTTTAATAAATGTCTAATTTTTCTGTTCTACAATAGCATCCTGTTCCTCTACTCTGTTTAATGACTCATCACATTGTAACAGCCAAGGGGTATAAAGCTCTTCTGATATGTACATTTAATCTAATGTTTCAATGGGAAATGGTTTTTTATTTAGCAGGAAATTTCTTCAGATCTTGTGGAATAATATATTTGGTTTTACTCAATATTTTTATAGGTCATCCAATTAAAGATATATTCTAAAATTAAGATGCCATATTCTGCCTTATGTCAGGTAGATGTAAATCCGGAGGACTGCTTCCTGGAAAACAGAGCCGGTTTTCAAAGTCAAAAAAGATAAATGATTGGAGACTCTGTAAAGTTCATCAGAAAGCCCATGATAACCCCACCAGAGGTTTGGTCTGCTGCTGGACTTTTCTAGCAGTAAATTACTATAGCTGCTTTAAAACCTTTGGCTAGCTTGAGTCTGTTGGTCTTGATCATTACCTCTGGGGAGCAAAGCTGATCTCTGCACATTCAGTTCCTCTGTGCTCACACCTACCCAAACACGAAGAAGAAAGATTTCAGTGACGAGCCTCCACTAGTCCACAGGTTGGAAAAAGGTCAAAGTCGTGGAGGACAAAACTAAAATATACAATAGGAAAAACATGATATGAGAAATAAGGGATTCTTCAGATGTTGGTACCAAATGTGAAGGATAGCTAGTGGATAACTTCTAGCCAGCACTCTGTGCCTGAATTTCTCTTCAGGTCAGCTCTCACTTTGGCATGCCAGGCTTTGAGGGAGAAGAGTAACAGGGGATTCCAAGTTCTGTGAGGGATGCTGGTGGCTATTTCCAAAAGGTACTCCTAAAAACTCTGCTATCCTCAGAAAAATTAACTGTGAGCATTTTGCCTAGTAATTGACAGACAAGCCGGGAAAAAATAGCTTTCCTGACCTCAAAAAAGGTAAGAGATAATCCCTAACTGAACCTTGCCACTTAAACTTAAAGTGCCCCTAGACTGTATTTACAGTGTCTCTGGTTACAGGAATGGACACTGAAAAAATAAGCATCTGGAAAGGAAGCTTTAAAAGTCATTTGCATTGCTGTTTTCATGGCTGTTGTTTTTGCTTCCAGAAAAATAATGCAAACTCTGTCTTTGTTCAACTAATTCTATCAGAGTTGTCTGAAATAAAATGGATTGTATATTCTATCATATGCAAACATAAACTCAAATTATGTATAAAATTACTTTAAAATCTCATGAGCATTTATTTCCAGTTGCATCCAAATTATTAAAGCCCTCTGTCTTTTTGAAGACAGAGGAGATGTTGACCTAGTAAAAGAATCTGACAACCTACTTGTCCTTCTTTCTTATAATAAAACCTCTTCTCCAAGCCTCACTGTCTGAGATGAAACCAATCTCCTGTTTGACTTTGTAGATGAGTTAGTGTCCGTCCTGTGAAAAAGTTCAGAGGTTTGTGATGAGAAGCTATCTTGGGGCCAAGTGAAGCTCTCAAGGGGGTCTACCTGTTAAAATGTTGGTTTTCTCCTAGGGCTGTATATGCTCCCGGGGTTAAAGTGTGGCTGCTTAAAGGTCTTTCCCGTTTTGTTGCATTAGCTTTTCTAGGAGTTGAAAGGAGAGACGAGAACTACCCCCTACACACACACTGTCATTTTAATGAATGTTAGCTGTAAACAGGTAACAAGAACAAGTAAAGACTAATCAAAGATGATGACATTTCTCTCTATTCTATCACTTTCACAAACATCTATCCAAACTTCTAGGCAGCTGGGCCAAATTCAAAGCCTTTCAAAAGTCTTTCCACTGCCTGCAAATGGCTGGGACAGAAGTGATGCTGCCTGCCTAGATCCAAGCAACAGTTTCCTTACTCTCCTTCCCATTAAAATTATTTTATTGGTAATAAGCACCTACCATTTAATCTTTTGGCAACAGAGTTGATGATTAGTATCACTACCCTATTTAGTCTCAGTCTAGTTTTTCACCTCTCACCTAACCCTTTGAAAGCCTTCTCTGAGAGCCTAACTCATTACCTTAGTTTATAAGTGCTTACTCTGTATTTCCACTGAACAAGACTTTCACTGTTCTGTGCCCTTTCGGAGACATAATCACTATAATACAATAGTGTGAAAATCTGTCTTCATACATCCGTTTGAAACTTGGTGCTTTTTTTTTTTTTTCTCTTCTTTCCTCTTGTGAAATACCACAACATTTTTCAATTAGAGTAGGATCTTGTTGCAACTGCTATCAAAGCGCTGTTATCATAAAACATCTGTCCTAAATGTAAGAACATCTGTTTCCCAAACTCCTTCCTGGTCCCTAGATGACTCATTTCTTTGATAGCTTTTCTTTGTAAGGAAAGTCTTTTTTCTAATTTTTTTTTTTTTAAGAACTTTGCTTTTAAAGAGTTTCCTCTTCATTTAACATGTTAAGTTAGAGCTTTGCAATATTAAGCTATGCCATTCTGTGATTTTCTTGTCATTCTTTCTGTATTGTAATTCTTACCCATGTAATACCATTATTTCAGTTTCTCTTTTAAGAACAACTGTTCCCACAGTGATATTTAAGTATTGCCCAAGCAGCAAGGTAAAGAATCCTGGATTCCATCCTCCATGAAATGCTGACACTAAGGTTATGAAAACAGCCTAAGGACCACTGGCACCAGGTACCACTCAAGTTCATTACAAGTAAGCCCTTTAACTCCTATAACCTCTTTTGCAATTTTTTATTTCACATAAATATTGCTTAAGCCAAGCATATCAATGCAGGCCTTCCAAACTACTCCCTCGATTTTGCAGTCCAGCCCTGTGCAGCAGAGCAGAACCTCATCAATTTATTTTAACAAAATAAAAGGAAATTAAAGCTTCAGCAGGGTTGCAGCTGAACTCCCACCGAAATATGGAGCTGACTTTATATCATCCTCAGTGAGACATTGGAGCTCACTCTAAGTGACAAACTCTGTAAGCACTATAGTGCAATTCTTTCTTGCACACTAGTTCTCCAATTAGCTCTTGTGCAAGCACATAACTGCTGCATTGTCCAAAAAGTTCTTAAGAGTTATTTCCTTTTTATTTAACTTGAGCGGCAATCACTTTGATCAGGCCTTTTAATTCCGAATTACCCTGAGCAGTGCCTTGTGGGCAATGCTGAATGCACCTTGGGTCAATTACTGCTTCACAGCCATATCATGTCTTGAAGCACGTAACGTTTCCTGTATGTCTCCCTTCCAGTTACTGCCCCAGGCAAAGCCTGCTCAGCTGGCAAGATCTGATGCGTACACACACCATGTGCTTTTAACTGGGCTTTCAACAGCCTTATAAAGTGCCATTCACTCACCTGCCTAGTCCATTGAACAAGTGAGATGTGTCGATCCAGATTCCTCCTGGACATAAATCAGCATCACTTTAGTGAGCTGTACTCAGCCTCACTAAGCAAGCAAGGTCAGCAAGCAGGTAAGAAAACATGTTGCTTGCACAAATAGCCTTCAATTATTCATGAGAGTTCCTGATATGGGTTCCTGTTTCAGTTGAGTAAACCCCGAAACTTGTCCCGAGTCCCTGTAATTTGCCAGGATCTTCACACAGATCAGGGAAATAGCCAGATTCTATCTCATTTAGTATTAACATTCATTACCAAATTGAAGGTTAAATGAAACTGAAAATGGCTTGTCCTTTGTGGTATCTGAAATATTAGCAATGTGATTCACGAGTGACATGGAGCTTTGAAGAATTTAAGATTGAGTTAGACATGCAATGCCCTGGTTCTGTGAGCTCAGTGCTTTCTACTTAAGTAGCTGGGAGTTACAACACTGGCTTCCAAAGCAACAGTTGCATAGCCTGAATCAGTAGCAGTAGTATTATAAATGGACCATCTGGACAGAAGTGGTTAAATGAGCTTTGGGTTTTTTTAGTTTCACCCCAAAAGTACTTTTATGCCATTACATTTTCCTTGCTCTTCTTACTTTGGCAGTTTCTGAAGGTGATTCCTAAAATGTATTTTGCTGCCAGCTGGTTTTCACCAAGCAGGAGGATCCGTTGTTAAAATTCCCATGCATTGCTGTAGTCAGCATGTTTCTTTTTTTGGATTAAGGCAACTGGCTATATTCCTCTGAGACTGCAAGTTAACACTTCTTTGTAAACGAGAGTGAAAAAGGCTAAAAACATCAAGAATTCATAACAGCAGTGACATATGAAAACTAATACTGAAGTGGCTTGTGGCTGTCTTTTGTGCTGGCATTTTTCTGATAGGCTGGCAAAAATTCTTGATCTGCTCCGTTGTGGGTATTTCTAGAGAATCTGCTACCATAAGTCCATGAGCACTGAGATTTCCTTCCAGCAAAGAAACAGTTTCCAAGGCCAAAAAAAGGGAGAAAATGAAGAAGACAAGAAATAAATCAAGCAACGTAGAAAGGATAAATTGGGTCGGATACCTCAAGGTGAGTTCCAGAAGTTTGATTTCAGTCTTGTAGAGCAAAGAAGGAAAGAAGGCACTGGGTTCATCATCAGGTGTTACTATTGATGGTGTAGGTGTTATATCTGACCGATCACTCAGATTCCCTCTACAGTCCATGGGAAGAAAATGCAATTCTGGAAGGCTGCACCTGTGTTTAGATGATAAGCATCTGTTTCTCTCCACTGGCTCTTACACGAGCTTAAACATTTAGTCTTATCAGACAAATCAAGAACCTCAGCAGCCCACACTTCCTAGATAAGTCTTCAGCTTCTAGGCACTGAGGTTTCCAATGCTGAAAGCACCTCTGTCTTGGCAGCACTGAGCATCTTGGCTTGTCTCTTAAGCCTGAATTATTTCTACATCTACATATCCTTCTTAGTCGTGCATTCAGCGTTCAGTGTAGGCTTTCTTACAGTATGCTTAGGACATCAAACATCCAAGACTAGCCATAAGAAGAGATGTGCTACAGCCTTGCTGGCCTGTGGGTACTAGTACTGGTACCAATCAATGGCAAAACACAGAATGAGAAAAATCAAGGTTCGCTTCCCTGTGCTGCCTAAGGGAATCTGCGTTGTTAAACCCCAAAATGGCTCCCACATGCTACATTTATTCTCAGTTCCTGAAGTTGTTCCATTTTGCATGGTATAGTAACTGGATGGGAGAGGAAAAGAAGCTAGAACAAATCTTTACAGCCTCCAAAATAGAGTTCTCACTGGGGGGGTGAAGTAATGAATACCTGACAGTCTTTGGGGCAGGACCAGAGGCCAGGAAGGACTTCAGACACTCACGCTCCCTTTCATACATAGCAGAATAAATATTGTTGAACAAATTTATTCCAGTGACTCTTTAAGGCCTGCTGATTCATCCTTTCATTCATTTCTAGTGCTGAAAGTCACATCATTTCAAACACTCTTGAGTTACTCATCTGTTGTGTTTTCAAATGAACATGGTAGATGCAAAAAGAATGTACAATGAAAGAGGCAGACCCCTGAAGACAGTCATACCAATATATAAAAGGGCATTATAGAACTGCACAGGCCAAACTTTTCAAAATGAACAAGTGAATACGGCTCTTAAAGTCACATTTCACCACCAGAAAGAGTCCCAACTACGGCAAACCAAACCTTACTTTGCCATGTCTTTCTTTGATTATATTCTTATTTAGAATCATAGGATCATTTAGGCTAGAAAAGTCCCTTAAGATCATCGAATCCAACAATTAACCTATCACTGACAAAACCACAACTAAACCATGTTCCTCAGCACTACATCTGCACATCTTTTAAATACCTCCAGGGATGATCGCTCCAACACTTCCCTGAGCAGCCTGTTCCAATGCTCAATGCTTTATTACCCTTTCAGTGAAGAAATTTTTCCTAATATCCAATCTAAACCTCCCCTGGTGCAACTTGAGGCTGTTTCGTCTTGTCCCTTTACCTGGTATGTGGGAGAAGAGACCAACCCCTGCCTGGTTACACCCTCCTTTCAGGTAGTTGTAGAGGGTGATGAGGTCTCCCCTCAACCTCCTTTTCTCCAGGCTGAACAACACCAGTTCCCTCAGCTGTCTCGTAAGAACTGTTCTCTTTAGGTATGTACATTGGCATTGCACAGCCCAGCATTAATTACACAACTGAAGAAACAACTCTTGACCTCATTGTGTTCTAAATATGGATTTGCCAGCCTGCAGTATGTGAAGAATGCAGTGGTTTTAAGCACATAATGACACTTGGAGAAACAAAGCTCTGTGGTGTCTTAGGAAAAAGTGTTGACTTCCCTGACATTTTTGACACCCGCAGTTCCACCATGAAACTGTTTTGAGAGGAAGCTAAAAGAGCCATTCCTACCACATTGTAAGTGAGAATATTATAATGTGATTAGAATGACTATTTTCAGTATATACGCAGTACAAGAGCTGTGCTGAATATATGTATGCACATATCTATATACACATACACTCACCCCTGTACTAAAATCTGAGACAGTTGAGTAGCCCTATGTGGAACAAAACAGGTGCAAGGAGGCTCTTTTCTTGTGCAAATGAGTCAGTGGAAAAGAAATCGACCCTGCCTCCCCACCCAGGCTGTCCAGGTCTCCATGATGGAGCCCACTGCAGCTTCTGAGCTGGTTTGGTCTTGTGCTGAATCTGAGCGGTGCCTTTGGAGACACAACACAGAGCACAGCGGCACTGGCAGAGCAAGCCCTGGAAAGAGAGCAGTGGGAAGGACCCCCACCTCAGACCAAAGACACGAGCTGCACTGGGGCCTTTCTTGCTTGCAAGACTGTCTCGGTCATTGCTTAAAGATTTTCCTATAAGTGTCGCTTATTATGTTGTCTGTATCCTCTGACCTTCCACTGAGCCCTTTTATTTCAGAACAGTCCTCTGACACTGGTGATAATGGAAGACTTTGTTTCTTTTTTTTTTANTCCCCAAAGCAGAGCAAAAAGTGAGATTTTGAGTCAGGGCTCTTGCCATGGTGCTGTTGCTCTCCAGACAAAGAGACCCCTTGGGTGGTGTTAGCTTCTCCCTAAATGTCACCATGAACACCCCCCAGAAGCCTTGGGCCGTGTCGAATCCGT
>VXBO01003377.1:1862521-2001020 GCA_013400135.1 Rhinoptilus africanus
AGCCTTGGGCCGTGTCGAATACGTGACCTGATTCCTGGGTCCTACCTACTACAGAGTGACCTTGATTTTATGGAGGTTTGGCACAAATGTTTGAAATATTCTTTGCAGCTCAGAGGGCTGAAAGATGGGCCATGTTTAATATGTAATTAGGTAGAGGTTTCCACTGCAGGAAAACACTCTAATGACAGCTACATTTAAATTAGTCCGGGGCTGTAACTATCTCTAAGGTGCAGGTTTTTTCCGCTGTGTTTTGCTGCCACACTGTACACCAGGATAGGTAAATGTGTGGACACAGCTTTCAAAGGATCTAATGGTAAATTTGTTAAGAACCAACTTAAGATGCTTATTGCAAGCATTGTAAATCCTCTAATCTCTTTGGGTATACAAAGTAGTAAATATACCCTGGGAAGCACTTTTTCCAGTGCAGAGGCAGGATAGAGATAGACTCAAGGATTTCAGCTGGTCAACAGTGTGCAGCTAAGTCAACACCAATTTTTTCAACAAAAAAATGAGTTATATGAACATTTTTCTCTAAAAATATCTATCTACCATGAAGAATTTCAGGTTTTACATAATAAAACAATAAACTTTTTTGAGCAGAAATAGTTCTAATTTGGGTTCTTCCTCTTTCGGGTATGTGAAAAGTTAAAATTTTCTGCAGTTAAAAGGGAAAATAGAAAGATTTTCCAGTCAGCACTAGAAAAGGTCACTAGTTCAGGAGAGACCTTTATATACGAGCATAGAACAGACCAGGTCAGTGGTGCCTCTTGGGAGCAAATGGGAGCAGATGTGGTCCTTCTATTTAAGGTAGTTTAAGCATTATTTCAAAGACTCAACAGCCACAAAGTGCTGGAATTTCTGTGGTACTTAAGAAAGGCACGAATTTGCCCTTTGATGGGATCTTGGTTTGTTATTAAGGGCTGAATATCAGCTATTCCTTTCCATTTGTACACTGTGAGCTGCAAGGCTGTGCCCTGCTTTCACCCCATGTATGGACCACAGAGAGCCACAGGTACCCTGGTTGCACCGAGATCGTGGTTATACACGGTCAGCCACATTTAGGCTCTCAAAACGAATGGAGAGATTTTTATGCCTCCTCCCCATCACTCCTTTGAGCAGCAGGGGATTTCCTGGCTGAGGAACTATAAGCATTTTGATTTATTAATTCAAACTACAGCAAATCTTGTCCATAATTTGCAAGGTCCAGATATTGAAACAAACAATATTTTTAATGAATCCCTAAAGTTCCTTCAGTTCCTCCTAGCTGCACAAAAATAACTATTTGACAAACCCCCCGTGGATCAGAAATAGAATAATCTGCCAGATCGTATACTGCACCAGGAAGAACAATCAAAATAGCTGACAACCCAGCTTGCAGTGTGAATATCTGCAAGCAAAGATACTCATACAATACACACATTGAAGAAGTCTGCATATAACCAGGCTTACTGGTAAATTATTTACAAGCCAAAAATAAGTAAAATTTGACATGTCCAAACATTAGCCAGTCAGCTCCAGTCATCCTAGCAGTTCTTTTTGTTAATTGTCTCGGGCTCCCTTTGACAGAATATGGATATGTGTTACAGGAGGTATTGCAGTGATTTCCCTATCAAATAACATGTGCGGAGAAAAATTCCTGTAGACTGTGATGGCAAAGGCTCAGTCTGACAAGGACCTCTAGGGCAGTAAGAATATTATTTTTGTCGTCTGGCCAAGTTTTCATGGAACAGCAGTTCACTTCTCCCTGTAACTTTTGTCTAAAACCATGTGTGAACACCAGTTGTGAGCTGGCTTTAGAGAAAACGAGATACACATGAAAAGGGCTGTCTGCTATATTTAGCAATATGTTTTAATAACAGCTTAAGTTTTCAGCGTCTTAGCACCTATTCCTTTTAAGCTTTAGAAAAGAATATTAGAGAGGTATACATGCAGCAAAATCTTAGGTGGCAGCGTTGTCATCTTTGGAAAACTCTGAAAACAGAATTAAAATTTCTTAGTTTCTCCTTGACACAGTGTCAAGGAGTACCAGGGACAAAAACTTTAGGAACATTCATGTGTAGAGCAAATATTTCAGGGCCATCTCGGTTGCAGAACAGAGCAATATCTCTTGATTTAGCACTGAAATAAAGGTGTTGTTGTCATATAAATACTTGGAGTAACATCCATCATTGAGCCAAATACAGTTGCAGGATATGTGCAAATATCTAATTCTCTTTCTAGCCATCACATTAAAACACATAACCGTAAAATCCTGATTGTTATTTTCTCTCAGTAAGATTATGTTAAATAAGACAACAAACATCCACTACCACAGAGATATTGCGTGCCAGTGCTATTACTATAACACGAGCAATGCTGCCTAGTAAGTTACATCAAATAAAACCAACTCATAATAAGAGTGTTATTACAATAATATCAACATCAAAGTAAGAACTGGCACATATGCCTAACTGTCTTTTATGCCGCATGAAACAGAGGTTTCTAGTGACAGCATGTAGCTCTTCTGACACAGCTCAGCACATAACCGGTAAGTATTCACTGGTTCCCCATGTCTTACCATCACAACCGAATATCTTGGTGTACATCAGAGCTCACAAGTGATGGTATTCATTGTTGTCACCCTTGAGGTTTTGCCAGAACACAGAGAAGAATATAAGAATATAATTTTCTGCAAATTTCTCTCACAAATAGGAGTTAAGCCAGCATTTCTTTGCTTTTGTGACCACTTCTGCCCCTTTGACCATACCCATTAACTGGACGTGATCTTTGTTAGACTACCTGCATATCAGCAAAAGCAATATGCTAAATGAACACTGCTGGGTTACGGCAGTGGTAATTCTGATATGTTTGGTATACCCAAGAATAGAGTAAGTATGTGGACCAAATTAGAAGGGTATAAATTATGTTTGCCCCTCCCTTCCCCCACTTCCTGCCACTTTTCAGGCTGTTTCTGCTGAGCATCTCATTCTCTTCACCATAGAAATTATCACCGAGTTCTCCATTAAATGATGCTCCCATGCATCACCGTGATACAATGTTACGAGGAGACTCAATGACTTCAGTCCTCACCTTTCCCTTTCATGCAATGGAGGTGTGACAGTGCTCCTCACACCTTCTCAAGATTGCATCCAGCCACGAGTGAATCATATAGACCCAATCCTGAATTTCTTGTTGGAGGAATTATTTCAGGGAGGCTGTTGTTTGTCAAATTAAATATATCAAGTATATTTTTAAAACAACAAATATAAACAAGCAATACACATGTACATCTGTGTTTAGGACACACACTGAGGTTAAAGATGGTTTACATTAGCGCTCAGAAATCAAAGCACTCTAGAGCAGCTACAGTAGAGCTGGGAAAGGAGTTATGGGGGTATTAATGTGGCATTTTAACCTTCCTCTTTACTGGTGAACTCACTGCACTAACAGCAGTGGTTCTTCAGCTGGAAAAAGAATCCATTTCTAGAAGAGATCCCTTAGCTACAAATCTATGGAGGGAGCAAGGGTTTGATTAAAGGCCTAGCATAAGCTGGTTTGCTTCAAACATGGTTTCTTGAAACAATCATTTTATAGCTAAATAATTTGTCCGAAAAACATTACTCATGGAGTTTTTTTTGTTTTACTGTGTAATATGCCAACAATCAGTTCCATATGGTCTCTAAACACTCTGTGATTTAGGGTTTCTGAAGTTTACTCTTCCGTTTTACTTCCTTGCACATATACAAAAGATATACTATAACACGCATATTTTTCTATCCCCTAAAATCATGTGTGTAATTACTTTCTACTACTAAGTACCATTGTGTCTGACACAGATGTAAAAAATAGATATTGAACAATTTTTCCACAGTTCATTTAAATGTATAATATAGTAAAAGTGAAAATTTCTGTGCATATATAACTCCCCTATATGTTCAGCTAAATTAAGCTATCTCATGTGCTATAGTACAGATAAAGAAGAGAAAGGAAAAGCAGTTTTAAGCTGTGAGGTTCCATCCGCAATCATCCTTTTTTGTATAACACAGGGAGGTATTTTTAAAGACACCATCCAGAGAGAGGTTGTTTGTGAGAATCTTTCAGAGAGTAAAGTCGGTGGGTCTGTCCCTATCTGGATGTACTGGATAAACCCTCAGAGAAAAAGCAGACTATAGTGGGGAGAGAGGTAAGAAGGTAGGCTTTACACTACCATTGCCATTAGTTTAAAAAAAGAGAGATCTCTCCCAGCAGGGAGATTTTGGCACTTTCAGAGGGCTATTCATCCCACCCTAAAACTCACCTAAGTGAGTGTTACTGCTGCTAAAGGGACCATTCCCCCCTCACATCCCCAGAGGAACCCATTTGGGGATTTTGTCTGCAGAATTGTGTGTAAACTAGATGTCTAATCTTTCAGATGCAGCTGTTAAAGGAGATGTTAGGGAAGCCATCTTCTTCCTCAGTACCAGATAAAGAACAAAGCAGAGTGCTGAGTCTGTCTGGGGCAGCAAGGTGACCCATGGTGGTGGCAATGTCATGGTGGTATGACTGCTGCTGCAGCACTTTCCTCTCTGGGGTGTCTCCTCACATCACAAATGTTTGTTCTTTATTTTGTTTCAAGCTGATTGATTCTTTGTTTGAAAAAAAGAAAAGTCTTTGTAATTGCCTGGCTACTGTTTAATCCAGCCGACGTTCATCTTCTTTAGTGTTAACATACTTGGGCAACCACCCTCCCAGAATTGTATACTTGATCTACGCACACACTACGTACTCTCCCAGGCTTAACAAGCATTTTATCCAGGACAATTACCAAGGCTGGGCCATGTGTCCCCCCTCAGTAACCCTCTCCATCTTCCCAACCTCCCCTTCCCAATCTTCCCCAGCAAGATTTTTTAATCAAGAACTGAAGACATGTCCCGTTGAGTCAGTCAAATGGGCCATCTAGCCCAGTGGCAATAGGAGATGCAATTAGTCTGATTTTCCCTATCTGTCTCAGAGGTTTACACAATGTTTTCTGAACCAATTTCTTAACTGCAGTTTTAGGCTGCAGGTAAGAGGCTTGAACGTGGCTTTCAAGCAACGTTGCAGAGCACCTATGCAAGTCACTCAGATACACCATTCTCCAAATGTAAGATTTAAGTGATTTTTCTCAAAACCATGCCTGTGACAGGTGAGTAAACACAGTAAAATATGAAGTTAGAGAGATAAACCTGTCCCAATGCATCAACTCATTGATCATAGCACGACGGAGATACTTATGTCCCAGTGACACAGAACTGCACTGTCCGTGAACGTGCCGAGGAAGAGAAGAACTGGTGCTGAATCAATGTAAGTGGTGCTGAATCAGCCTTAGAGGAGTTCAGTATGTTGCATCATCCTTTATGATCAAAGTAAGTGAGGGAAGCTAATGAGCAGCCAGCACTGCCATCATCCCACACACATAAACCACCCTGCCACACACCGCAGAACACTACAGAACTGAGGCAGAGCCTAATCCATGGGAAACAAGAAGATTCTGCTCACCACAAGCAGCACTGTGATTAGTGGTAGCATCAGAAGAATCTCTATACACTTTCCTGAGTAGATTTCTTAATTGCCACTTAAATAAATAAATCGCTGTCCTGGGTTAGCCATATGAGTAAGGGAAAATACTTAAAATATTATGTAGACCAGCTTCATTCCTGGGATTGCATTTAAATGCATCCTAACTTTGTTGACCACTTTTCTGCTCACCCACATTCAGCTCATTGCCAACCAGAGGTTTTCTGCCCCACAAACTTCCCTTCCCAGGTCCTGAGCAGGCATCAGCAGCTCAGCGCCATTGCTTTAACTCTGTCACTTTTGTCCAAAATGCCTGTTGTGGCAGCAATGCAACAGTAAAATTAGGAAAAAGGTGTCCATTTCCAAAGGCACCATCACATCCCACTAGCTCCTGCTGCCATGGGCAGTGCTGCTGCCCACAGAAAAGGCTGTGGGGCAATGGCAGTGGACTGGCAGGAGCCTGAGGAGGCTGCGGAAAGGTAAGACATTTTCTGGGTGTTGGAAGGCATAAATGAAGAAGGTAAGAGGAGAAGCCAGTGGCAGGAAGGAGAAGGAGAGAGAGAGCATGGGATGTAGTGAGCAAGCCAGGAGGGAATTAGAAGAGCTGGAAGCAACATTCAAGCTAAACAGCTCCTCAAGTTGACCATGCAAAAGCTGGTGGGAGCAGGCTAATGGATGTGTGGGGGTCAATAGAAGTATACAAAGCAGGGATGCAGATAAAGTAGCAGTCTAGGACTTCATTTTAGAAAAATAATGGCCAAAGAAAGACCTCTATTTTCAAAGGACTAAGCAATATTTTTGGCTGTATTGTTGCTTATCCTCTTAGCTAGTTCCCAGAAAAAATTATTATTCTCGTCTCCAGCGTGTTCATTGGCACTTGTGGTCCAGTCATCAAGGAAAACTGGAAGCTGCATGCAGTTGGGTTGTTCTTTATCTGATGCCAGCGATGCCAAAAAACAAATGCAAAGGGAGTCTCCATTTTCCACAGACTGGAACTAAAGTATGTACTGAATAGCATGGGCTTCATATTAAGGTCTATCAATAATCTGAGTGGCAGATTTCAATGTCATGCCTGTCTCCTTGAACATACAATTGGCTAAAAGTTCAGTGGTGTTTGAAAACTGGCAATTCATGTGGAAGAAA
Source organism: Rhinoptilus africanus (assembly GCA_013400135.1). NCBI lineage: Eukaryota > Metazoa > Chordata > Aves > Charadriiformes > Glareolidae > Rhinoptilus > Rhinoptilus africanus. The sequence goes on from VXBO01003377.1 coordinate 1,869,179, forward strand.
AGTGAAAACATTTTTTTCTAGGTAATGTACTCTTGACTCCACTCTGATCACTGTTACTCTGCATTCCAGAAAGAAAACAAAAACCTTTTCCCAGCTGAAATATCCAAGGTAAATTTTAACTCATGACTGGATACAAACCCTGAGTGCCAAAATTTGAATCCAATGCAACAGAACAAAGGTGTTGTTCCAAATAGACTTATGGTTACTGGATTCTGAATAAAAAACAATGGAGCAATGAACTGTCAGATAGCAGCTAACAAGCATTTGGGCAAGACTTCACTCCCAGATACACCAGATGGGTGGCTACAGCTCTAGCTATGGAAATAGTTGCTGCCAGCAGTACAATAGCAAACCCCAGCAAACCTTGAGATGTGCAAACGCACAGCAAAGATCCTCCCAGGAACAAGACAGGCAGAAAAAGAAGTGAGAAAGGAAAATGAAGTCAAGAGTTGAAGTAACTCGCCCAAGAGACAAGAATTAAATACAGATCTCTCAAGTCCCAGCCTAAAGCCTTTTACATTTTCCACCAGGACCTTTCTGTTAGTTGCTTTTTACAATTCAAAAGTCCAGGCTGAGGGTGAATTTCTGAGAAAAGACTGATTTTTACTGTCTGTTACTAGCACGCACTGCAATAGGTAATTCCCCTTAAAGTGTGATTTGTCCTATTATCACTTCCTGACCTGAGGATTTTTGTTAATGAGACCTGAGACTCCTCGGCTTGGAATAAGAAAATTAATCCACTTAAAGATTTTTAAATGAGATACATCGCAATTCCCTCTTGACAGGAAGGAGTAAAAATAGGAAACATTTCACTTCCCATAACCCATGGATCCTTAAGTATTACTGGATTCTCTCTAATCTCCAGCCATAACAAGCATGATTAATTGCAGTGGCAGGAACAGCAGGTCTTCCTCATCAAATCTCCTGCGTGCCAACGTTTTGTTAGTGTGTGAGAATGCAGTGAAGTACCAGCTGTTGATAAAAGAGTGACTGTTCTTGTGCACATGTTCCAGCTGTGACCACACAATAAAGCTAAAACATGTAAGCACCCACATTTTTGTCTATTCCCACATATGCTTTGTGTGTAACTTCACTCATTGTCTCTATATATGTATATATAATAACTTTTACTCTATTTCTCTTCTGTGCACAGCTGTATGATTTTAACTAACACTACAAACTGGAGAAGATTACTGCTGGAAGTATTTTTATATACTTACCTTACCTATGACTGGGAAAGGAAAAAAGAAAATATTAAAAGACCTCATTTAACCAAGCGTTTGATTTCAATAGTTCTGGTCAAGTCCTTAACAAGATACCTTTGGATTCAAAGGACATATTGAGACCTGAATTCAACCCTCAGCATGGACTCCTGAGAAATACTTTTGTAATCTGCCCTGTTTCAGAACTCTCCCTTCTTCTGTGCCTCAACAATGCCAAGGAAAGGAGGAGTTTGTGACAGACAGTCACCACTGCAGTGAAACGTTAAGCAGCCAGCTACTACTGCCTTCATCAGAAGTGAGAAGTTGGTACTCCAAACAGGATCTCAGTTTCTGCCAGGCCCAGGATCCTCCACACCACCTGAGCACAGCTGGTGCAACTCTCTGACTACCTCCCACATGCCGCCTGTGGCCCATGAAGCCTGTGTCTTCAAACAGAAAGTGGCTGCTCCATGTTAGCATGCTGGCAGCATGATCTCCTCTCGGTGTGGTACATGACAGTGCTCTCAGAAGTGGACAGATATCATCACCAGAGAGCACTAATTTTTAACAGCACAGTCAAATTTTTTCAACACTAGTTGAAACCCATCTTGTCTTTCTGGCTATATCTGCCCTTAACCAAGATAGGGTACAGGTTTGAGTGCTATCTCATGGCCACTGTTACCATCAACTGCAAGTAATGGTTCTGGCCACAGTGGAGGGTTCATACCAGCAGGCAGCTTTGACCCACCCCATTTCAAGGGAAGAGTTTAGTCATAGATTTATGAGTCATGTTGTGGTGATAAGATCAGGTCAGAGAACATACCTGACTCTTTAGTAGCATACCATACTCTTTAGTAGCATAAGTGTAGCCAATGGGTAAGAACACTGCATTCCTATCCATTCCTTAGCCTACATCTAAAATGGAGCTGAATGATTAGATCACTTGTTCTTCACAGAGGATACCATAAGAACACACTAAGCTCACACAGCAGTTGTCTGCAAATTTATTCTGAAAGTGTATTTGGGATGAACAACTTGTTTACAGACACACCAGATAGTGAGGTTCAGTTGCTGCACTGGCATCATTTGTGCTCTGGAGAGCTCCTAAATTCCCCACCACTTTGCATGTATGTCTCACACCCCATGTACAGCACATAGCATTTCACTAACAGCAACGACTGGGACACTTGTATGTTGCAGTCAGTGGTGCCCTGAGAAGCTGACAAGGAGGAGGAAGAAGATTTTTCCCATTTAAAGAGCCTACTAAATCAATGCTGAGCCCGAAAGTGCTCTTCTGTATCTCATATGCCTCCATGTGGCTTTTGAAGAGCAGATTTTCTTTTCTGTTTCAGAAATGAAAGCTTCAGTAATCAGCAAGCCATTATTTGAATAGGCACTTGATGAATTCCTGCAGCTGACTTTACGAATCTGTAATTTCCTCCTCGGTGGCTTTCATAAATGATAGTGAGACTGAAACAGATAGATACCTTTCCTTGGAGGTTATTAAAGTAAATATAGCATTAACTGGATTTGGTCCCAGTGGAAGCGTACTTTGATCTCCAGTCTAGGTAATACTTCTCTTCCCCTCTTCAGATGTACTCTATCTGCTCTCTTTAGAAGTGACAATTGCAAGGCCATCAGTTATTTGAAAGGTCTGCCATGGCAGGATTTGAAAAGCAGACTCCAATGCAAAAGCTGCTCTTTCTGTGTCTGAAAATACACATCCCCCATAGCCTTTTATTACACTAAGCACTGGATATTTTCAAGAAAAAATAAGCTAAACACCCTCAGTCCAGATACCCTTTATCTGCTCTTTCCTGGAAAAACAAGATTTATGACTCCAAACCGAGCACCAAGAAGAACGAAGCTCTGACAAAGGATTCAAGGGCCTCAATTTCAAAGAGAGACGATGTAATATCATGTCCTCAAAACTATTGGGTATTTGTAAGCTAACTTTTCTTAAAGGCTAAATAATTTTCATTAAAGATAACCAGTGTTCAATGTTGGCTGTGAGATTGATAGGAAAGTTAGGATTCAGCAACTCCCTACCTCTGTTTACAGACCATTCCTTCACAGGCATCATGTTTCCTTTATGGACTTTGTCTTGTGGAGCCTCCTCTCAGTACTATCATACCACTTATGAGATCACAGCTTTCAAATCTTTCTCAAGTCCATATGATCTTAAACCCCCAGTTTTCATAATGAAAGCAACAGAAAATCCTTCAGAAACCCATCACGGTATGCTATGTCAGCCCCTCCCCAAGGCAGCAGATCTGCCCCACTCCCTAAATGTGATGGAAGATCAAATTCACAGCATCAGATGTATGCAAACCAGCAGGCTAGTGGAAGCCTAGTGGACGATAATTCACAGAATTATCATATTCATATGACAAGAAATATCATATATCACAGATAATTCCAGATCATTCTGCATCTCATGAGCGTTTCACACAGGCCATCCAGAATCATTGAAGACACTACCGCAAACAGTGAGTTCAGCAGCTTTCAGAAAATATGTCCCATTCACTGACCCAGTCATTGTTTAACAGTAGTCCTGTCTCCAAGTAAACGGGATTACTGCAATCTTCCATTTAACTCACTGGGTGAAAAATGGTTTCAGGCCACAGTTCAGATGCCTGTCAGAGAATATGGTATGATGTTCAACTAAATCACACGACATTGTGACTCAGTTTGAGCCAGAAGGATGATGTCCCCCATGTGCACAGCTGGAAAAGTGACTTTCCAGAAACCTTCAGAGTGAAATTCTGTGTGCAGAATTTAGAATAATTACATCTTACAGCACTGCATCTCTGGGTGTCTCTGGCTGGCAACAGATGATGTGAATTAAACAGTAAATTATGTCAGCCTTGCCAGATGTTGTGCTAGCCATGGCCTCCTCCCTTTGAGGAAACTGTGTGTCATGAAACTCTTGACTTGCTCATTCAAACAGTGATGACTACATAGCCATGCTACATACCTTGGGTCAGGAGTTGGAGTTTTCTCTTCATCCAGAAGGACTACAAATATAAGTCAAGAAGAATGTCTGTGTTTTTCCACACTAAGAGAAGAAAGGTGATTTCCCACAAAGTATCTTGACAACAACCAGGTTAGGTGATGTGGCAAGGGCATTGCAGATCAGGATGACCTGTTCTGCCTCTGAATTTCCATTTGCTACCTTCATTGGTTTATCTGAATCTGTTCATTGTCTTAGAATTTAAGTTATTTGATGTGTTTTCCACTTTCTTCTCTTTCTATATGGCATCTTGCACATGGCGGGTGGGAAGGTTCATGTGTTCCTAGGTTCAAATTAGCACTATTATTCTTCAGTGCCAATGGAGTACCAAGAAGAGAGGAGACTTGCTCTCCACACAGACCACGCAGATGACCTGTCTGGAAGGGAAAAAAATAGGAGCCCAGTCCTCATCTGGTGTAGACCTTCATGACAGCTCTTACCCCAATGTCGTTACATGAACTTACCTCATCTGGCCTAGTCTGTGAAGGGTAACAGATCCTGCAAAGGAGAGAGAAGGCTAAATCTGGAATGCATTTAGAAGGCATTACAGAAAAGAGTTTAGCATAACTGAAACGTAACGAGCACTCCAGAAAACCAGCCCAACAACATTGATTAATTGCACTGAGCTTTTCTAAATGAGATCTTCAGAAAATCAGATCATCTCCAAATGGAGAGAAAACAACTGGCAATGAATAAAGCAGCCAAGACAGTAGTAAGCTAGCTTCTAAAAACTGTTGGGATTTGAAAGAATTATACATTAACTCTGGTTATTTAAGTGATTATTTTAACTGTGGCTCCCCATGGGCCTGATCCAAAGCTGATGAAGTCATCATCCGGAAACAAAGGCCTGTGGCTCCACTCTGAAACCGGTAGGCCTTTGTGTGGTGTGCTCTGCTGTGTATGGGCCCCATAAATTACATCTGCATAGTTTTCTTATTAATAATGACATGAAACATTACCAAGGCTGAAGCTTAGAGGAAGAAAAAAAATGTTACTCAAGGCCATTCAAGTGATACAGCAAGGCACAACAGGGTAAACCCTAAGCCAACAAAAATTTAGTCTGAATCTCAGGAAAAAAAAATCATACAATAATGTGTGTTAGAATGTTAAATATCCTCCCCAGACCCATTAGAAAAATTTCCCTAAGTATTCAGAACCAGATTAGACAAGAAACTTGAAAACATGCTGCAGGCAATGGTTCTCCTCAATGGAGTATGTGGCCTGAAGAGGTGCTTTCAAACTTTGCTGAGGCAGGTATATATAACACAACTCCCAGAAGGTCCCTCAAGAGAAACATACACCTTCTCCAAGGACTTATGTCACCTCTAATTTTGGAGGCCAGTTCCAAGCACTCGCCCGCCCTGCACACCAATGTACAGCACAGCAATGTCACTCTGCTGCTGCCAGTTTTGTGCTGTGTAGTGTTGTGAGCTCTGAGAAACTCTGCACTTGCCTTACTACCATGTCCACACATCATTATCTCATTAGCTTACATGCCATGCTGGGTCAATAAAGCCTCACAACCTTTTCCAATACTACTAGCATATTGCAAGCCAACTTTGGCACACAAGCAGAACACTCCACATTGCTGATATACTGGTTGTGGTTGGAACACGGTTTATTTTCTTCATAGTAGCTCTTGTGGTGCTATGTTTTGGATTTGTGACCAAAACAGTGTTGATGACACACTGATGTTTTATTTATTGCTGAAGAGTGCGCACACAGTGTCAAGTCTTTTTTTGCATCTCACACTGCCCTGCCAGCAAGTAGGCTGGGGGTGCACGAGAACATGGGGTGGGAAACAGCTGGGACAGACGACTTCAACTGACCAAAGGGATATCCCATACCATATGACATTGTGCTCAGCAATAAAAGCTGGGGCTAGAGGGAGGAAGAGGGGATGTTTAGAGGGACGGTGTTTGTCTTCTCAAGTAGCCATTGCACATGATCGGTGCTGGGGCCGGTTCTCTTTAATATCTTTATCAATGATCTGGACAAGGGGATCGAATGCACCCTCAGTAAGTTTGCAGATGACACTAAACTAGGCGGGAGTGTTGATCTGCTGGAGGGTAGGTTGGCTCTGCAGAGGGATCTGGACAGGCTGGATCGATGGGCTGAGGCCAATGGCATGAGGTTCAACAAGGCCAAGTGCCGGGTCCTGCACTTGGGTCACAACAACCCCAAGCAGCGCTACAGGCTCGGGNATTTTTACACTGAAAGGGTTATTAAACATTGGAATAGGCTGCCCAGGGAGGTGGTAGATTCACCATTCCTGGAGGTGTTTAAGAAAAGGGTAGATGTGGTATTTAGGGACATGGTTTAGAAGGGGTTTTTGTCAGAGTAGGTTAATGGTTGGACTTGTTGATCTTAAAGGTCCCTTCCAACCTCACCGATTCTATGATTCTATGATTCTATGATGAAGCCTTGCTCTCCCGGAGATGGCTAAACATTTGCCTGCTGATGGGAAGCAGCTAATTAATTCCTTATTTTGCTTTGCTTGCATAAGCAGCTTTTGCTTTACCTATTAAACTTCTTTATCTCAACCCATGAGTTTTCTCACTTTTACCCTCCCAGTTCTCTCCCTCATCACACTGCGGGAAGAGTGATCAACAGTGTCTGTGTGAGGCTTAGTTGCCTACCAGGGCTAAAACCCAGTAGCTGACTACTCTGACCTGACCCAAAAAGGGTGTAGTTCCACCCAAAGAGCACTCACTAACAGTGTCCCCAGTGAACTTTTCTGGAAGTGAAAAAATATGGGGAAATTTGCATCCTGGGAGAAAACCAGTTTTAAAATAAAAAGCAGGTTACAAACTTCAAACACATGTGTCAAGCTTTGTGAGAACACAAAAGCTTGGTAATGACCATCAATACTGTGTGCAGAAACTTGTATGTCATGCAGACGCAGCAGATTACAAGAGATAACACAACACAGTGGCACAAGGGGAGCCTTGGAGGCCACTTCCATGCTTATTCACGTCTCATTGAGGCCACATTTCCCATATGAGGCACGTAACTGTTGTGCTTATGCCTACTCTCCTTCTGTAGCTATAGAAAAGAGGCACCTTCAGAAGAAAAGCCATGCAATATGAATCACTGAATACCACCATCACACTCCCTTGACTTATAAGTAGATTTACGTTGCTAGCTGAGGCATTACAACAGACATTTCAAGTTAGGTGGTCAAAATAGCCCTGGAGGGCTACTGTAGATATCTAAGCCGATGACTTCAAGAGAAAGAACTGTCCTCAGACCACTGTCAGTCCTAGATATCTCTTCATCAAAGTGAAGAAGCACTCATGACAACCATATTAGGAACCTGCCACCTTGGACTCTCCAAAAATGACCACTAATGGGGTACACAATGTAGGAACCACAGCTACAGGATGTGCAAGCGCTTTGGACTTTTGGCCTATCAAGAGGATGTGTCTGCTGATGGAGACCACAGCTTCTGCTGCCTTCAGAGCAACAGAGATTATTTTGGTCTTCCATGTCTCACCTGCAAATGGTACCAGTGATTACTTCCTTCCGTTCCCCATTTGCAGCTCACACAGACCTCTACTCAATCTGGTTTGGGCAAGTTTGCTGAAACATTGCTCTGTGATTTCTATCTCATGCTCTGCATTGCATGCGCAGAGTCTACTCTAAACAACCAGCTTATTCTGCTTTTTCTCCTCGGAATCATTCTCTGGGTCCATGAGGGTTTTACAGCTACAAAATGTATCATTAAAATGCAGTATCCCATAATCGTGCCAGCGTAAGTGAAATTATGATACATAACTGTTGAAAAGACTCAGAGCTCCATCTCACTACATTGAGTGGGAATTAATTCAAAGAATGTAAGCAATCAACATGTGGTATTGTTGTAATAAATACTCAAAATGACAACCATAAGTCCTGGCCAATGCAAGAAAAGCAAACGTCCATAGAAATTTTCTGTGGTAAGCACTCTCAGTGCTTAAAGTATCCCTAGAGGCTACTGTTGTCATTACTTTGCGTTCCAGTTATTTTGAGTTTTTTCACTTCTATACACTCCTTCACCAAAGCCCTGTGAACCCATGTACCCACTGCGCAACTTAAAGGGATGTCTAAGGGATAGTTACACTCCACACTATAATGTGGGAGCAGCACTGTGGTTTTGCTACCACTAGAACACAGGTATTTTGCAGATGAGTGTTCCTGGTTGTGTAGGATTTGCACTAAGCATTTTCCAGCCTGTTTGTTCCAATGATACCTGGCTAATGAATTCCCCTGTCTTTGAAAAAGAACTCACCAACCGTCTTAATTTTTCACTGTCTCTGGCAGCAACACTAAGACTTGTATAAAACTTGCAACAAAAGGCCATAGGTAAAACTTCTAAGCTATTCCCCTAATTCGGGACGGGTAGCGTGCAATGCAGTCACACAGAGAAATAAAAGGGTAGTCAGTTATATAACTATTGAAAATCTGAAGTTGTTTTTCAAACGTACATCAATTAATACTAACTGAACACAAAGAACAGTCTGGAAGTTTCAACACTACTGTGAAACTTGGGAGACTTGGAAGAATATCTGCAGACAGCATGTTTAAGCACAAGAAATTTAACTCATCTGTAATAAAAGGAGCAAAAAAGACCTCAGATAGGGCTCTCTCCCAGCTTTTTACACAGGTTTCATATGGGAAGTGAGAATTTCACTGGAAATCACAAAAAGAGTCCTCAAAAAGGAAGATACTATGGATACAACTTTCTAGCTACTTCTACAAGTGTGACTCGAGACATCTCTGTTGAAGTCTCTGCAAGTGCAGTGGTGCAGCAGCAGCAGGAACAAGAGCAGATCAAAACATTGGTTTTTATCCTAAATATTCATGGTTTCAGCTTACCATGGTGTGGAGCAAGGGCAGATACAACCTTGTTCCAAGCTTTTTTCACAGGGTGTCTTCTAGGAGAAGAAGGAAGCTATTATCTTAATTTCACAAATCAGGAACTGAAGTCTAGAGATGCAATCTCAAAGATATATCTGTGCTTAAAATATCTGATACAGATACCAGCCATAGGATGAGATCCCACGCACAATGAATCCAGTGAACCCTCACCTTTAGGATAAACTATCCTATAATTAGGGAAAACTTACTGTTAGCACAGAGGAAGTAGGGCATAGCAGTGATACCAAGAATAGCAGCAATAGAAGTTATAACAATTATAGATGTACTTTTTTGTGCCTGGAAATAACTGTAATTTTGTCATAATATTCAAATTTCCACAAATCAAGGAGAGTCTCAGTAGCCCAACAGTGAAGGCAGAGTTCTCATTGGTATCACAAATTCAAAATATTATAGAAAAACAAAATTGTTGTCCATAGATTTCTGAACTAAAAAATGTTTCTCAATCTTTTTTTTTTTTTTGGATGATCTCCTGGTTCTACCCACATATTGCACTCTTAATTCTGCTGTGCAGTTTAGCTAAGGAGGCCACAGACACTGCATCACACTGGGTGAAAAGCCGAATATGAAATTCTTTTCCAGTTGTGGGGAAAAGACAAGGACTTAGCCCTATTGGTGTCGTGGACATGGACTTAGAATGAAGTTAGTTATTCTTGGTATGGCACATTTCCTTCTGTTTATCCCTCACAACCATTTAAAAATAGCTTTCTAAGACTCACATAATCTCTCAATGTTTGTTATTTTAAAACAGATTCTTTTTTACCTAGACATATGCAAGATCTATTTTTTGAGGACATATCATTGTCATGGACTTTCTCTGTAAATGTATCTGTCTGCACAAAGGCAGCAATTCTGCCCCCAACACTGTTTATGGCAATGTGTTCATAGTTGAGCCAGGCTGAAGACTTATCCTTCAGATCAATTGTAAGAGCTTTTCTTTCACACCACGAGCACAACAGCCTGCTTAGGTCCAAGGATTTGAATCACAGATATATGTAACAAGAAAACATGTTTTAAAAAAATGGCTTTCATCTTTTGTCTGTCATGAAGCATACCCACATATTAGGAAAAATTTTTACACTGAAAGGGTTATTAAGCATTGGAATAGGCTGCCCAGGAAAATGGTTGAGGCACCATCCCTGGAGGTAAAAACAGGTAAATATAGTGCTTAGAGATATGGTTTAGTTACGGTTTTTGTCAGTGTTAGGTTGATGGTTGGATTAGATGATCTGAAAGCTCCCTTCCAACCTTGGCAATTCTATGATTCTGTGATTTTATAATTGCTCTGTGCTGTCCTGTGTAAGTGAAGTCCTGAAGCAAAGTGTGGTTCTCTCATCTCTGGACTGAGGCTGGTCAGGACCTTTCACTATTTCTTGGCCTGGGGAGATGCAACACCTCGATTAGGTGCATGTAGATCAGTAGAAGCTCTGGAAGCCTACTTCAGATCATAAAAAGATGGTGTGAATTTTAGAAATGCCAAACAGACCAGTAGATTAAACCCAGTAGATTATGAAGAATCTGGCTTAACACCTTCATCCTATGAATATGTGCATACTTGATAACCTAAGCAAGCGCCTAATTGACTTGGATGTATTCAGATAAACCTTTAGCATGATAAAGTTCATGCTGGACTACTCAGAGAGCAAACTTATACCATGACTAGCTTAGACCACACCATGACTATGTCCATTTTAGACCAGAAAAGATCATGAACATGACCAGTTTAGATTTAGACCAGCTTTAGAATGTAAACAAAAAAAAAAAAATCTTTTCTGTGTCCACCATAGCTAAGTTATGGAGCAATGGACTTCAAAAACACAAGGAAATATATCTTAGATGTCATAAAATACTTTCTGACTTCAGGGCTACTGAAGCCCTGGAATAAATGAGAGAGTGAATTATGCTCTCCTTCAATGCAAAGAAAGTCATGATATTAGTGGATCTCAGTGAAAACAAACAAACAAACAAAAAATTAAATGCCAGAAGCAACTAATTACACTCTGGAATAGTGTCTGTCAATATTTCATTTAAATCCAACCTCTGGGTCACCTGAAACCACAGAACCCCATGTCTGATCCTTAAAGAAAAAAACTAAGACTCCTATCGGTACAGTCACACCACAGTAATAAACACCTGAATGTTTGCAGGAGGCATCCTTGCCTTCCTACACCAAGGTTACTGCTGCACAGGTCACTGGAGAAACGGGAAGTAAATAATCTAAACAAACTCCATTTAATTTTATGATTCCCAGTTGACGTGTATTTTGGGGGTCCAAGCACATTCTTCTTCCAGGTGTGTTCTGTCTCCGGGATCCAACTGAGTCTTTGAAGCAAGTGGAGACCTTACCTTTTCCTTGTTTTTCCTTTCCCCCATCCCTGTCTGTTAAGTATTACCCCATGACCTTTCACTGATTGGCTTCAATTAAGGCCGTGGATTTCCTCTTCCTGAACCAAAGTCAGGTTACAGTGCAAGAATAATAAAGGCAAAACGAATATGTTGCAGTCATCCATGTACAGTGCCCAGACAGCATTTGGAGTAAAACTGTACTTGGGACTCCCACATCTCAGGAGCCTAAAGAGAAAAATTTGCTGATAGCTTTTTGAAATCTCCAGTACTTCTCTGTAGGAAGATTTCTTGTGTCTTTTTTTCTTTTTTTTTTTTTTTTTTTTTGAAAAGACAATTTTGGTGGGGGGCTACAAAGAAACACTTGCTCTTATTGGTTTTGCTTAAGCTTGAGCAAGACTGGCCATATTTTGAACCCTTTGGTTAATCAGAAGTTTTTCAGCATATGCCCTGTACATTCTTAGCATCACAAGGGATTCCAGTAGTGCCAAGAAGACACAGATAGGTTCAGAAACCTGGATCAGTTGTTAGCAGCTGTAAAAAAATTAATCAAAATTAATTCCTATCAGAAAATGCTCCTTCATTGCATATTGTTCTTCACAAAATCTCCTGGCTTTCATTAATTTGCTACAAAAATATATCTCCCTGAAGCAAAAGGTTTCTTATTTGGAAGACTGTCTTTGATTTATTCTGGGTTCTATTCTATTATGATGTGGGGGCTGTATTTTGTTGTTGCTGTTGAGATATCAACTTTTCATTTCAAATGAGTTTTTATTTTGCTTTCTTTTCTATTATTATTGTAGTCACATTGTTCCTGACAGCATGTATCTTGTGGCATACCATAGTATTCATTCCTAATAAGAAAAATCTTTGGACCATGGTAATTTATGCAGAGAAAATGCTCATCCACTGAAATGTATGGCAAGACTAAAGTTTGATGAGCATGTTTAGTTTGTAGTTCTCAAAATTAATCCCTGCTCATGTTTTAGTTCCAAAAATCAAATTTTGTGCTTCCAAGTACCACTAGGAGACGTATGTTTATGAATCTAAATGTCTTTTATAAAAGTTTCCTTCAGCAATTCAGAAAGCAGCTGCACATAAAGGCTCTCAGTCATTCTTTATTTAAGTGCCACTCTCAGTATGCCTTTAATATGAAGAAGGTAGGTTTACAGCATAAAACATCACCATACAGACTTCCTGCAACACTGAAGGCTGACCCAAGCATCACATTTCAGGGCTGAGGGCTAAAGGATTTCATTCATTCTCAAAAGACCATTGCTCTTTCTAACTGGAGGGCAGCAAAGTTTATATGGCTTTCTCGAGCTGAAAGGCACAAGACATCACAAGCGTCAGTCTGCATCTGACAACTACTGCCATAACCAAAAACCCTCTTGAAAGCAAATCAAACAAATGATGGTTATTTGGAAAAGTGATTTGACTTAATCTTGCTCCACTGTAAAAACTGGATTATGTCCAAGTTGCTGGGGCTATGGTGGGTTCCACAATCCCTCTTTTATGGGGCATAATCAACTTATCAAAAATGATCCCGACTAATTATTTATAATACAGGTTTTCAGATGGTGTTGGTTTTCCCTGAATTTGAAACCCAGCCAACACCTATATTGCTTCCGTCTACCACCAGGCTTCCCCTGCAGAGGGGATTTCATACACTTTTGAGTGGAGGAAACGAAGCGGCTTCTCATGAACTCAGAAAAGGCCAGTGTGTTTTTAGAACATCAGTCGGCTCCACTTTAAACATTTCATCCAAGAAAATTTAAAGTCTGTCACGAAATTTATGATGTTTTACTGGACAAATGTTTTCCTTTGCTTCATAAGGCACCGGCTACTGTAATGTAAAAAGTGGAAATTGCTTTCCAGAGGAACATGTAGAGATTTATCAGAGATACCTCATTTAATCACATTCCAGCAAGTCAGGATCAGTCACTCATCTTTGGCAGAGGGAAGGGTGGGGGTTAAATCTAACTTAATCCATTATGAGGGCTGCTGTTAAAGGCTTTTTGACAACGAAGTATCTGCATCATACTCCTAACAGGAAAGTATGAAAATATTTATATCAGCTCTACATGCACCTTGTAAGCATCAGAGCAACTGAAAAATTCAGTGACAACAAAATGCTGAATAGGTACAACTTTTTTTGGTTCCCAAGGAACATGCACAAATGGGAACTGCTGAACTTCAGCTGTAAAAACCTTCTTTTCTGTTGCACACACAGTCCGATGACCTGATAAATAACTAGACAGATTAAGGAAATCAGAGACCCTGTGTAACGTCAAGTGACAAAGCTCTGTGCTGCAGAGGAGATCCTTGCACTGACTCACCTGGCAGAAACACTGACTGGCCAGTCTTTCCACATGCTGGCAGGTGGCAGAATGAACAAATGTTGAGATGTCCACGTTAGCTGAGAATACACTGCCAGGAAGGGCACGGGAGGGAAAGACAGTGGCCATTGCCCTTGAGCGTAAAGGTGGCAGCACTAATTGGGCATGACGATGGGAAAAGCAGAGAGGGGAACAGTGTTTTGGTAGGGAAGCAGTCAAGCTTGTTATTAAGTTCAAATCTTTAATAGCCTACTAATTCATTTCAGTCTGCAGCCCACTTTGTAATTGCTTTCAAAATCTCTCCAAGTTCCTATGCCTATTAGAGCAAGACTGACCTGCCAGAGCCACTCTTCCCAGAGCAGAAGCAAGGTCAGCAGTTTCATCAGTTCCCTCTGCAACACCAAATTAAAAAAAAAAAANGGCTGGTTCACTGGCTCTGAGGACAAGCAGCACAGCACGACTTGCCTCTACAATGGAAAATTCTCCTTTTTAAAAACCAACTCGGCCTCATCCTGAGGGCCTGTTACAGAGAACATCTGGCTGGAAGGCTGCCTCCACCCTGCCCAGGCATTGCTTGGACAACACCAGCGGCGCCGGCCAAAGCTCTTCCAGGGAGCATGCAGGCAAGATGGTCCCATACAGTGCTCAAACCCCAGTTTAGGAGTGGCACACAGATGTGCCCCTGGGGGCTGGGATGCACTTGTGCTTCCTGGTGTAGGGAATAGGCCCAGGAGGAGCTCCACACATCTGCAGCTAAACATCTCTCAGCTCCTATCCAGCCCAGATGTGTCTGTACCAACACAAGGAGCAATGCCGGCAGCATTTGGGGGGTGATGAGGGGGCTCCACACAGCCCAGGACATAAGTTAGAGGGTCTGGAGTGCCACCTTCTGGTACGGCGACCCTGCAACGCACCCAGCATGAGCAGGAAAGCCAGACGTGGGGGGCCACCAGCCCCACCAACATCCCTGCCAAGCTCAGGCTTCTGTTCCGGCTCTCTCTGGGTGCAAAGTCATCCTCCAGCCCAAGGAACCCCTGCTGCCTGGGTGCAGAAATGACGTGGAGAACAAGCCTCAGATGCTCCAGAATATAAAGTACTTGCCTTGTCTGCTCAGGTTCACATCCTTGACATAGATCTTAAAGCAAGCAACTTTGTAGTAAACTGCAGGAATTTTCCCACAGAAGAAAGTCAAACAGGACCCAAACCTCAGAAGTATTAAAAAGAGAAAACAGCCATTCAAAATATTCATGCTTTTCCCTGGATTTCATAGAAAAGTGGCACAATTCCATCTCTTTTCCTGTCACCTCAACTGCAAGGCAATAGATGTTCTGCGGGGATAATCCTTTTGTGGAAACAAGCCCATGATACACAGCTTTGTGCGCTATGTGAATTCTTCAGCAATGTTATTATCAGGAGCATTGACAGCTACCCACAGTATGTAATTATCTCCTTAATAATACTTCATCCAGCTACGATCCTAGCAATCTATAGTTAATGTAATGTTATGTGAATGGTATGTACCACACACAGTTCTTGAAAGAATGGGAAAAAAATGCACCACAGAGAAAGATGAGCAATGATAAACAAAACAACCTCATGGACATTTCCTGGAACACTCCCTTCATCTTCCCACCGCTGATCTGGGGAACAAGCCAGATGCTAAGTGGCACATACAGTGTCAGTTGCCTGATCTGAAGTAATTTTATGCCAACACCAAAATCTCTAACATGATAAATTTTTATCTGCTTATAGTGTAGCAATTGGTTATCTGTGTAGTGATGTGTCCTTCCCCTTCTCCCTGCAGTGTGTGCAGACCGGACCCTAAGGTTCTGGACTTTCCTGACACATTCTGGGAGTTCAGATCTGTATGAGAACTTGATAAAGTTCACAGGAATCTGTTATTGACACTTTCTACTGTGACTGATGTACAGAAAGGATGACTTACAATAGAGGATGGATGCTGGAGGCTCTGGGTTTGTTCCTAAAGGCACTCAGCTCAGCTTTCAACTCTCCCACAACCGTGTTAAGCTGGGCAAGTCACTGAGGGTGGCATTTCTCTCATGTCATGTAGGATAGTCACATACCTTGCTGCTAGGCTCAATGCTGAAATGGTGACCCTCATGGTGATGTACAAGATGGACCTGCCTTTTCTTACCACGTGCTGCTGGGAGGACCCATACAACCAGGTCATGGTAGAGCATTTGCAGTTATCTACAAAAAGATGAAGTGAATATCACCTTATGTATCCATTTCCCATCTACCTGGGGGGAAGAATCATCTCTTCTTTTATCTTTAATAGGTGATTATATACTTAATGACATCAGGAGGGTCTCCAAGGACACACACAGATATGGAGGCACCCATGGAGGTAGAGTGGACACTTCCCACTGTCAGAAAACAAATACTGGTTTGTTCTTAACTTGCAAGCTTTACTCAAAGCCCTTTATTGCAATTAATAGGTCTGAGTAAACTTGCAAGTGTCATGTAAGATTCTGGGTTTATCATAGCCCGAGCTCTGTATTTGGGGATGTTAACTTGTTGAAACTAAATATCCTCCATTAGTTCACAGGAACTGATAAGAACAACCAGGGACATCTGATAAAGCCTGTAAAATATTGCACATCTTAACTGTCTTTTTAGGCACACAGGAAAACTACTACTTTTACCCTGTCAGGCTGTCTCCCTTCCAGACCTGGTCTAGAAAAGATAAGCTTATAAAAATATTCCAACATCGGGTCCACATCTTATCTTGCCTGTGTGAGAACACAGAAAACTTCCCTAAAGGCCCAAACCTGCCAAATGCTGAGGCTTTCGCATCTCACTGACAGCAGGTCACACCTTGGGAAATGTCCAAAACTTCCAGTAATGCTGTGAATTACCCCCTGCTGCCTCTTCCCTTACATTTCTCAACACCTGCATATTCATTCAATGTTTGACAACATTTAGAAGTGGTTTTAGTCAGGGTAGGTTAATGGTTGGACGTGATGATCTTAAAGGTCCCTTCCAACCTCACCGATTCTATGATTCTATGATCCACTGCTCCCAGCTCCAGTAACAATCTCATCCTTCTGTCTCTCAGGTAATCAGTTTTCTATGGGCTGTGTCGACCTTTATGAGACAGCCCTTAAAAATCTAACAGACAGCTACTGACATGCTCTGGCTGGTCCTGTCAGCAAAATGAAGTGTACTCTGTCTCCTTTGTCCAGTTGCATCAGCTGGTCTAGTGTCAGATATTGCCTGTCCCTGCAGATGGAGGAGACTACTATTCATCTTAAAGTAATATTAATTTTAATAATTGGCTCCACAGTGTTACCCCAAATTTTTTACCCAGTAATAAAAGTTCATGGGATTCCAGCAGCACCTCTATTTACCAGCAGTGTAAAGAACAGCTTCCTCTTAGTAGTTTGAGCCTCTATGTTTTTATACTGCAAGCAACTATGCAAACACCAGCCCACCCTAGAGAAATGTGGGGAATACTGGAAACCTCACAGCCTTTCACAGCAGTTCAGCACAATGCTATTTCACTCAATCCTTTCTGTCATTTGATACAGGGTAAATATTCAGTATTCAGTGGCCTCCACACACACATTTCCACCTGTGTGGCAAGCTGGTGCTTGCCTGCTGGTTTGTAACGTAAAACATGTGGGAATAGTGAAAATCTCAAGAGGTCTGTCTTACACTTCCTGATCTTTATTTACCTTGCTGAGTTCAGTTTGTTTTTCCATTTATATTTAGCACAGATAAAAGCAGGGCAACTAAGCTCATATGTCTTAGTGAAATAATGGGAAGACCTGGACACAAAAGCCATCAAAAGGCAGGATGAGGCACCTCCACCCCCCAAACAAAGGATAAAACTTTAAGCCAGCTTTGAACCTTAATGCGTACAATCAAGTGCTTTTTTCCAAGCCTCCATAAGCAGGTGAAAATCTCTCACGCATTCACTCCTCACAGGTTGAGTAGGTTTGTTATTTTCAGTCAAAGTGTTGGGGAATAGCATGATTAGGAGATCGCTTTGATCACACCATGCAAAATCCTGCTCTTGGGACTGGGCAATTATGGGGTTCCCCTTGCAGAGGACACAAGGCAAAGCTACCTGCAAGCCCCTCATCAGTTCATTCAGAGCCAAGAACAGCCCAAGCTCCAGTTCGATATGACGGGACTATTAAAAGGCTTTTGTCTGAGTTTGCCTAATCCGTGTGCTCGTTATTTCACAGCTCTATCCACATGTAAAGCCATGCCGCCTTCCCGCCATGCCCTGTCTCCTCTGCCCTACAAACACCAGCCCCAGGTGGTGAACAGACTCGGGATGAAAGTGCTGGAGGTTTTGAAAAGCAGCACAGCAGAAGGCTGGACCTGTATGTTCAAAAAGCACCTCAGAGAGTTAGTGTAGCACCATACATAGCTCCTGTTGCAACTCAACTGAACACATGAACACAACTGAACAGACTCACTGAGACACTTGCAAATATCGTAAGTACCTAAAACTCTAAAACTTGGAGGATACAATTAAAAAAACAACAAACCCTTACTCCGGCGACTTTAAAAAATCTCTAAAAATAGTGGAATGGCATTAAAAAATAAAGGAAGGAAGTAAAAGGAAAGGCATTTCCCAGTTCAAGAATGTGATGGTTAGAGATACCACCTTAACGATCCCAGCCACTGTCCAGCAAACAAAACAAGAAGACAATGTTTGGTTTAATTCCACTGTTGTAACCATGCTTTGGAACCATGTGTTCATCATCCCAAAATAAGCTCAGTGGTCTGGCAGCACTTCAATTCTGCAACCATTATGTACACAGCACAGTGCTATTTGTGTAAGGATGATAGATAAGAGGCACTTATTTTGGGGACCTAACGTGTGAATATCCACCAGGAGTTGATACTATCTCGTGACACTGCAGGTCTCTGCCATGATTATAAATCATCTTGCACAGCTCAGCCAACCCACCCAGGGGAAAAGCAAAGCTGGGCTGTCAGTGAAACTGCACGTTGGATCAAAGCCTGGGGTTGCCACAAGCCCCTGGTTTACAGTACTCCAGCCTAACTGTCTCCTGGGCACATGCAAGAGTGGGTGTAATCATGAATGGGATGGATCAAAGATGTTATCATATGGCATAGAAACCACAACAGGGGCTGCTGATCGGAAAGGGACACAACAGCCCCCACAGCAATGTTTAGTCTGGTGTACATCATCTTATGATGTACTTCTACCATGAAAAAAATCAACAGTATTTTTTTAGAGTGCAGTTTTTTGCATTGGCTACAGGCCATTAACATCTCATGAACGGCTTCTTTTTATCTTGTTACTATTTCTTTACAAAGAAGGAGCAGGAGTATGAGACTATAATTAAGAGAGGGGCTTTGTTAGACAAGGCACACGATGGGCACACAGTGAAGGACTACCATGAGAAACTTATAGCCAAACATGGGACAGTATGGGGTGTGACAAACCCCTTCAGCAGCGATGGGGACAGGGAACTACAATGATAACACACCATGCCCAGAATTAATTATGTACACAGCACAGTGCATTCCCTTTGCTTCTCTATCTTTTTCAAATTTATACTTTCAACAGGATGCTTATTTCTGACAAATAACCTTGGGATTTCACCACAGGCTAGAATTGTCCTCTCAATAATAAACCATTAACCTCTTCCTGAGACCATCTAGAATTATTGACCAAAAAAATAAATTGAACAAGAACAAGCCCCAAGCAAAAAGATGGCTGAGCTCCACTAAAACACTAAATATCCCCAGGACAGAGAGTTGTCTCATAGCAGAGCTTTATGTGAAAGCTCTGAGAACTTAAAGAAGACTCTACCACATAAAGAAAGAGAATTGGTAACAGCAACAATTCTACTTTGTCCCACAAGCTGCTATGGCTTCACCAAGAGCCTTCTATGATGGAGTGACTACATCAGTAGACAAGGGAAAAGTGATGGATGTTGTCTATCTGGACTTCTGTAAGGCTTTTGACATGGTCCCCCACAACATCCTTCTCTCTAAATTGCATTTGATGGGTGGACTGTTCGGTGGATAAGGAATTGGTTAGATGGTCGCATCCAGCGAGTAGTGGGTTCAATGTCCAGAGGGAGACTGGTGACAGATGGTGTCCCTCGGCAATCTGTATTGGGACCAATACTATTCAATATCTTCATCAATGACATAACAGTGGGATCAAGTACACCCTCAGCCAGTTTGCAGACAACATCAAGCTGAGTGACAACATTCTCCATCTATGGAGACATTCAAAACCTGCCTGGATGGATTCCTGTGCAACCTGGACTAAGGTGGCCCTGCTCTGGCAGGGGCTTGGACTAGATGATCTCCAGAGGTCCCTTCCAGCCCTATGATTCTGTGATTCTGTGAGTGGTGCAGTTGACAGGCCTGAGGGACAGGATGCCATCCAGAGGGACCTGGAGAGGCTCAAGAAGTGGGTCCACGGGAACCTCATGAGGTTTCACAAGGCCAAGTGCAGGGTCCTCCACCCGGGTTGGGGCAACCCCTGGTATCAATACAGGCTGGGGGATGAAGGACTTGAGAGCAGCACTGTGGAGAAGGATTTGGGGGTGTTGGTTGATGAAATGCTGGGCATGAGCTGACAATGTGTGCTCACAGCCCAGAAAGCCAACAACATCCTAGGCTTCATCAAAAGAAGAGTGGCCAGCCAGTAAAGGGAGGTGATTCTGCCCCTCTACTCTGCTCTGGTGAGACCTCACCTGGAGTACTGTGTCCAGCTCTGGAGTACCCAACATAAGAAGGACATGGACCTGTTGGAGCTGGTCCAGAGTAGGCCATGAAGATGATCAGAGGGCTGAAGCACTTCTCCTGTGAGGACAGGCTAAAAGAGTTGGGGTTGTTCATCCTGGAGAAGCGAAGGCTCCGAGGACATCTTATTGCTGCCTTTTAGTACTTAAAAGGGGCTTAAAAGAAAGACGTGGACAAACTTTTTACCAGAGTTTGTTGCCATAGGACAAGGGGTAATGGTTTTTAAACTAAAAGAGGGCAGGTTTAAACTAGATATAAGGATTAATTTTTTAATAATGATGGTGGTGAAACACTGGTGCAGGTTGCCAAGAGAGGTGGTAGATACTCCATCTCTGGAAACAGTCAAGGTCAGGTTGGTCAGGGCTCTGAACAATCTGATCAGGTTTAAGATGTTCCTGCTCATTGCAGGGGAAGTTGTACTAGGTGAACTTTTAAGATCCCTTCCAACCCAAACTGTTCTATGATTCTACAGTTCTAAGGCAGTTTCTACCCATTAAAGCCTGTACATCCATAGGCAGATTTGTCCACTAACTTCAGTTTTTCACTTTGAGCTTTTTTGACAAGGTATTCAGCACTTCTGCTTTTGGTGACTGTCACACCCAACCACATGAACCAACTGCAGCTAGCTGGAAGTATTTTTTTATAGGGTATTTATTCTGAGGTGATTCCCACTCCAGCTGTCACTAAAAGTAGTTTTATGATGTTTCTTGAACAGAGCAGAACGGGGCTTTTTGCAAGGTGTGTGTAGACTTTCCATCAAACCCTGACTCTGGCATTCCTTTATCAGGAGCAAGGGGGAAACATGCTAAACATTATAACACTATTGTAAATTAGAGATCTGACTGTGCCTTCTATCGAAGGTAAAGTGCAGTCAACAGCTTTCTGTGGTGGGCAGAGACCCCACAGCTCTCAGCTCTCCCAGTACTGTTGCCCTCTTCCTCAAGGAACAGCACATCAGACATGTGCAGTGGTGTAGGAAAGCAGGCATTTGGGAGGTTTGATCCCTACTCCTCTCCTCACCTTCTAAGGGAAGTAGTAACTCAGCATGACTCTTTCAGGTTGGCCACATTACTGCTTGCTGTGCCCATCAAATGTGCAGCAAGCCACCATCAAGGAGTATAGCCATGCAGTAGGAGTCAATAGACAATGTGGTGACTATCAGTAGTGACTCCTGGCAATGCACATGGCAAGACCCATATATGCAGGCTCTAATTTCTAGGTACAATAGTCTAACTCCAGGAAATCCAGTTCAAGGGATAGTCCCATGTTCACAGACTCATCTGGCAGCAGCCATCAGGCTGAGATAGGATGTCACTCCTGGGCTCCTACATGTTTGCTATGAGATGGATTCATGATTGCAGAGGCCACCAGAGAAAAGGCTTTGTATGTCACCAACAGAAATATTTTTCAGGAATGTGTTGCGATGTCTCCTACCCATCGTGCCTCAGCATGAACACACAACAATGAGCAATTCTGCTCGAGCTGCAGGTCCCTGCTTGTGAACCAGGGCTGGCACAGCCACTGCCCAGGGGAGCTTCATAAAGTGGAGTGCAGGACAGGGATTTGCTTTGAACCCCTGGGTCACGCTACACTTGGCTCAAGTCAATGACTCACTCCAGTGAATGCTAAAGTCGTTCATGATTTCTTTTTCTCAAACAATGAAAGTAACATTTTATGTGTCTAGAAAGGGTAATAAAAATGTAATGGACACTCTGTGAGCCTAAATCAAACCCAGTGACGGCAATGCAAGGAGCTCTGTGGCTTCCACACACTTTCAAACATGCCTCCTTTACTTCAGTTTTTCTTCAAGGGACCTTTCCATTTAGCAAGGATAAATGATCTTTCTTTTTTAGCACTAATCTCCAACTCTCCTTGAAGCAGTCTCATTTGCCACAGTGCTCTTTAGAATAAGGAAAAAAGAAAAAAAAAAAAAAGAAGGATTAATTCCTTCTCTTCTTTTAATGTAAAATGCAATAATATCTTCAGTTTGAGCATCAAATAGTGGACTAACATCACTAAGGGATTTTAGGAACAAAATCAGATTCAAACCTATGGGAGGTAAAGTTTACCCCAGGCCTGGAGGGAAGGGGAAAATTCTTTAACTAAATGACAAAAGGCTCTTCTAATCAGTAATGTTTACACAATATTAAGCATAGGATACTTTCACCTTCTTTTGGGATGTCACGTACAAAAAAATCTCACAGAATTAAGAAAAAAGGGGCATTAAAGGCTCATGAGTACACTCAGGTCTGAATGAGTTATCCAAGTAATTGCTATTTATACCCTTTGTTAAGGCTGTTAGTAAGCACCTGGGGCCAAGGCCTCTTTTACTGTAAATAGGAAAGTTCTGCAGCAGTCCCTGATGCCACTGAATATGTATTTTTGTGAACACCACTGCATAGTTAGCTGCTGATTTCTAAAAGGAATAAGGTACAAAAATATCTGAGAAAGAACATAGCTTTGAGTCTTATGCCATTTGGAGGGGAGCTGCTAAATTCACAATTAGCAGTACCGGCTGTTACCAACAAGCTTCTTTATTCAGTTTCATCTTTCTGCAACCCAGATATTTTCAAGCAGGGCTGAAATTTCAGAAAGATCTCTGCAAGGATGTGAAGCAGTAATTAATATTTAACAAATTATAATTGGGGGGGGTGGGGGGGGCAGAGCCTGCAGCCTGCTTCAGAATAGCTTCTTGGCCAACAGGATAGACTAAGGGATCCACTTCCACTTTGTCAGGACCACAGTCATTTACACACCTACTGCAGAATTTCTCTTACGTGCAAGCTGTGCACGGGTTACAGCTTGCTATTCTTAACTTCTTATTAACCACTCTTTGTGCTGTATTCCTTATTCATTCAGGTCAAGGCAATCTTGGGTTTACAAGTTTATAATTAAAATGTAACCCCTGTATACATAATTAGGATCAACCCAAGCATCTGACCCAGCCTTGAATCCATGACTCTGGCTGGCAGCCTTTGAAAGGATTATTCCTTTTTCTTCAGGAGAAGTCTCTTTTTTTTTTTTTCCTCCAAGCTGGATTTTACCAGGGCAGCTTTCCAGTCTGTGCGGCTTCCCTTCCAGACCTTTTTCAAAACAGCCCTTTAGTCCCTTGCTCTGTGGTTTCTTTCACATTCGAGAGAAGCGCTGTTCTAAAACCCGCATGTTCGAATCTGGGATTAAAAATAGCCGCCGCAGACTGGTTAGCATGAAGCAGCCATTCATAGAGCACAATAGCCGCCGCCGCAACCCCGCGCCAGGGCCTCGGCCCGCGCGGAGTGTCCCAGCCCCACCAACGGGCACGGTGCTGGGACGATGCCTGTCCCAGACGGTCTCAGCCCTTCTGTCTCCTCCCATCTGACAGCATTGCAAAGCTTGCTGAGTACGGCTACTCTCCCAAGAGCGGTGCCACAGCACCCTCTGAAACCTCACCGAGGCTTGCACTCGAGAACTGCGAGCAAATTGCTAGGTTAATGCTCCTCGAGCCAGCATTAAACTCTGGCTTGCAATAGGCATAATCTGATACCACAGTGTATTTCACAAGATCCCTGTGAAACTCTGCAACATACCATTACATATGAATAGTGCCAGCAAATGTAGAGAAACATCGATAATTACTAAGAGCCAATATATAAAAAAGAACAAAACTCCTTCTTCCAGATTGGCCATAAATAATAGTTTGAGGCTGCAAAGCTTTTAACACACCTTAAACCCTTCAATTTTCCTCACGGGATTGCTTCAGAGCACTCATTTCCCTATTTATGTCCCATGTACATCCCAGCTCTTTATAGATATGCCTCTTCTATATAATTCTTACCCCTTGCCCTGGACAGGGCTCATGCCCTTCACTTCATTACCTCTCCTGCCTTAACCTGCCTCTTCCCTCTACTGCAAAATTCATTAACTCTTCGGTAGACGTCAGTCCCAACCACAATAAAATAATTTTAGAGCTGTTTTACACATGAGCAAAAGCAACAACAAGAAATCCAGTTGAGCTAAGAGGTGAAGCTGGAAAAGCCTCCAGTCCTTTGGTTGGTAGGGCCTTACCACTGGCTTGCGTAAATGCAAGATCAAACCACAGGTCTTAAGTACATCCCTAATCCAGACTTCTTGTCAAAGCACAGCTATCAATAACACTATGTCAGGTGTGCTACAGCTTCAAAATCTCCAAGGATGATGAATCCCTGGGTCCCTGCTCCACTGTTGCACTGTCCTCCTGGTGAAGAACTTTTTGTTCATACACGTTTCAACTTCCCTAGAGGCAGTTTTGGGCGTTGCGCACTGTTAGTCCTTCTGCTGTATCAGAGAGGGGTTTGGGTCTGTTGTCACTGTAACATTGAGTAGCTGTGGGCTGTGAGCTGATCACCCTGAGGCCACCTCTTCACTGGAGCAAACAAACCCAGCTCCCATGGGTCCCAGCATCTCCTCAAGGCCTCTGACCACCTTGGGATCTCTGCTGCGGAGCCTCTCCAGTTCATCCGCAACTCTCTTGAACTGGGGAGCCCACAGCTGGGTGTCCAGTGCTGAACAAAGGGGAACAACATAGACTGCCCTTGATCTGCTGGACACATTATCTCCACTGGACCCCAGTGGGCAGTTTGCCTTGTTTTCTGTATAAGTCCTTTTTTTGGCTAATATATTCAGCCTAGTGTCCATCACAGCCTTGGGTCCTTTCTCACAGGGTGGCTTTTCAGCCACTCAGGTCAGCTGGTGCAGGGTATTATCCTGCTCCACGTGCAGAGCCTCTGTTGAACTTTGATGAGGTTTCTGTCAAGCCAATCCTCAAAATCCTTCACATTCCTTTTGAATCAAATCTTTTCCATTTAGCACATCAGTCCCTCCCTTTACTTTAGTTTTATCTCCATATTTCCTAAGAGTGCGCTCTGTTTCCTCATGGAGAGCTGAAAATACAACCAGTGTCGGGGTCAGTATGAATCCCTAAGCTATTAGCCTCAGCCCCTGAGGTACTTGACTTATTACTCATCAAATGATCTTTGAGCCATTGATTAACACCATTTGAGCCTGGTGGCCCACACCATTTTTAAACCATCTAATGGTCCATTTTTCCAGCTGGAAACAGGTACACTCTGTTTTCCCTTAGCCTCCTTCTCCCCGGTGCTCTTCTTCTAGGCGAAGCAAAAGAGGGTTTTCAGTAATTTGATACTATGCATTTTCATCAAAATTACTAGTTCCCATAATCCCAGAATTGAAGAATTTTGAAGATAAGAGCATGGTGAAAATTGATGATTTTGTCACTACATTAAGTTACATCCACTGAGGTCGTCTTGGAAGCTTTGACTAAATCTAGGAAACATCTTTTACATCTTACATAGAGGAGAGAGTTGGCAATGCAGAGACTAAGAAGAGCCAATCCTCCTGGCCCTGCAAGCTACACAGCAACAGCTTCATATGGCTAGGAGCCATCAGGCACAAACAACCATACACAGCCCCACAGAAGTCAAATCTCTGGGAGGACGTCATAGGTAGGAGGCACCAGGACCCCATCAGAGACCCACCACTCTGTTACAGAGCAGAACTGGCTTCCAGCTGGCTTCCAGGGAGAGCTGGCAGCATCTCACTTCAGTTAAGCAATTTTCTGATTTCGTTGTTGAAGTCTTTGTAACTAATAGCTCTGTTCACTCAACTTCACTTTTACAATGGGATAATAAATTTCTGGGGGAAAAGCCATGCATTTCAGTCTCTACTGCACCAAACATAAAAATAAAATAACAGTGCGTGACTGTTCTTTAGTGGCTTTTAAATTCTCAGGAAATGAGCTCTCCGTGAGCAGGTAAGGCGGGGGGTTTTGATGACAACTTATGAATCAGATGAAACACAAGGGAAGCAAAGGAAGAGAAAAATATCCTCCTAATCTGTTCTCAAACAGATTGTCAAAATGTGCTCCTGCTGAAGTCAAGTATTTTAAAATTTAAATGACTGGGCAAAAATCTGGTTCCAGTGTGAACTGACATCATGTGAACCCCTGAGAGCTGAAACACAGGTACAAGGAGTCAGAACTGTATCTTGCCCACAGCCACTGTCCAGGTGAGAACAAATGAGTCGTCAGGATGGGTCTGTGTATCTTCTACTCACACAAACAAGCTTCCAAAGAGCAAATTCCAAAAAGGCAGTTAGTCATAGAAGACATTGGTTGCCAAAGCAAAAAGACCAAATTAAGGATATTTGTCTTTCTCTGCAGTGGCAACAGAAATTGACTCCATGCTATGGTTGGAAATGGTGCTCTGAAGCAGTAAGGTGACCTTGACAGATAGTAGATGCTAAAAAAGATCATATTACTATCCAGGTATTTTAAAAGAATTGGCCAAAAGCCAAACAACTCATTTAAGGGTCTGCCTGCTAATCTTTCATATGAAAAAGAAATTTCCTATGGGCAGCACAGCTTCCCACAGGACTTGTGGACCCTACAAGTGACTTCATTGGCCTGGGGGACCAGGGAGGGAGGAATACTCACCCTTCTGCAGTCAGACTAAGCCTCCTTAGGGCTCATGTGGACCAGGACCCCCAAAGGCAGCTGCTGTGGAGGGGCACAGGACTGTCCCAGGGTGCCTCAAGGCATCTCTGAGCCAAATCCCGTGGCTCTCCAAGCATCCTCCACCCCATGCTGGGCACTCACAAGATCCACAGGCTTCACCTTGTTATAAAATAACACCCAAATGAGTAAATTGGCACCACATTAGGTTGTGATCTGCAGGTTGCAGCTCAGTCCAGGCTGTATTTATTGGTCAGCACTGCAAGGCACACATCTCTGTAAAGCGGTAGAAGCTCACTGCCATGAAATATTAAAACTAAGAAAACAATCTCTGCATGATTTCTCCTCAGATAAAAAAACTTAAGTACAACTGAAATGTATCCAGGTCCTGATCCCACACAAGTTTCTCAGGCTACCAGAAGTCACTGAGAGTTTTCTCCGAATAAAGCCTACAAGGACAGCTTTTTAATTTCCCCCTCTCCTCTGGTATGCTACTACAGTCTGGGTTTCTTTGTAAAATTATTCACTTCATTTTCATTCCTGCCCATCTATGAGCACAAAGATGGAGAGAACAGTTCATGAGAAGACACAAATACTTAAATCAGACCCAGTTCCTTCAGTATGGCTTCAGATGTGAAAAATCATAGCCTCCCTTTGGGAAATTTTCATGGTGATTATTGTTATAATAAACTATTAAGTGATGGAGTGGTTACTTGATAATTATGGAGACAGAATCCATCTGTCAGATTGCCTGTTAAAGTGCAGGTCTTTTTTCAAATATTAATGTGTCTTCATGGGCACTGAGCTTCTAACATCCCTGAGGTGCAATAACCACGTGATTTATGGCAGCACAGAGCTGCTTGCAGGGTAGACTTTGTTAACATTTGAGATCAGCTGTGCAAAGAAAAGTTCTTTTAACATAAATTGAAGTTAGTGTTAAAAAGAGATGCCAAAATTGACAGAATGTACAGTTCTTAAAATCCTACCTGGTCTCCCACTGTGTAAGAGGAACCTTAATGATTATGACAGAAATTTTCATGAAAGAAATAATTTGATTTGTTCTGTAAATCAGCTTGCTTGAATCATAATCCCTCAGATATCTCACAGACGAAGGACCTCCCAGAGGCACCGCTGTGCTTTTGTTTGTCCTGCCGTTTGAACTGACAGCCTGGCTGAGAGTTAGTAAGAAAATGGTAACAAGATCTTATCTCCTCTCTAATGGAAAAGTATTTGACCAAGTGATAAGAATAAAATAATAGAAATATCACAGGCTTGTTAAAACTTCTGTAGAAAAGCCTACTTTTAAAAATTATTTTGTAATTGCCTTAAACCCTTCTGCAATCCTGTTATAGAGAAAAAATTATCTTAATTTTTCCAGGGACTGGGACTCTCCAGAAAAAAATCACAGCCTGTTACACACAAATCAGCTCTCCTTTTTCCTTACACCATTGACTTGTGTTTGGACGTCTCTCTCCTGTTCGATGAAGAGGAGGGCATCACAAGGACAACAAGCAGATGATGTTGTTTTTATTGGCGCACTCAGTACAAAATGAAGAAGAGAGAGTTTACCCTCTTGATGATTGATACTGGTATGAAAAATGACTTTTTTTCTTTTTCAATTAAATTAATTTTCCATCCGTCACCAAGTACCAAGTCTGATAATATAGCATGGGAAATAGCCTTCCCTAGCTGCTGCCAATGTGCCACAGCTCTGGCTGAGAGCTGGCCCAGTCAATCCTGGTGGTTTCTAGTAAGAAAGTATCACTCAGGAGAAATGTCTGCAGGACTATGCAAGATATTTTTCAAGACAGAAAATAAATGTTTGCATATCGTGTCATCACAGCCAAAATAGATCTCCAAAAGGAGTCCAATAGCAATCATATCTTATTTTTGGTTTTATCAGTATTGAATATAGGCAGGTAATTGGCTTAAACTGCACAGAAAACATGATGAGATCCACCATAAAGAGAAGCAGCATGATTTCCCTTTAAGTGACAATTAGAAGTGCATTAAATTTGGAATACTGCATCCAGTTGCTACAGCTGCCTCTGGGCTATTTGCAGGCAGCTTTCAACCTGTATTATCCATATTTTAGTGGATGACCTCCCACCAGCTGCCTTCCCAGAACCTTTAGTTATCTCACACAAGAGGCACTTGAGACCACTGCCCGTGGTGAGATAAAGTAAAGGTTATACTGATTTCAGACTCATGTTACTGCCTGGAAATGTTGTAATCAATGGAGTGGATTAAATCTACTCCAGGGAGTACAGAAGATGCTGCAGGGTTGCTTGTTCACCCTTTTCCTCTAAGTACTGTTGGCCAAATTCTTCATACAATTGCCTTGTGTTTGCCTCTGATGGACACCTGGTTCTTGCCCCTGATGGACACCTGGCTCTTGCCAGCCCCGAGTGAGTTCACCCATTCTCAGTGAAGGGGAGCCAGCAGAACCACTCATATTTCTGGATAGCTGAATATCAGCCAGCTCATTTTAGCCTGTAAGCATGAAAAAAACACCTGCCTGAATCTCACCTAAATTTTCCTTCAATTTGTAAGGCTTATAAATTTTTATTAGAGGGTCAATGTTGAAACAAGACTTTTTAAGACCTACAGTTATTTCAAAAGGCAGGTTTTTACTGTGTATTCACCAATAACGCCTTCTTTACCTGGGTATTTTACAGGGAGGACTAATGACCCCATATTTCTTGAAGCTTTTCCTGGCTTTATGCTGACGGGTGCTGCGTCTTTCACAAGCGAGCAGTTACATCTATTGTGGTGAGCTGTGTCAACAGTTTGCAGAAACAATCACTGCGTGGGCTGTTCACTATTATCTGGTTGCCACAGCAAAACCATGCAAAGGTCTTCCCAGAGGGAGCTCCAAAAATCATACCGTGTGCAGCATGATTTGGGGCTGTTATTGTGAGTTTCTTAAATTTTTATATCGGAAAAAAACCTCATTGTGAAACACAGAGCCTTTCTTACTGAACCCCAACAAAGCCTTGTTTTTGGAACTGCTCCCAAAACTATCTCATCAGGTCTAGAAAGCAAAAGAAACAATCGTCAAACATAACAACCCAGAACCGCATAGCACTGACCTCCTTCCTACAAGCTGGATTTTCCAAGCACATCATGAAACTGCAGGTGGATGTGATAGGGTCCTGATGAACTGCTAATCTGGATGCCATTAGCACAGGCCATTCTGGGGTCCCCTCTCTTCTGTGGGCTCTGTTAGGTGTCAACACACTCGGTCATTCTCCGTTCATGCCAATCTTAGCCTTTCTATTACAATTGTCTGCCAAAAAAGAAATGGGGCATAGGTAAAATAATCTTTCCTGCTGCAGAAAAATTACTGCAAATTCATCTGAGAGATAAAAATAAGTGAAAATTTATCTGAGAGACTCAGCAACCTGTAGCAAAAAGGAGGAGAATTAAGTGTGCAAATTTAAAATAATTTTGTGTGGAAATTCCTCTTCAAACAGGAGTTTTTTGACGAATGGCAAGCAGATTATTAGGACAAAAAGATCAGGAAGAAAGCTTATACCAGTGAGCTAAAGCAAAGAAAGCTGAACTGCAATAACAATCATTTGTCTTGGGTTTGTTTTTTTTTTTTTTTGTTTTGTAGATGAGGAAGTAATATACTAAAGCTTTCCTCAATTTCAAAGAATTTTTTTATTTCAAACTTTCATTCTCTACTGTTACCGAGGAGAGCATGCTACCTCTAAATTATCATTCAGATGGACCAGCTGGGATTGAGTAACTCACCTGATGAGACAAAATTGGGTAGTAAATCTGAACCTCACCTGACTTAAAAATGCACATCTACGCACACTTTCAGGTGATAACCGCAATGAATGAAGAAAGTATCGAAGCAGAAGTTCTTCAGGCAACTAAAATGTTTCTCTGAAGATTTGCTACCTACAAGATTTCCCATAATTTTCCAAGAAGTGCTAATCTGTTACCTTTAGGAACATAACATATGACATCTTCTCAACACTCTATATAGCCTTAACAAGCAGGGCATTCCCTACTAGTATTTGTTCTTCCTTTTCTGACTATGCTTACTGCAAATTTTGTGTTCGTAATGTCTAGGTCACTTTAAAGCCAGAGAAAAAGAAACCTTTTCCCCTTTGTTGCCTCCTGCAACGTGATTTGTTCATAGCTTTTCCTTCTCCACAAGGTTTAACATGGATTCCTCCCTTTTGAATTGATAAAACACAGCTGGTCATACTGTCAAACTGCAAATATCAATGCATGCCAGCTAATGGGTGAACTTTAAACCAAAAAAGGAAGAAATTCAGAGAAATGTGCATTTCAAAATGAGGATTATACCTGGACTTTCTCTTTATACCCTTGATTCAGAACCTCAGCTTTTACATTTTTGTTCATTCCTACCTCCAGTGAGCATAAACACACACAAATCTTGTCTTCAGGCAGCATATAGAAATACATATGTTTATTATTTCCATTATTACATTATCTCCTTTGGGGACTATTCTCTTGTGTCTGTTGTTCCTTTCCCCTTGTCATATGCTTTCTACTCTGCATCTTCTCCCACATCTGAGGGAGTTGTGTAACCTTTTCTACTGCTGCCCTGCTTCCTCCTTCTATCCGGCCGTCCTGGCTCTGCTCTTTCTTCAAAACAAAATCTCTTTTCCCTCATGCAAAATCACACTGTACCTGACTCTTCTTTTGACAATTTGTGTTTTTCCATCATGTGCTGTTGGCCAACACAATTTCCAGGAAACTGGTCTTCCTAATGACTCTCTTCTTCTCCCTCTTCAAATATGCGATCTCACAAGCAATTAGGAACCAGAAACTGCTGATATTGCCATCCTCACTTTGCACCATTTCTTCCTTTATTTTTCTCTCTGCTCACACTTTTTCTTCCTAACTCTCCCCCTGAGAAGTTCCCTGCATTCTCATCTGTGCTTTCACTAGGACAAAAAAATTACTCATTTGGGGGGCATGTCACTGACTGCAAAGATGACATTATTGACAAAATTAATTGCACTTTCAATGCTTCACCCAACTTCAGAGGTCTAAAAGCTGTCTCTTCTACTGTGTGATGAATCCCACCCTGGTTGTGAAAAAACTGTGCTAGTAAGGGGAAAATATTTCTTGGCTTCGTGTTCCTTGCTCTCTTGTACAGGATAGCTATAACTCAGGTCATAAGGATTGTGTCACTTAAAGGTGTATTAATGCACCTCTCCCAGAAATTCTTGAAAAACTCTCTATGATCCACAGCAGCTCTTGGTACAACTCAAGAGGTATAACTGCCTAATGGGCTGTCCATACTGTGAAATAAACTCTGCAAACAGAGAAGACCATCACACCCCTCACCAGGTATACTCCAAGCACAAGATTCTCTGACTTTGCTTTTCTTGTATATAAAAGCAAAATATGTATTTGAAAAACAGACAAAACATAAAAAACTATCAAATTGATTATAAAATTAAGACACTCCCTTTTGCATCCTTTTTCCACGAGGAGAAGCAGCTAGTAAACAACAGTGCAATGGATAAGTAGCACTCATATACGCTCATGGTGAGGGCACTCTGTAAGAGGCAGAAGAAAAATAAAGAGCAATCCTATGTTAGCAGCGTGTGTACAAGATGACTTTAAATATCACTGAATAATTAAGCGTGAGTTGAGATTTATTGCTGGTAATGATGAACAGCAGCATTGCACCATATCATATCTTATTTTTGGAAAAAGGAAACGTTATCCATCATTCTTCCCTTGCATCACACTGTTTCAGTTATTAAATGCGCACTTTTCAACTAAATTAGGCATAACTTTTGACATTGGCTTCAGAAATACTTCAAACTTATGGGAAAAATACAGGAATTAGTTGTATTCACTGCTGTTCTGATTGATTTGGCAGCTTTCAGAGATATAAAAAGTAGCAAGCATGTACAAGATGCCCTCATCTTTTCTTATATTCAAATTTTCATCTGACAAATATCTCTGAGTCTTAAGCAAATTCTTTGCTGTTGTATGTAGCAGTATCATATAAAACATTTCAGAAACTTCCAGCTCCATCTTAAAAGTCATTCATTTTTTAAAATTGTTTTTCAGAGTAAGGAATTTGTTTCCATTTTGCAGGAAAAAGGTATTCATAATATTTGTTTTACCCCTATTTACATGCCTTTAACAGAGTGTAGTGGGTTTTTTCGTCTCTCTTTTACATATTTATGAATTGTCCTCTCTCAAGCTTTCAGTGTTTTAAACTTAGCCTTTTTGCATAAGATGCTCCTTTTCTTAATTATCTTTCGCAGCCCTCCTCTACAGATCATCTCTGAATGTCCACGCACAGAAGTGAACATAGTATCCCATCTTAGATATCTCCAGCATCTTCTGCTGTGATTCTAATACATAATAAGTGAGATGGAAATACTTCCTCTAATGCCTTTTAGGACAGCTTTACCTTTATGGGTTTTTCCTTGGGTCTAGAAGATTAAGAGCCAACCCATGCTACATTTTCTCCCATCCTCAATTTACTAGAGCTGTAGCATATTAATAGTAAAACTTCTCTTATTTTCTTTCCCGTTGGCTGTTTTGACTTTACCCCATAGTCAGTAACATAGTTGCTATTGAAAACTGAATCTAAGTGTTAATTTTATTTTGGTGTCACATTTTATTATCCTTAACACTAACAAAATTCTCACTGCATAGTAGACTCATTTGTCTTCCTATACGACTAAAGAAACTTTCTGTTATTTGTTTTAATATCCTTTACTAGATCTGTCTCAGCTTGGCATTTGGCAATTTGCACTTCATTCCACCCCATCTTGACCTCAATGACTGCTGATGGCTCCTTTTCCACTCTTTGATATATCTCTCTTTTCTAACCTCCTTTTCAAGGCAGTTATTTATCTTACTGAACCTGGAAAGTTTCTCTGTAAGATTTTCCCCACGGCTGGAATACAGAATTCTGTCACTTCAACAAAGAAATTTCTGACTGCTCACACACTGGAATACCTGGACCCTGCTGTCATCAGTACCACTTGTCCTCCAGCCTACACCAGACAAGTTAGGTTATCTCACAGTGCTTAACACAATCCCCAGTAGTCTACATCGCCTTAACACTGTTGAGGTATCTACCCATACCTGTTGCTATCTCTGATACCCTTCTCTCACCCGTGAGATCCAACACAGCACGACTCTCCCAAGAATTTATTGGACCAAGTGATTGTGATTAGAAGTAATTGTGCATTATTCTATACTTACCTTTATTTCTGTTTTTGTTGAATGCGTTGTTTTCTTTAGTATCAAGCCAGGAATTCTATTCCACTTCAGAATCATATAACAGAATCATAGAGTCATTTAGATTGGAAAAGACCAGTAAGATCATCAAGTCCAACTGTAAACCTAACTATGCCAAGTCCACCACTAAACTGTGTCCCCCAGCACCATGTCTACATGTCTTTTAATTACCCCCAAGGACAGTGACACTACCACTTCCCTGGGCAGCCTGTTCCAATGCTTAAAAACCCTTTCAGTGAAGAAATTTTTCCTAATGTCCAACCTAAACCTCCACTGGTGCAGCTTGAGACCATTTCATCTTGTCCTATTGCCTATTACCTGGCAGAAGAGACTGACCCCCACCTGGCTACACCCTCCTTTCAGGTAGTTGTAGAAAGTGATAAAGTCTCCCCCCAGCCTCCTTTTCTCCAGGCAAAACAATCACAGTTCTCTCAGCTGCTCCTCATAAAACTTGTGCTCTAGAGCCCTCACCAGCTTGGTTGCTCTTCTATGGACACGCTCCAGCACCTCAATGTCTTTCTTACAGTGATGGGCCCAAAACTGAACACAGAATTGAGGGCCCAAAACGGAACACACTCAAGGCCTCACCAGTGCTGCGTACAGGGGGAGGATCAATTCCCTGGTGCTGCTGGCCACGCTATTTCTGATACAAACCAGGATGCTATTGGCCTTCATGACCAGCTGGGCACACTGCTAGCAATAACTGCATCAACTACTCAAGTATTGTGTCTTCAGTGTCAGTGTAAGAAAGTTCCCTTTCTATATCAATTGCATAGCATTGTTCACCTGACAACCTTCCTTCTCTTTCTGTATCCTTCCCAGGAAGAGACATCTAAGTTACACAAGTATTCCATAATCCAAATAGCTTTCACAATCATGCCTGCCTCATTGTTAAAGGGAGGCCATCTCCTGGATACTCGGGTATACTCCCTCCTTTGGAAAAACCAATGAATGCATCTCAGTAGCAGGATAGCCCCGTAAGTGAGCCATCTAAAAGTCCTCATTACTTTGATATACAAAGCCCTCCTGGGCTTGGCAGAATTCTGATAAAGAGCTACCATTGTTCAAAGCTCCTCACCCATCTAAGTATGATATTTTAGCTCCTCTGCAGCACAGCCTTGCTGTGTTATTTGTTCCCCTTTCCCTCTGCAGCTTTCTTTTTGTGTTTTCTTTTATTTTCCTGATCCCCATAGGATCCTTTTCAAACTTGCATCCACATGTTGGAGCTTCACTCCAGGCACATACATGCTTCTGGATCTGTTGACAAGGCCATTGATTTTTCGCAGTGAGGCCTTCCCATTTCCACAGTTGTCCTCATTCCATGTGTTAGTATGAATTTGCAGAACTGTTTTTAATCTCCTCTGTGACCACACACCCCTTTTGTGCTAAGAAAAAGGAAGGCAAGATTAAGTGAAATAGTTGAACTGAACCTGGAAATCTGCTTTGTGATCATAAATGGTCAAAAGAAGCATATGCTACAAAAGAGTCTAGGGTATTGATCATCCAATATCTGGGAGATCAGACTTGACAGCAACATCATTTTATCTATGAGATTCCCACTGAAAAATTACCAATTACTGTTTTGGGGTAAGGCTAATAAGAGATCCCTGTTAATCATAATTGGCATTTAGGAACCCTAATGGCAAGCTCCTTCCAAAGGCAGGATTGTTCTTAATTTGCCTTTGCTCCAGCTAAATCACACTTATTCTAGTACATCTTTTCTCTAACACTTTTTTTTTTCCCCTATGTTGTCTATATTTTCTATGTCATCTCTACTTCTGTGTCACTTCTTTTGCCTTTCATGTGCTACTATAGTCTATGAAATCTAATAACGTTTAACTTTTCTATAATGCTCAACACACCTATTCACATGTACATTAACAAAACTCTATCAGGGAACAGACTTTATTTTAAATGACTTTATGCCAGGCTGTGCCCTCATTGTTCCATTCCATGACATCATCCAAAGGAATAATAAGACAGTATTTCTATTCTGCAACAAAGCAAATTAAAAAACAAAAAGAAAAAGCAAACAAAAAAAAATCTTGTCACTATGGAACACAAGCACAAAACAGGAATGAGAAATGCAATTTCCGTAATATACCAATGAGTCTTCTCACAAACAAGAAACCCTTCTTCAATATATGACCTGCCACCATATTTTTACAAAACTTTCAACAAAGCAGACCAATTCCAAAGTTATTTCAAATACTGCTACCAGAGCACTTTGATAAGAACAATGGGTTCATCTTTCAGTTACCCTGTAGCTGCAACTGAGCAAATAAGAAAAAAAAAACTTTTAAGGATTACATCATATTTTTAGAGATACAGCAATAATTTCAATCACATTCCTTGGATAAATTAACATAGAATAAGAATCTTCCCTCTTTTCATTTCTCTTCACTTGACACCTCCTCAGGATGCCGATTTCACCATCTGGATGTGATTTTTTAATCATATCTTATGTTTACTAAAAAATGCAAAGTAAAAATGCACATGGAATGGGAGTCACCAGTGTAAAGATCTCAGAGGCATTTCTCAAACTACACTTTACCTTTTCCAGATTTCTGTTGCTAGGCCCCCTCCCACCTCTCGCAGAGATTTGCACAAGGAGTGAACCTTTACACCAGCTACATGCAAGCCCTGCCCTTTATTTCCCAAATGAGATGTTTCTCTGGTCAAGAAGTAACAACTCCTCAGCCTGCCTGTTTTTTCCTCCTTCTTTGTGTTTCTTTGTAGAGAAAAAGTAAGTGCCCTTAATCTACTCCAAGACTAGAAGCAAGTTTAAGCAAGACCAGAAGGCAAATTTAAAGGAATTGCATGGAAAAAAATAAAGTACAGCTACTTTGATTCATCTGAAAAGAATTAAAACAGTTATAAATGTATTATTCTTACCACTGGGATAACAGCTCCAAAAATGGATTCGGAAAACTGGCTGAAGCATTGAAAAAATAATCTTCAGATACTTGTCATGTCCTAACACAGACCTGAGTAAGAGAGAAGCTCACACAGCTCCCTGTTCCCAGCCAGCTTTGCTTTGCTTGAGCACCATGAGCTCAGCCCGTGATTCATAAAGACTTTGGACTTCCGGGTGCCTTAGAAAGACCAATGGCCATTTTTTTAGGACAGTCATGAGATCTGAGTAGAACTTGGTCAAGGCCTGGATGTTTAAGAAATTTAGCAGCGTGTACTTACACCTTTAAAGACAGCTATGGCATTAGTGCAGGGATTCACTCCTGTTAGCTCCCTTGCCTTTCTATACATGTTGCAACTGCTCTAACTGCCAATACCAGCAGGAATAAAAACAGTTACAGTATGTTCCCATTTCTGTAAGCTCTGCTGGTTACAAGCATCCTAAGAAATCAATGAAAACCTCTTTAAAAAAAATTTGCCCAGCGCACAAGTTTGAAAAAAAAACCCAAAAACTAAAAGAAGGAGATGAGTAGTACAACCCTCTGGTACAGAGTGAATATTATACAAGTAACAGAGGAGGTTTGCACCATATAACCATATATCCAATGACAGAAAATGTATGCATAGGCTGAGACATCTACAAGGTGCAATTTTGAAGGGTTCCTGCCGTCATACAGGATAGAGTTTCGACTGTTCAGTTCATCAAAATGATGATTTAATTGGGTTGGTAACTACCTCCATGGGGAACAAAAGCAGATAATGGAAAGCTCCACAGACATTTAACAAAGTTCTAATAGCTCAAAGTCTACTTGAAAAGTTAGAAAATAAATACATAGATTTTTCACCAGAAAGACAAGTAGCCATTGAAAAACCAAACCAAGTCTACAGCTTTCTTTTTTTTTTTTTTTTCTGGGAACATTTCCATCATGATTTTTCTTTCCCAAGAGAAAGTTTCAAATGAGAATGAAATCAGGGAAGTCCTGTGACATGTGTTACATAGGACATTGGTCTAGATTAGCACTATTGTCCCTTCCAACCTTATAACCTATGAATGTCGAGGAGAAAAGGGAAAAGGAAAAAATTATTCTCAACAGTCACTCTGACGAACATAATTGTCAACATTTCCAAACAAATAGAGCCAATTGCTCTTTTCTGCCCTGGAAAAGCTCATAAAGCTGTTATTTGTTTGTGCAATGAATAGCCCTAGTGACCTGAAGCACTAAGATGTTTTGTTTTGCTCCATGGAGGTCCAGTGGAGATATCATCTGCAGGAATACCTCTCTTTTACCAATGCCAGAGAAAATATGATAGGAAAAATACTGAGCTCATATCTTCTTCCAAGGCCCTGGTTACCTTACATCATGGGTGCTGTGTATCAAGGTGACCTACAGTGGAGATGTGATAGGAAAAATATGAGGGAATGAACCTGGCAGCATAACTCCAAAGGTCTGTCCCTTTCAGTTACCTTTTCTCCTCCTCCAAAATGTCTACTTACAAAAACTTTTACAATCTTCCATTTCAACATCTCCTTTTTATCTGGGACCCACTATGGAGAATATTTGATTATACTTTCTATAGGTGGCTTTGTGGTGGCACTTTACTACTGACCAATATGAGAGGGCTGCAACTTAGACAACCTAGGAAGTTACACACACAAACAAAAAAGGAGACCGATAGAATAAATTAGGTTGGAAAGGACATCTGCAGATCATTTAGTCCAAATCCCTGCTCAAAGCAGGGCTAACGTCAAATTTGAATTCAGAGCCCTCTTCAGTCAAGTTCTGAATATCTACAGAGGATGGAAAACCCACAGTCTCTCTAGGAAGCCTACCTCCTCCAAAGCCACCACATATTTGCAGTCACCTCTCCTTCAGGATTTGCACATTTCCATCTGACATACCACTCCTTGAGAATCCCTTTGTTGGCTCAGCATTGAGCTTGTGATCTCCATTAAAATAGCTTCTCAGTCCTTAACGACTTGGCCCACACCTGCTTGAAAATCAGGAAGAAAAGATGGACCCAGAATTGGTAGTTTCTGCTTTCAGGGAGGAGGGAATCACATGTTACTGGTTGGACCGTGGTTTTTGGAAGTCTTCGTGGCACAGCAAAATGTTGTGGCATCTGACAATCTCAGCCTTTCTGAATCAATGCTCTAGATTTCTTCTATCAAATATTTTCTAAGGAAATACTATTTTTAAAAAATTTATAAAATTTCAAAAACTTTACCACATGCATCCAACTGTGTCAGCTTATAAAGTCTTGGGTAGATCTGGGTTGCCTGCTGAGCAGGGTAAAACAGGTTTCTACTTTGTACTGCAGTCAGATTGAGTTCTTCTCACCCTGATGAAAAGCTGTTATGATAATAATTACAGGAAAATGTGCAGCACTTGGGCAACTGAAAGAAGATATGGAAAACTGAGCAGAAAGCTGGAGCTCTGAAAGCAACAATGATTTCCTGCTTTCCTTGTTGGAACAGAGCTGGAATGAAGCAATTCTAGGCCAAGTTTTTAGCATGAGCTTAGCATCAGACTCGTGACACTGGCATCGAACCTCACAACTGGAATATGCCTACCTCTTAGATTGTGTGAAATAAAACAACTTTATGTCCAGAATTTTAAATATAGACACTCAGCACAGATCTCTGCTTTCTGATCTATGCATGTAGGTAAAAGAGTTTTTCTTAAGAACTGAGCACTCAAAACCATCAACCCCAAACACAGCTGCTGGGAGCCATTCAGCATTTTTTCATACCTATTTATTTATTAGCCTAAATAAAAATGTCAGAGCCTAATATTAATCTCCTGATTATGGAAACTCTTGGCTTGTGCCTGTTTAATTTCATTTCTATGCCAGCAAAGAAATAAATCAGTCTGACAAGCCTTTCTGATTATTTCAGAACTGGGAAACTATCCAATAACAGGGGAAAACAGTCTGAAAGGCAACCCGCACACAGGATCACATGTAGGAAACCCTTGTCAGCTCCAGAAGAGGTGAAGTCTGTGCATATTCAGGTAGGGGGAAATACAACGGTGTTTTTATTTTCAAAGTGCAGGCAGTGAGGAATGGGAGACTTTTCCCAAACTTCCAAAAAACTTTGAAAAATGTTTTGTTTGTTTGCAGGAGTCAGCTGAAGTGCAACTGGTGCCAAAGGGAACCAGCTTTAATAATTAGTGACGGCTTGATGCCTGACTCATATGCAACAGACCTCGAGCAGAGAATCAGACAGGAGAGCGAATGCCAACTGGAAGCAGGAACTCATCCAAAACATTGCTGGAAATAATTCACTGATCATTACAGCTCCAGCACCTCCACTGAACTGCCAAGTGTTCATTGTCTGAAACAGCCCAGACTGCACAAGTCATTAGGCAATGTTGGTTTTATAATATCTTCTTGGAAAAATCAGAAGCTCTGTACCAGATTCAGGAAGTCATTTATCCTATCATAGAAGAGAAGGTAGCATATAACACAAGGAAAGGAGAAAATAAAGAGGGAAGAGGTAGTTGTTCTCCTTATTTTATCTTTCCATCATCATATCCTTTCTGGTGTTTCTACACCTATTTTTAGTAAAAATAGCCTTAAGGTACTTATTTTCACCTACTCATATTCACTGACATGATAAGGAGCTTACTGCCTGTATTTCCACCCTAAATCTCAACTCCATGTCCTTTTCTTCTGCACCAATTCTTCAGACAGAAGCAGCCCCTGCTGCGGCTGCTCTGGAG
Source organism: Rhinoptilus africanus (assembly GCA_013400135.1). NCBI lineage: Eukaryota > Metazoa > Chordata > Aves > Charadriiformes > Glareolidae > Rhinoptilus > Rhinoptilus africanus. Next base: position 1,910,146 of record VXBO01003377.1, read on the forward strand.
CTCCCCAGACCATACCTGCCACTTTCTTACCCAGGTGCTGCCAAGCAGAAAAGACCATGACTGAGCTTTCATGGCTTCAGGAACTACAAATGCAGACAGTGTAATTACACAGCCTTTTCCTCTTCAGAAACCAAGATAACAACTTAGGCGGCAGACTTTAAAAAAAACAAAAATAACCTAAGATCTCAAAAAAGCTTCTGGGATAATCAGACAGAGTGTAGCTAACTCCTTCTGTGGAAGCAGAAAGTGCAAAGATCTGACATAAAGATGACTGCATGCTGTACCTACAAAGATTCAGGTGATTTAGGAAATTTTCTGTAAGATGGGCCTGTGTGAGGAGGTTTGGGGATGTTATATCCAAAAGGTTGCTTATGCTTCATCCATAACAGTAATCCTCTGAAGAGAAATGTAGAGCTTACTGCTTTCAGGTGCCTACAAGGTACTGGTTAGAGGTAGTCTTGTTTGAGCGCCGAACCCCATGAAATAAACTGCTGGCAGTGCTGTTTTAGTAGACGGTACATCACCCCATAAATCCAGATGTACCTGACCGGGATCATCTTCCAGAATACCTCTCTCCCCATCCCTCCCATGGTTGCGACCATGTCTCCCTCCATCAGGGTTTGGTACATGAAAAGCCCAAACTGACTCAAATCCTTAAGCAGAGGCCAGAAGGAACAATTTTCTTCCCTTTGCAGAGCTGCCCAAGCAGCAAGCAAAACCACCTGGCCCCGTTCCAGTTCCTGCTCTTGGACAGGTCTCCGGGCTCTTTTCCTACTCCTTTCATTTGCACACAGTAGCAAGAATTTGTCACCTTGCAGGCATGTAATAGTTACCTATTCTCATGACACCTTCCTATGAATGTTTTTTATTTATCCTTCTGCCATCCAATAGATCTATAAAATATGGTCAAAACCATGGCGTTCTTCAGAGGTTTTCTCTGAAAATGGAAAAAAAAAATAAAGCGATGAGTTACGGTTATTAAAATAAGATGTAGTACTGCCTTGCAGACAATCTCTGGCTTTGTTATTTCAGGCACTCAGCCAGCAGAGAGGCAAAGCAATGAGCAAAACTGCAGAGTGCAAAGTCTAATTTGAAGAATAATTATTATCATTATATTGCAAGACCACGTTCCCTCACTGGGACCTGCATGAGAAGTTTCAGTCTCCAACTAAGATTTGGCAGCAAGCTCGGAAGATAGGGATCTGCAAGACTCTTGCAAAAGTTACCATTGCAAAAGAGACAGAGCAGTAGGAGGAAGATCTCTGGCTTTCAAATACTGTGTGGAGGACACTGAGGGCCACCCTGTCTCCAAGGATTGGTCAGCATGAAAAATGAGAGCTGTCATTGGAGCAGGGCAAGGGGAGAGATCACAATATGGAGATCACAATAGTCCATATCCCACCTCCGGGTGATTTTGGAAAAATTCTCACTAACGTCAATGTAGCCTCATCCTGCTAAACCTCCCTCTGCTTTTCTGCTTTTAAAGGGGAAAGTCTTCAAAGCCAGTTATGAACCACTTCTACAAAGGGGTCCTGGGTCCAGGCTGGGTAAGTGGTCACATGCCACCATCCTCCACCGTGGGCAATGCCACACTGTCAGAGGGACAACACCCGGAGTGATACCCAAAACCAATGCCAGGCACTTAGGCAGCTCCTCTGGGGCTGGGGGATATGTAGGCACACCAAAGGACATCTCCAGAAGCCTGAGCACTTAGCAGCATAGAGAGCTGCCTCAAGTTAACTGATAGGAGGTATTAAGTATAGGGTGATGTGTGAATCTCTCTCTCCTACTCCTGTGAGGAGCAGTTAGGGGCTGGAGACCTTTCTAAGGCCTTAAGCAATGTGGGTCTGATTTCAAAAGCTGTGTTATAAGCAGTAGAAATTTATTTTGGGGTACATTTGGAAATCCTGTCTGTTGTAGGCACTCTGTGTTTAAAAACACAGCCCTGAGTGCTGGAGACATTTAGGTGAGTCTAATGCTCGCAGCCAGCATGTTTGCAGAGTGCACTGAGCCCCCTCATTGACATCACAGGGCATTTAATTTGTATTTACTGCCCTCAAAATAGGAATTTAAGCCCTTGGGCACAGAGGGCTTCTGTCATTTTAAAGTCTGACAAAAGTAACAGCCGAAGAAAACAAGAGGGCCACCACACAATGCAACGTAGGCTGACTCTGTACTGAGAAAGTCAGCAGCTCATCTGCATCAACAGCTGATAGGGGAAGAAGATAATGTTGGCCACAGACAGCTGAAATTACCTGGAGCCACAATAAAAGCACAATGATGGCAATGATTAGCTGTTAATAATAATGATAATAATAATCATTTTAAAAATTTTATCTTTTAAATGATGAGCCACAAGAGTGAATCACATTTAAAACTGATCAGGAAATATCCATGTTTTAAATAAAAGCCCTTCAGCAAGCCTCGTCAGAGCTGCCACGCTGAACCCGGCTCAGACACACAGGAGGGAAGTGCCTGGTGAGTGGGTCACTTTGGGAAGACTTGAGCTTTGTGGAAGTGTCCATGAGCTGTGACATATCCTTGACACATGTCTACACATCCTCAAAGCACGTGGGCAGGGACAAACATATGGCTCTGAAATCTCCCCATGACCTCATTATCCGAGGGTCACTGGCTGGGGCGGCTCTAGCAGCTCCTGTCTACCTAGGGAGGTTTTAACCCATGACTGCTCACGTGGTCCAAAATGTTGAAGACAAAGGATTCTTCTCAGGTCTTTAATTGAAAGCAGTCGAAGGCAGAAGCTTTGAGATTTTTGCTTGCTCTGAATGAAGCAGTATGAAGCCAAAAAATTTGCAATACAGCTGTTCCACCACAAATGGTGGGAGAGCAAAACTTGCCACACCACTGCCCAAGGAGTAAGCCAGCTGGACTGCTGCATTTCACCCCTTATAGCCATTTAATCTATGGCCTTAAATCCCCCAAAGCCATCCATTATCAGCAACTAAGAGAGGACAGAGGAGCAGGCTGTTGAGAAACCACAAAGTGCAGCAGCTCCTGGGAAAGCAGCATGTTTTGTGAGGCCAGCTGCCTTCTGAGGTCCAAGAGGCAAGGATTCACCTCAGAGAGCTGACAGCCAATAAGCAGCAGGCAGGGAGGGAGGAGAGCAACCCCCCTGTGCCCAACACCACTGCTGAGAACTGCTGGCAGATCTCATGGAGACACGGGCAGAAATCGCTGGGTCCAACTGCAGCAAAAGCTGCAAGACACTGAGGTTCGTGTTCGCACATCAGTACCGAGGCAGAGAACACACCAGCACAGCAGCCAAACCACAGTCACCAAGGCAACGTCTGGCAGTCACCAGCAACCTGCTTTAATGGAGAAACCTGTAGAAAGGCTGGATGAAACAAAAACCAAAGCCAGGAGTTGCACAAATCACATACTCTGTTTCCCTTGGGTGGTAAAGATAAATTCTCGCCTTCCTGTGAGCAGCAGAGCAGCCCGCTGCCCAGCTCTCACTTCCAGCGTCCCATGGTCAGTTCCCCTTCTTCCCCACAGCAGCTATAGTATTTGATTACTTGAAAAAATATTATTATGGATATATAAAAATCCAGAGAAAAATCACCACAATGGTCCTCTTTTCAGGCTTATGTAGCCCATTAATTTCAGTAGTTTCCCTAAAGCCGAGCTTTAGAGAGTAAGTCTCCCCTTTTTGAGCACTTCCACGTCTGAAATTTGCATGATATCTTGGAGTTTGACATTGTTTTCTCCTGGACTTGCTGCCATCTGTAAACTGAACGATGTTGGGATTCATGGCAAAGAAATGCCTGCGGGAGTGTGCGGCTGCTCCAGACAATGCAGAGGGATGGCCCCTGGCCGGTGGGGTAGGACAGAAGTTGGCGTGGAAGGTCCTCCCCCAAAGCATGGGTCAGCAGTAGGTCTGAGCCGGAGGAAGGTGTAGTAAGAAGGGTTTGCATGGGGTCATAAAGGAGTTAGAAATTCATTAAATAAAAGCCCATAAAGAGTTACTAGCAGCAAATATGCACCTCTGGGTAACAGGCTGCGGGAGGCTAAGAGTATTCGGGGGGGAATTTGATATATACTTTTTCTCCTCTTTCTTACATTTTTTCCCAGATATTTGCCTTGGCTATTGTTTCAAATCAGAGGCTGCACTAACCAAACATTTGGTTTGACCCCTCAAAAGCTGTGCTTAGGATGTTACAGGTTCCTGGAGAAGGAGAACATTGCATTAACACAACATTCAAACTTGCACACGTAGTTTCTCTTGCTGAGAAACCCTGAAGAACTGTTGTTGAAGAACTGTTGCACAAACCAGCTAGTTTGTTTAGAAACAGTGAAGATAACAGTACACAGCACTGTGCCAGGGCAGGCCCAAGAAAAGAGGCAGAAATACAGGATGAGCAGGTTCTGGCAGGTAATAGCTGGAAGAAGCTGTGCTCTGCCTGTGGCCAGCGCTATTAGCTCTCCTGACATACAACTGCAACCAAAGCCATAGTCTTTGAACAGATAAAAGCATAACACTGACACGCTCCATTATGCTGCACAGATTCACCTAAAAGTTATTTCCCCGTCATGGCAGAGCAGCAGCACAGGACCTGAAGGCAACAACCTGAGAAGTATTCTAAATAAAACACGAGGGGCAGAGAAAGAAAATCCCTACAGCTATCAGTGTACCTAACTAGATTCTGCAAAATTTTCTCCTGTGTTTCTAGAAGGAGGAAGACTATAATACTGAAGGGAATGAAGAATAGAGCTGCTAGCATATCCTAGGCTGACAGTGGCATCAACCCAAGAAAGATGACGTAGTTAAGGTCTTCCAGAAAATTGCCCAAGTTACTGTATGTCTGGCATACCCTAAAAGTGAATTACTCTCTAAAGTTACAAAGAGTTTTGCTGTTAACCTCAGCCGGGCCAAGGTTTCACCCAATATTTTGATTATGAAGCTCTCCTTTATTGCACTCTTCTGAATATAACATTACTTTATCTTGGCTTCTGGGCCCCACAAAATCCCGTTATAATTAATCTTGCTTCTACGATAACTCTGGCTCAAAGGATGCTGTCATAATGACCATGAATATAATTGCCTCACCATGCTGCAAGCTGTAGTAAATCATCAGCCACCATAGAAAAGATCAAAGTAGGCTAATTAAACTGTATCCTTAGCTGTCTGCTGCAGACATTTCAAACTGCTTTGGCTCCCAGCTGGAAATCAGTGTTTCACATGAGCTAAAGCAACTCTGAACAAAGACCAAGAAAAATATCTACTTGTACTTAAACAGCTGTTTAGTTTGTCAAACTGTAATAAAATGCTGAAAAGACAACTGGTAGACAATGAATAATACAGTCAAAATCATCTATTAGAATAATCAGAGTAGTGAGAAACAGGCAAGAATGTACATAAGATATTGAATGGTCTCTTGACTTCAGTCATGCAGAAACTGCACACCTTAATTTTCTTAATTAGAAAAGTATAAAACATAGAAGCACTTGACAAACCTCTATGGGTTATCCACAAATTTTGCTAGTTTTCCAATGAAGGAATGATACTGTTTGCTAAGGGCATTTATTAACTTTAGAACAACCAGAACTACATTAAGGAGCTGATCCTTGATACCGTACACCTGGAGTTAGGAGTCAGATTAACTTGAAGGAAACTATCCCTCTCTCCCAAAGACTTCCTAAATCAACAAAAGTTTGCAGCATGAGGCATTAAGAACATATAAATTATTGTACAGGTAAATTCATAAAACTAATTCACAAAGAGACTTGGGTTTACAAAGTGAGTTATCTGAGCCACATCATAAAATTTATTCCATGTCAATGCAAAACGCCTGGTGTTTCTGAGGAATTAAGTTTGGGCACTAAGGTGCTCTTTGGGCTTTCCTGTGTTGAGCTGAAGCCTGGCTGGCCATCACAAATCAGAGTGGTTTGTCCCTGGCCTGTTTCCTATAAAGTACTTACATTTCTGAGTGGTATCAGTGACTGAGGCAGATAAAACTCCCTCAGATGACTCTCACCAGAATTCAGTATAAACTTCATAAGGCCTGTGGGTTTTAAGAACTGTTGTTATTCTGCATTTCTTCACGGAGAAATTAAGGCACTTCACCGTTTCACTATTGCACACTGACATGTGATAGGCATAATCTTTTGCACAGGCTCCAGCTGAGCCCCAGAAAGGGCTGTGCTGCTTTGCCCGTTGTTTGGAGGTTGTAGCCAGATGGGGATCAATCTCTTCTCCCAAGTAGCAAGTGATAAGACAAGAGGAAATGGACTCAAGTTGCACCCGGGGAGGTTTAGACTGAATATTAGGAAAAATTTTTATACTGAAAGGGTTATTAAGGATTGGAACAGGCTGCCCAGGGAAGTGGTTGAGGCACCATCCCTAGGGGGGGTTTAAAAGATGGGTAGACATAGTGCTTAGAGATATGGTTTAGTGATGGTTCTTGTCAATGTTAGGTGGATGGTTGGACTGGATGATCTGAAAGGTCCCTTCCAGTCTAGGCAATTCTGAGATTCTATGATTTTAAAAGTGGAAAACAAGCCCCTGCTGTGAATGACGACGTGAAAATGGAGCTAGGGATAAGAGAGAAAAATGCATATTTCTGAGTTAGTAATTAAAAAATTAAATACTTTGGTGAAGAATAAAATATTTTGTTTACAAAAGCCTTGATGTATCTGAGGCTTCTTGTCCTATGAATTTAACACCACATTTTCCTATGCCACACCAACCTCTAACCCTCAAAGAGACCCTCTTCCTCCTCTCCCCTCTTTGGATTCAGGGAGGCAATGGCTTATGGGACTCTGACCTTGCAGGAAGTGGTGAGGAAAGAGAGAGCCCGGAAGAGGAGCTCAGCTCACAAAGAAAGGAAAAACTACAAGTTTCAGCTGCAAAATCTGACAAGGCTTCAAAGCAGCATTTCTAAATCAATGCATTTCTGGGTTTTGCAATAACACAAAACACATTTTCCTTTTTTTTCCGGAAATGAGTTTATGAAAAAAGTTGTTTTCTAGAGAACACAACGTTAAAAAATTGTGTCAGAAAATATTTCCATTCTGGAGAGGTTGGCACGAAAATTGTTCCCAAGATGCACCTAAAAATATTTAGCTGCCAAAAAATCAACATAAACCTCACTTCTTGTCAGCGTATAGTGTGCTTACTCTAAAGATTCTAGAGGAAGGGTTCTTCTGTTTAATTCCATAAGACATCCGCAAAATCGAATTTTGGCAAGTGGATATGTCTTTATTTTACTTATGCCAGCAAAAGATTGCTTTTTGTGTTGAAAGGCAGGAGGTTCCAAAGTATGTCAAGGACTTCTGATAAGCTACACCTCCATTTCCTTGTCATAGGCAGAATCAGAAAACCCAGGGAAAAGTTTCTGTCATCAGCTCTCTTAAAAATCCTTCCAGAGCTTCACCCTCATCTCTGAGAGCCTTGTGCTCCAGCGTGACATATACAACATCCACACACAAAGTAACATGAAAAGGAGGTTTTGTAGGTGATCTCTGGTCCCCAACATGGCAATCTGTAACAGGAGAAGCAAAAGAAAAAAAAAAGAAAGAAGATACTACCATTGTAACCACAACTATTTTCCACAGCAGTGGGAAAATTAACGTCTATAGGCAAGTAATAGGTTGGAATTCTTTTTGGTTGGGTGATTAAGCCCACACAAACATCTCAGTGTGGTTCAATTCAAAGACTAATTTATTGTTATTAGAAGAATTGAAATTAGAAAAGTGATCTTTGGATCAAAATGAAAAGTATTGCACCATCCAAAATAGAGCATTGTTTCTTGTTTCTCACCCTTTTTATTAACCCTTTTCTATAGATGTTTATTTTCAAAGGGAAATGCTGCCTGAAAATGGAAAGTTCAAAAATTAAACTTTCAAAACATGGAGAGAAATCTTGTTGTCATTGTCCGTGACCACTTCCCCTGGTCTCTCTCTTTTTCTTTTGGCAGAAACTCTTTGCCATATTCAGCCCACATTGTTGGCTTCAGTCCCTTGCGTAGAGATTTCTCTGGCCAAACCGTAGGCACCCCTGAGACAGACATCTGCATCCCAACAAGTCTCAACCCAGGAGAAAAGTGTGAAGTACCTTTTACAAATCACACCCCAGAAACACCAGTTTTTCCCACTGAGTAAAAAGGGCATCTAAGCAATTACCTCAGGTGGCTTCCTCCAACTTGTCAATGTTTCAAGGTAGGTGAGTAAAATACCACCCTTTTAACCTGCCCTTTCTGCAGAATCTGCACTTCAGCAGCAACAGGAGTTACCCAGCTGCACTCCAGGACCTTTGAGAGGAGGCTGGCACGTATGGTTTTGTGATCTGCATTATTTCAGGTTTATTTCCACTCCAACCAAATAGACCTCTTTAGTTCAGCTCTAGTTATTCCAATTTTGGCCATGAAACAAGAGTGTCCCTTAAGTGGCTCTTTGCTCTTTATACAGCATTAGTAATAAGATCTGTGCTTACTAACTATTTGGAAGAAATATTCAAGGCTGAGTGCAATATTCAAGGCCGTTAGGTAGGAAGCACTTTCCCAGTTATCAATTCAACAAAAAATAATTCCTTTGTAACTGATTAAAACAACAGCTAGTTTCTCCAAGCAGAGTATCCTCAGAGACTATCCGAGGAGTAAGAGACAAAAAAATACACAGAATCTATACTTTAGTATGATCTGTCCATCCTTTATCACCTTTCTGTCCTCATGTCCCAGTCTCTAAATTTTCAGGGTGACAAGTACAGTGCAGTTGGACCCGTGAGGGTGAGGAGGAGAGGAAGCAGTGTCCAGAGTCAGGTAGAAATGGAGTAACATCTGGGGCTGTAGACAGTATCAGAGTAGAAGACATATCCTTCTGGGTGCAGTCCTTTGTTTGCAGCGGCAGTAATAGGGGATGCTGTTAGGAAAAGCCCTGGCCACTTTCTGCAAGCCATTGCCCTTGTAGCCTACCAGTGTCCAGGGTAATTGGTCAGGAACAGTGGAAGATACAGCCCTGTCCATTCCCTGTAACATCCATTTTGTCCATGAACTCAAGACTCTTTTGTACTTGCAGACACTACGTGCCCTCCAACAGCAGTGTCTGCCAGAGGTTCATTACCCACAGTTTAAAAGTTGATTCCTTGTATTTGTTCCAAATGGTAGATTAGACTCATCAAACACCAGAAATATTTCTTTCTCTCCACTGACTTGAAAGGGCACTCATGCACATCATTCAGATGATTAGGAAAGATGAGTCAGTGTCCATTTCTTAAAGGGATTTCTTAAGCTTGCGATTGCATATGATGACATTTTTAATTGTTTCTCTTTGATTATTAGTTACAATCAAAAAGCAAAAATTCCTACACATGCATGTATAGACCCATGCAGGGAGTTACACGGAGCTGAGCTGATACTACATTAAGCTGGCTGTGGCCGAGTGGTTCTGCTTTCCCAGCCTGGCCACGACCTCCTGCCTGTTCTCTGCCATGGTTGGTCCTTCCCTAGCACCGCTCCAACCAGAGGATGAGTCGCCATTCTCTTACTCCCAACTGTAAAGCTGTCTGGGGCCCCAGAGTGAGCTGTCAGTGCTGGGACCAGTGGGAGCTCACCACCAGAGCAAGGAGAATGGAGCAGAGCTGCACCTTCCAGCAGCATCTCACCTTTGGAGTCACTTCATGGTAACAGAACACCCACACCCAGGATGACCCTAGGAGGCAGTCAGTCACTCCTGTGGTAGAAAATGAAGCTCTCAAAGAATCCAAAGCAACACATCTGGATTTGTACAGAATTTGTAGTGTTCATAAGCATTCATAAGTGTTCATAAGAACTTCAAGAGCAGTAGGAGCTGCTATAGCAAAGGAGATAAACAGAAGAGTACTCCAGAGGACAGGAAGATTGACATAAATGAGTCACAAAAGTGCTTCACAAGAGTGAAGTAATTACACACAATTTTTCTTCATATAATTTATTGGTTTCCTTTTATCCAAATAGAGCAGTTTGGAGGACTGCTCTCCAAGAGGACCAGGAGGCTCCTTTGGACTGCCAGGAAATGAACCATGCAGGTCCAATGTTCACTGGTACAAATATTTCTGCTTACTGACAGATTTACCTCCAAGGTATCCAGCGGTCAATTACAGTGAGTTGAATGAACTACTTTCGCTGCCCAGAGTCTCGTGTTAGACCTTGCTATGAACTGCTGATACTTTACTCTTTTATGATACACAAGGGAAGAAAAAAAGTAGTAGATAGGAATGAAGTGTGACCCTAACTATGACTAACTACAAAGCCAGACTCAAGGTGGCTTGTACTTGGTATGTGCTTTTGAAGATCTGTTGTGTCCAAAGCAAAGGGGTTTCCCTGAAGCAGTGGAGAGAAGGTACAGTCAGCTCCACATCAAACCATTACAGATGGTGTCAGGCTTTTGTAGAGTCACTGATTTTCCCTTCAGCTGCTGGGACGATGCATAAGCAGTCATATCTGCAGAAATCCTTCAAGAGGAAGCAAATTTGAGCACTGCCATCTTCTGCTCTCCTCCAAATCCATGAGATGATGCTGTAAGTGGATAAAGGGCCCGTGACACACATGGCAAATGCACTCTTCAGAGCAGCTACAGAGAGGGACTCGCATTCAGCCATGAGAAGCTTCTCTGGAGATATTGTTACCACCTCTGAGGTCCAGGATACTCTCCCTCTGAAGTGATGCATCCATGTTCCACTTGCTGCCTCTGTCCTTGATATATGAAGTATTTAGGACCCATAGCTTAACTCCTAGCTGGTGCCGTTCTGGGTCACTGTGTCACAAGTATTTATGTACTTTCTGCATTGCAGTACACAGGTTTCCCAGGGAAATTGATGCATGTAACAACTTTTTCTCAGTTTTATTACCCCTCTGACCCAGTAAACTTTCCCTCCCCTTTTTCTCTGTGGCATGTTTCCCCAAAAGCAGGCTCGTGGGGATGGTTCAAGTCTTTCATGCCAATTTCTGGTTCAGATCTTGCCAATTTTCTATACTTCCACTTTTAAACATTTGGCTCATTTAGCCTACACATTTTTCCTCTTTGTGTTTCTACCAGAGTTTAAACAACAACATCAGTCTTCCTGCAACATCAGGGACATACACAAAAATTAGGTACAGCTATAAGACATGTGTCCAGAAGACTTTTTGCATATGACACTCTAATTCAATCTAATCATTCCCATTTCCCAGTCCACAAATCTCAATTAACTCTCCAGAACTTCTTATAGAGGCTGCTAGCACTAACCTCAGAGAGTGCAGGAGTGACTGTGGTGGTTTAACCTAGGCTGGCTACCAGGTGCCCACCCAGCCATTCTCTTACTCCCCCTCCTCAGCAGGGAAGGGTGAGATTTTAGGATTAAAAAATCTCATGGGTTGAAATAAGGACAGGGAGATCACTTGCCAATTACCATCACAGGAAAACCAGAGTCAGTTAGGGGGAAAATAGTTTAATTTACTGCAATTTAAAAAAATAGACTAGGCTAGGTAGAAACGAAAGCAAAACTAAAAATACCTTTCCCCACACTCCCCTTCTTCCAGGCTCAACTTCACTATTTCATTCCCAAATCTTCTGCTTCCTCCTAAAAAGGGCTCTACCAGCAGTCTTAGAAAGCACTTGACTGCATTTCAGTTCTTGTTTTTTGCGTTTCAACCCATAAATCTCATGTATTCCACTTCAGGACAATTCTTGACACTTTCACTCATGCTGAATAGTACATTTTCTCAGCTACATTAAAGGGTCTACTAGAGTAAGCTGTTTATGAGTGGCGAGAAGAGTGAGAGGAGACCTTCTGGCTTTTAAACTTAGGCTTCAAGTCAGACAAAAGCAGTAAATACAGATTTGGACTGTCCCACTATTCTCCCCACCTCAAATAAATAAAACTCCAGCAGAAAACAAACCAGATTCCTACAGTTTGAAGTGGAGATTCCCTTTAACCTCTTAATGGACAGCATCCTGGAGTCTGTCAGTAGCATCACACACACATCCGCATTATCCACCACAGAAGATCAAGCAGAGAATGGGGGGAGAGAACTGATTTCCTGTTCGCTGAGCAGCAGCTCCAGTATAAGTCAATGTTATCTGGAGCACTAAAGTGGAGCAGGGCACTTTAGGATGAAGGCTTAATGCTTTATCTGCTCACATAAATACTTTCAGATAAAAGAAATTGGATTTAAATAACATTCCAGCTGTGACACCAACTGACAGAAGTCGGGGAGTGCCCAAGATAAGGCCACATCCTTTACTCTCTGAAAAAAAAAAAAAAAAAAAAAAAAAAGGAAAAAGAAAAGAGCCTAATCAAGTTAAGCTTGTGTCCAGATTGTCAAGAATATATGAAGGCAGGAGGCAGATTCACTGAGAGAGTCATGTTTCAACATCGTAGCATTTTGTTGAACATCAGCATTTCCTTCAAAGGCACCGACTTAGTTACCAGTTAGGCAAGATGCTTGAGCAAGCCCTTCAGATACTCTGCTGGGTGCAGACTTTTTAAAACCATGCTCACCACCTCTGAGTTTTGACTAAGGGACGGGGTCTTCTTCTTCAGGTTTGGCCTTTTGGTTGCTTCTCTGGCAATATGGTTGCATTTCTCTGCCCTCTCCCCATTTCACTCAGTCATATCTGTGGGGGTCCAGGTCCTTTTGGTAAAATTCCCAGCTGGGTTTACTTGAGTTTTTTCTCTTAAAAAGAAGGAACAGATCCTCAGTTCTTATCCCTGCATCATCTGGCAAATGTCAAATTGTCATTTGCTGAGAATTTGCACAAGGGAAGATTTTGTTAAGCTGAAATGAGAAAAAGGAAGAACACATCAATTTGTTCCCAAAACTTACCATGGATATTGGCTGAATGTTGTGAAATTCTGCCAGCCTTGACCTCATAGAACAAGAAAGAAAAACTCAAAAGACATAGCAGGTAGGAGTAATTTTAAAAACATGAGGCTAGAGAGGAGTCTGCTTATTTGAATGTGCTTTTATGAACAAATACCAAGGATGTAGACAGCAAAAGGCAGGATGTATTACCATATATAGGGTACTACATACTTGTTGAAATAATTCAGTACAAATAGGGATCTGACTTAGATATGATCATAAGTCATATTCAGTAGTTCCCACAGGTTGTCCCTGATAGCTCTCCCAACAAAGACTGAGAACATCTGAACATAACTTTTAGCAGGTGTCTGGTCCTGTTGAAATGTATATAACTACATTGTTTTAATGAATTGGAACTTCAGTAGCTGTGTGAAATAAATGGGGAACACCCATAACCAGCAAGCGCTACAGCAAATAAACCCTGAAACTACCCAGACAATTTGTCAGACTTCTCTTATTCTTGAAAGGCAACATTAAAGGCATAAATTTTATCACTGTAAGATAAATGCTGCATTTCTAAGACTACATCCTGATCCTGTCAAACTCAACATGAAAAATGGGTGCAGACAAAAATTAAAACAAGAGGGACTTGATATAAATTGTGATTGTATAATATCTCAACTCAGTACTTAGTGACTCAAAGTTACTGTTGTTTCACAACATAACAAATGTTCCACTCAAATATTTTTAAAATAAAAGCTTTTGTGGTTTTCCTTTTTATCAATGGGAAAAAATTAAGCCAAAGCACAATGATAACATTCCTTTGAAACATTAAATTTTTTCTGGAGCAAAAAACCAGCATACCCTTGCACAACAGACGTATTATGGACAGTCCAGGTTCTTATAGTGCCTACGACCCTGAGTCCATGACCTTCTAAAGGTCAGAACATACCTCTGAAATATGAATTTTAAATACTAGTACAAATAATATCAAGACACATGACAGTTAAGGTCTCAGCTGACTACAGAGTGTTGATAAATGATTTTCAGCCACTTTGGTATAGACCAAAATAAGTAAACTCAAGTTCAGAAAGTGATTAGACAAATTTATAGAAAACAGTCCATTAAAGTGACACTAAAAGGACTAGCTAGGATATTAAAAGGACTAGACTTACACCCTCTCCCAATAAAGCATCTTCTCTGCCACTGCTGGAGATGAAATTCTAGACTAGAATGACCATTGGTCTAAAAAGAATGGCATTTCTTACTTTATAATTTATAGCTATTCATGGCTAATTAAGACTAGCAAAACATTTCTATGTGTAAAAAACCTCTGTCTTCAAAAGTTTGCATATTCCCTGGTAGGAAAAGGCAACAACATGCACCCACACACACAGGGATGTCTAAAATTTCAGCCCATGTTTTGTAAACACTTCAATATGTAGAGCTCTGCTGAATCTCCAGTGTTGATGCAGACCCTTTCAAAGTTTCACATACCTGCGCAGCTTCCTGGCATACATATACCTGTTTTGCTAAGTCATCTTACACAGATCTCTCAGGACTAATCTACAGATTCCCAAGTGCCCATGTGCTTCAGTTTGAAAAACAGCATACCTTGGGAGAACGAGGCTCAAAATCTGACCTTCTGGGGCAGGTTGCAGTTCAAGAGTAAGACACCAGACATCTGAATACAGATACTTACTTGTGAGCCAGCAATGCCATTATAGTCACTGGATATCCAGTAATCAATTCGGTTGCCTACACATTGGGTTTTCTGCAGTCAAAGATGCCTGTACCTGGGCCCGTATGAGCTTGGAGAGTCAACGCAAAGTTTATAAGAGATCCATGCCCACTTTGAGCAACAGATGAAGGCCCAGACAAAGGCAGGATGCCTGAGGGCATCTCAAACAATACTTAAAGCAAATGAGTGACACCTCTACTCAATTTAGCTACTGGCTAGATACCTGAATGATGCCCTAAAATTTAATGATGGAATTGAGTCAGTTGGTGATTCAGTTGCCTAAGCAAAAGTGTGTGGTGCCATTGGAGTTGTCCCAGGGTGTCTGAGACATCCACACAGGGCTGATGAACAAATCTGTGTCTATCCAGAGTACCAGCCATACACCAAGGATACCCTGGACATCTCAGGTATGCTAAAACCCTTTGAAGAAGCAACTGGCTCCTGTCCTCAGTCTCCTACAACAGGAGTTGGACACTTTACTTATAAATCCACATTGAAGTCTACATAGTTTCACCTTGAGTAACCTGCCCAGAAAGTCATTCCTTGGGGGTGAATGTTCATCCAAAGGAACACTGTAACTGTATTTTAAATGTGCTGATTACAGACAATAAAACACCATCCTTATCTCACAAAGACACATTACATTGGCAGCATCAAATGGTAAATGAGATGGGGCACTGGGAGAGGACTTTGGGAAGGAGATAACACCTACATGAGAGCAGATCTTCTATGGTCATAGAAGTGTGGATGCTTATTTCTTAATAGTATCTAATCAGTCTGGTTGATTGGACTGACTTAGCACACCCCATCTTTATTTTTAGTCTGTGCTACCACTATGGCAGTAAGCTGCCACTGCACAGCAGTTTCTATTTCAAGTTAAACACAATTTAATTACAGACAAATATTTCAGGGCGATCTCAGTAGAAGATTTAGTGCTGAATTCTCTTGTAGGAGGTCCAACCTAAATCCATAATATAGAATACAAGGACCAGACTTTACCTTATGAAGTATCATTCAGAATATGATCAGTTTAGCAAAGATTGTCACTCCTCAGGTCATTGTCCCTTTCTGTTGACTCCATTGACTGGGTCTGCATAGCTGAAGGCTCAGACATCCTGATTTTCTTCTGTATTTCTCTGCTTCCTGATTGGCTGTAGCAGCTGATGATCTGCTTCTCCACAGAGAAGCAATTTAGCATTCCACAGTAGTAGTTTTTGCTTTGTGTCTGTTTTCAGCTGTAGAAATATTGCCTATGGAAAACAAAAGAAAATTTTGAACGTTGCACACTATGCTCCAACATCTTTAAAATAGGACACAATACCTGATGGTCTCCATTTCTCCGCCTTTGTGGCATTGTTCCATGGGAAGGGAAACAGAGGGAAGATCGATCTTGCGAGGCTCCAAATGCAAGAGTGTTTGTAGAAAAAGAGCAGTTGCTTATTATGACTTCCCTATCTGTCGGAGAAGAGCACATGGTCAGAACAAGGGAAGTCTAGCCAGGCTATAAATATGGAGTGAAAAAATACATTAATACACTCACTTACCACACACAATGTCACATAAATCATGTGGAATACCATTCTCTCTGGCTGAACTGTAACTGAGTGCGGTGAGTTTAAATTTCTGGTCGTTAAGACCGTTTGCACGTCTAAGAGCCTGTTAAGAGCTGAGATGTGAGGTTGACCTCTTTTCTATACAGATCTCTGCCAAGGGCAGCAACAGCCATATTTTTACCCAGTGCTGGGCAGACGGTTGCAGACAAAACACACGTAAGTGCTGAGCTCTCATTTGCACACCACACTCATTTTTTCTAGAGTTTCTTCTTATACGATAATTTATGTAGGTTGAAAATAAGTATTTATTCTTTCTGTATATGGAAACTCAGCATCAAGACTCTGCAAACACTGCTTCTTTCTGACCATAGAAGGAAATAAGAGCCGGTGGGGTTTAGAAGGTAAGAAATGTTCCCTTGCTAGTGCTTGGTAGTGACTGCAGCCACCAAGAAGCATTGTGTATACTCAGGTGTCTACTCTACAATTTCATGGCATTATCCTCTGACTTGCTTCCTGATTATGGCTCCAGCCAGAATCCTTATTTCATCCACAATTACAATTATTTTCTGTTTCAAATTCTCCTTCCTTTTTTTTTCACCAAGCAAGTCAGCCCTCCTGTTCATCCTTTCTTTGAACAGAAAAAAGGACATTTGAATCTTCCTTTTTCCTGACCTCTCTATAACAGCTATATACTCTCTCTGTAAAACACACCCTCGTGATGCATCACCAGACACTTCCCACATTATGGAGGAAAGCACCCTTAAAAACTAAAATCAGAAAACTTCCTACTAGTGTCAATGAGCCATGAGATCACTCCTAAAAGTATATCACTGATATACGTGGACGTTACAAATGAAAGTAATGCCCTAGAGCTTCTGCTTGTTCATGGAATATTAGCATTCCCTTCACTGTGGCTAAATACTACTTAAGCCACCAACACCATCTGCCACATGCGGTTTTGCTTCTGACTTCCGAAAGGGGAAATTTGTACCCATTTGGAAAAAGTGACCTGGAATTAAGTTCTTTATTATATTCAGTGCAAGTATAAAAGCCAAAGAGAAGCAATAGCACTATGACTAAGGTAAGATTAAATTTGGTTTCGTGACCTGTTTCCCTGTAGCATAGGGAAGCTGAGAGGAAAAGGAACTCTGGCAATTTGTTTAATTTGTTTTGGCTTACACCCTGCTGTATACTCCATATTTATACATAACTTGAATTTCTGGAGGGCTGCAGAAGTGTGCTGTTAAGAACACAAACAGATATGCTTGGAATAAAATGCATAGTCCACTGTTTTCCATTAAGAGTCATGTAGCTTCTGCTTTCAGCTGTTCCACATCTCCAACCTGCACTGAAGCAACTCCTATTTGAATTCCCAAAGCATAATCCTACTCTTTTTACACACAAGTTATGCTGGAGTGAGTTATTATTACACAAATGAATGAGGCTTCCAGGAATATGTTATAAAAAAATCATAATAACTATATTATGGTACATGCATAATACCAGGCTATTTGCTGATAGACCATAATCCTCATTCTGAATCATTATGGTCTATCATATCAATAGAGCTTTTAAGCCCTGGGAATAGAGCGACCGCAGCGGTTTCCCTGGAGCCAGTCTGTAGTACTGCAAAATACAACTGCTACATGGGGAAAACTGCAGCCCAGATATTCATCATTGCTGAAATTTTTTTTGGAAGGAAATCACTGAAAAAATATAGTAAGCACCCTTGTGAAAGAATAACTACTCTATTTTTATATAAACACATAACAGTATTAGTCTACCTCACAGAATAATGGGATTTCGGATTCATCCAAGGGATATCTTACTGTAATTTTTTTTTTTTTTTTTTTGCATAGGTTTTCAAAACTATACTTGAATGCACTTACCCTTGTAAGTCAAAAATTTGGGTGCCAGTTTTGATGTTTGGCAAGATTTTATGAAATAGGTTTTTTAAATGTTTGCTTATTCTAAAATATGAGGATAACCTTAAATTTGTAAAGCAAAACTGCCCTAGCAAGCAACCATTGTAAAAGTGAGTTTGGCAATTTACGTGTCACCTATACTGTAAAAGTGCAAATGTGATGCTTAAATGTGATCATTGAATAATAGAATCATTTAGGTTGGAAAAGACCTTTAAAAGATCAGCAAGTACAACTGTACCTGTGAAAAAACATGATGACCAGTCTCTCTTCCCAGTTGTTTATGACAGTAAAATCGAATTCTAAAAGTGATACTTTTTTTGTCACAGAAGTAATGAAAATGGTAGCTCATTGCCACAACCTGGCAAAGAGTAACCTACGATTTTTTAGCTTGTGCACAGAGCTTCACGTGTGATAATATTTGTAAGCCTGAAGCCTTAGAGCTTAGATTCACCATGACCATTGAACCATTAATAACAGAACACACAGAATTTAAGACTTCTTTTTCCCTAGGAAAGTCATTGTTGTTATACTTTGACTGCTTATTAACCAAATGTTGTGCACCACTCCATCCTGACACTTCAAGGTTCCTGCTGTCTCCTAATGATTTGTCCATATTCCTGGTGCCTACTGTCCTTGTGATTCTGTTAGGTGAGGCACCCTGGCTAGACTTTGTTTTGCAAAGAAATTTATTTCCTCATTTTACAGCCTTATACATCATTCTTCATTTTACAAGCAGGATGGAGAGCCCTGTGAAGATGAGATGGGCATCACAGGAGGCTCTCCAGATGAGAAGTGTTTGCAAATACATAAATCACCCTGGAGCTCAGAGATTTGCTTTACAGATTCACGTGCACACACACATGCTCACAGTTCCTCCTTCCATCTAAGGCTTTCTTTGTTCCCCACCATTTCTCAGCGGATGCAGTATATCTAGTTGGTTCCTACCCAGGTTTTCCCCGCCACTAAATCACTAGAGGTTGTTTTCTCTCAGCCTTTGGGAGCCTCACAAAAAGTGACTCCTTCCTCTTTTTTGTCTTAGTAGGTTTAGTGGATTTTTTTACTGCTCACAAAAAAAGACAAGATCTTATGGCAACAAAATGGAAATAAAACAAAGGCAACATCCACCTTTTAAAAACTCTGCTTTTACTATCGCTACGTAACAAAGCCTGCAGCACACTCATGTTCAAAGTGCAAGGTTTAAGCCTTTTTTCCTAAACTTGACTCTTCCGCATCTACGTACTTTACCTACAAAATGGCGATGGCTTCCCGAGTTCCCCAAAGCAAAGCCCCGTGCACACCTAGTGGTTTCTTTCCACCTGGTCTGCACAGCTCAGGCACAGACAGGACCGAGCCCATCACAGCCCCACTCCCTGGCAGATATGTTGAACTTGTCTCTTACTGAGTACAACAAAGGTGCTGGAGCCTGAGCTAGAGCATGACTGACAGTGGACAAGTCTATGAATAAGGGTCTATAATATCCAAAGGTAAGCAAATGTTGTTTATTTCTCCTAATCCAGTTGCTTCAAGGTGCCTGAGGAAGCCAGCAAGCACCAGGTTTAAGGCAAACCTGAAGAAAGCACTTTTTACCTGCGGCACAGGCACAATGTGGGATTCCTTCCAAAGAGCACTGTGGAGCCTAAAAGCATTAACTGGGTCCTCAGAACCCTTCAAACCTCTTGGAGCAATCCATAACTCCTAAAAATCATCCTCTCTTGGATGTGGGAAGCCTCAGTCTGCTAGCCATGGAAAGCAGGGAGGATAAACTATGTAAAGAATTACATAAAAAAGCAGTCAGGGACTTACTTTTTCTCTAGGGCAGCAGCTGCTTCTGTCATCAAAGGGTGGTGGGATGTACGTGCTCCACATTATTTGAGATCTTTTCACTGCCAGTGAAAACCCAAAAACTTTAAACTCAAGTCATGGTTGGTAAGTAGAGGTAAAGTTTCAGTTACTTAGCTTTTAAGTCCTTTAACAGAATATATTCTACCTATCTTGTGAAATCCCTAAAAACCTAATAATAGTCATCTTCAATAGAACAATTTATTATATCAACATAGTTGTAAGAAGATTGTTAATATATGCATATGTTTTTCTTCCAAAGATTTTAGAAACAGAATGTTCATTTTCTTAGTTATTTTTACTAAAAAGTAATAGCTAATATTGTATTATATTTATTAGGCTAGTAACTTATAAAGACCTCTGAGAAAAGAAAAATAGCATCAACAAGAACAAAATGCTCGTGAAATTTTTCATCAGGAATCTTTTTCTTCCTGATTGTGTTTCTTGGTCCAACAAAGTTTTTCACACTGGCTAACATGCCATAATTCTTGTCTTCATTTTCATGCTTTGGTTTGTTTAGTTATCATGTGCTTCCCATTTTCTGAAATAGGATTAATGAGTGAGAAGTATTCCTCTCCTAGTACAGCATATATCATTTGAACCACAAAAATACAAGAATATCGCTGACCAAGATCTCAGACAGATTCTACAGCTAATCAGCCTCTCCCTGCCCTGGAGGTGGGCCCAAACCAAAATCACAGCTCCAGACAATATGAGACTTTTGGAAACTTGTGATGCAGAGTAGAACACCAGCATTTCAACTCACTTCTAATTATAACAACCCGGATTTAGAATGCAAATGTCGTGTCTATCTGGCATCTATGTTGTGTAGAGCCAATGGCAAAACTCTCACTGACTCCAGCAGGAGANCTTTAAAAAAAATATGTAATGTTTCAATCAGTCTTACCATGCTGGGGGAAAAAAAAAAAGGCATTTCAAATCCTTTACTTGTTTTCTTGCAAAGTAAGTGATTTTTAATACATAGTCAACCTTTCATTTCTTAATCCACAAATAGTAGCAACATTAATAACCTGCAGCTTCCTCTTACCTGGGTACCCCTTTCCTTCTGTATTTCAATTTCTGCACAAAGTTTGCTTCACTACTTCTGAGCTCTTGAAGATCCCTTGGCATTTGCTATCACTCTACTTACATATACATGCTTAAAATACTCCATAACAAGCTGCATGGGTATAAACATGCGTATAGGAATACAGTCAATCCCAAATTGATTTTGTTAGTCTGCTGTAGCTACCTGGCTATAGGGAAAGCAAAAAGTCTCAGGGAAAAGTGTTCAGGGAAAGCCTCAGATGCACTTAGTTGGTAACTCTCTGTCTCCAGACTTATTTCAGTCCATATCCCAATGTCTGGGATATGAGTTGATTGCCCCATTGAACTCCTATTCTCTTTCCTGGCTTCTCAGTCTTTACATTATCCTTAAAGTAAGTAGATTCTACCCATTCTAAGAAGCCCACAGTGTATATGGAAAATATACATAATTTTCCAGTATGAAAAAGTCCCAGCACACAAGCCAAGAAATGTACATCTTGAAGCCTTAAAGGATTAAAGCTGTTTTGGCAGTGACTTTAAATAAAAGAAATTCCACAAAATTTATAACCACAGTGCAGTTTAACAAGCATTCAGGTTAATATCATGTTCCTTCTCTTCAGTTCAGACTGTGTGATCCCTTCAGGAGGGATAAAAGATTTACAAAAATTCTGTAGAAAAAATAAGATTACTCATAAACCAAGTGATAAGCATTGATAACTGTAATGCATCTTTAGTGTAGCTAAGTTTGGGTGTGCCTTCTCACACTTCCAAAGGTATGGGCTTTGGAAAGTGACAAAACTGCTCCTTTGCAGCAGCAAATACACTGCACAGGAAGAAAGTGATCCCGATCCATGAACACTGAGTTCATATCTGGCTGCTAGAAACTGGATTGGAGGGGTTTAAAAATGTCAGTAGAAACTTTTTTATACTTGGGAAGAGACAAGCTCATGAAGTTGCATCAATTTGGCTAATAATTTTCACACTCTAGCTGCTGAGGTCAGGGAGAATATATCTGACCTAAAGTTCGCATTTATGAATTCTGTAAGAAACTGCAGAAGGAAGAGGAGGTCATGCCCCAAACACCACATGGAAAGTGGGTAGAATTGAGTAGAGTCATAACGACATCTTCTAGCATATCAGAGCTTTACAATCTTGAGTAGGGAAATAACATCATCCCGTCGGGGAAACTGGAGTTCCGTAAAGGCAGAACACCTCCTGACACCCGTGATTTTAAACTCACCTCCTGAAAACCCACCATGCCTCCAGTGTTACACCACTAACAGGGCTGGAATAGCTCAAAATCAAAGACACTGTAAGTGACAGAAGAATGAGACTTAGTGCTGATCAGACCAAATTAGTGGTTGATATTCCATAGGGAAAATTTATTTGGACATGTGCTATTGGAATAGACAGTCATGTCAACAGTGGATTTGAGGCAAATTTTAAAGACATCTAATGTGTTTGCCAAGTATTGCACCACAGAGTTTTCCAGCTAAATTCAAGGTTTCATTTTTTGACAAAAAACTATTGTAAAAATTTCTCCATAATTATAACAGCTTCTTTCAGCATTTTTTAGTTAGCTTTTTTAAACCCTTCATTTTGGAGTATTGTTTTAATTACAGCAATAGCCTAAAATTTTTTCACATGTTTTTGAAAGAAGAGAAAAACAGGAGTACAGCATTTGCCATACTCCATGTATTTGTTTCTTAAACAAACTAAAAGGATGCAGGCACAGCAATGTGAATAGAAAAAATAATTGATTTTTAGAATCATCAGTCAAAAAATCAGTATTCATATATCTCGTTCAATAGCAAGTTTTTCACTTAGGGACTTAGTTCAGACAGACAGATGTCAACGTGTAACCAGAAGTGTACCTGTGGTCCTAAGTAATTTTAATTGAGATAACTCATTCCTTAGCATTATGGACACAGTCAAGAAATTTGCTACAAAAGAAAAATATTTAGAAATTAAAATTAGGTTTAGGAAATTTAGTTCCTTTGGTATTTGAATGTATTCATAAAATCATCTATGGATTTTAGCAAAGGTAAAATCAAACTTAATCAATATGGGTTGGAAATATTCCACTCCTTCCAGGTATATCACACAAGAGGAAAAATAAAACAAAACACCTTAGGCATACTTCAGACTGAGAGGAAAAGAGGAAATATTGCAAAGTTGGGAAGTTTTAAGCTTTCAAGTTGAAAGCACAGCTTTAAATTTGCCTCCTGTTGCCTACCTCTCATAAAATAGCTTTTGTTTTTAGATCATTCTAAGTTCAACATCAACTCATGCAGGATAGAATTGCTTTAAAAACTTTGCATACTGCACAGAAGATGATTGATGGTATAATAATTTGTTCATTTATTTTCAAAAACACTAAGAGTTGACAACAGCAACTTCTAATTCAGCTTAAAAGGTCAGAATAGCTTATTTTTAATTATTTTTTTCAACCATGTCAGTCAATAATTTTCCCAGGATGGTGTGGATTGCCCTGTTGAAATCAATGGACTTGCTCACTGTAAGCAAAGGCTCCTGCGTGGCACTTCCCTGATTCCCTGAGATATGGCCAGGTTTCGTGAACACATGTTTCTTCTGAACACACAAGTAAAATGTTATTTGAGCATGAAAGGCACATTTCAAAACCAGTTGAAGCCATTCATTCAAGTGCTCCAAAAATGGTACCGTGTGGCTGACCTTCGCTGTGTAAACCCACTGAGACATCTCCGAAAAGGCACAAAGTACTCAGGGTAGAACATGCCCTGGCTAGGATCCCTGCAAGGGGATGAAATGGTGTCTGACTGTCCTTGGTTGTCTTTCTGGGCACCTGAACTTGTGGTGTAGAAGAACAATAAAGGGCAATGAGTTCAGGGCACACCTATGAGCCCTCTATCTTTACACCACCCTGACCTCAAAGCTGCAGAAGCTTCCCTGGACCTTAACTCTCCTTTCAAGCAATGTTTTTAACTAAGTTTTTTGCATTCACTAGTCTAATGGCAATAAGTAAAGCTGCTTTTCTGCATCATGTGGATTATACCTGTCTGGGGGCAATGGGAGCAGAAATGCACCCCCACGTCTCTCTTCCCTCTCTTTTCCCTCTTTTTTCCAGGTCCTGCTTGTTGCTCCTGTTGTTCTCCCCTGAGAGAGGCTCTGAGATGCCCTGTTTCTCCCATCTGTGATTTTGTGCAGCAGCTCTGGAGGCATGGAGGTTATCTGAAGGTTATCTGTGGGTGCAGGTTATTGGATGACTTATTTTCAGTTGTAGTCCCTTTAGAAGAGGGTGGATTATCTGAGGGCTGGGTCAACTGTAGTGTCTGATCCACACTCTGGTGAAGTCAAGGAGCTTTGATTTCCTATCCGACAGCAGCAGCCTTCCAAAATACTTTTATCTACCTCCCTGTTAGTGGATCTTACTCCCTGCCAGTGCTGCATCTTTGGTGCTTGTATAGTGACTGTCTCCAGATGGGAAAACAAGAGATGGGAGAACTAAAGCCATGAGTGTACAGGGGAAATGAATGTAGGAAAAAAAATGGTCCCTGCTCTACCTGCTTCCTCTCTTCCTTTTTACAGATGATAAATTTACACTGACAGTCAGACCAATGGTGGAGTAAGCAGCATCCCCTTGGTGAAGGCCTGCACATCCAGTGCAGCAAGCTGTGATTAAAAAGAGGCTTAAAAACTTATACTGAGCTATTTGGCATCTGCCAAGGACTATGAACAACGCGGATCAGAGTCTGAGAAACTGTAGTCTCCCTCTTCCAGTGGCCTAATTTAGCCTCTGGATCTTTCTAAGATACAAGAGGAGAAGGAGTATCCTTGGAGGGAAGCACTGCAGATACCGTAACTAAAGAGCCCTTAAAATAATGTTGTTTCTTCTTTCTTCTGATGGCCATCTCAGACGCCTGGTCGAGGTCTTTTGCCTTTAGCTCGGATTACTAAAGAAAACACGGCATTTCTCTTTGAACCAAGGGGGGAAGGATCAACATGGTTGCCATTTAATCAGTACCACTGGAGAGGGGCATTTCAACCATAGTTTAGGTGCATAAATAAATAGAAAGAGAAAGACAGAGAGAAAGAATAACCGTGTCGGTCAGTTCTGCCAGTAATGAGTTCCATCCATGCCAACCGTCTCCACCACCTTAGGGACAGGGGTGCTTCACGTGGGATAGCTGTGTGATCCCGCAGAGAGCTTTCTCACGCACACGTACATGGCACTTGTCAGCTGCCTGACAAACCATTTGGGAAGGAGACCTCTCCCTCCCTCCGCGTGCATGCCCCGGAGACCTCCTGCTGTGCTGGAACAACCCATCACTGGTCACCTCTATGCGTTGTCTAAAGGCCTCTCGCCATCTGGACCACCTAGGAGAAAATGTTTTCTCAAAGAGGGGAAGATTAAGGAACAGGGATTTACACCTCGGTCCCCAAGGTAATTACCAGATGGCAAATGGCTTGTTTTCACTTGATGAATCAGAGCAACTAAATCAGGCCTACTGAAGCGGCTTGAATTTCATTTCCAACCAACCTTTTTGCTTTACAAACTGAAGAGTTTGTTTCCCACCATTTAGATAATGATTTTAAGGTAAAGCTAACATTAAAGCAAAAGTCTGGCATTAGGCGGGTGGATTTCAGTGTGCTGGGACCCCAGCCATACCATTTCTCACACCGTCTTAACTCTTTGCTGACCACTGGTGGGTCTTGGAAGAGCTTATGACAAGAGTTTACTCACCTGACTAAGCAAAGCAAATGAGGCCATCTCTCCCAGGGCTTGGGAAAGAGACTATAAACCTGATGACTGTCATCAGTCTTTCATTTTAAACTTTCTACTACGGTAAGAAAGATGAAATTAAAGCACTGAGGAATTAAATCTTTTCTTTTTTTCCTCTTTCAAAAGCAGCAGTAGAAAGAAGTATTTGGAGTGAGCATTAGCAACAAAAAGTAACAAAACAAAGCTTTTCAATGGAAATTTATAGTTAGTGATTTGTTTTGTTTCCTTTAAAAAATAGAGAGCAAGAGATTTAATTAAACCTAAAATGAATGCCCTATTTAAGGCCTTCTTGTAAATATAGGCTCATAGCCCTAAATTAAAGTAATGTGACATTAAACTGTCATCTTCCAAAACGCTAAAGCCAACTAAATTACAAATTTAATGTCTAACTTGGCATTCATAATGTTCCTAAATCTTCCGCTGACTTTATATATATTAGCTGGAATAAACAGCAGGATTTGTTTGGTTTGTTTCTTAATTTCTATTCAAAGAGGTTTCTGAAATGAATAACAAATGCAGGCAATCAGCAAAGGGAATGCCAAGTAGGACTGGGACCCTCTTTAGTTTCACTTCAGAGAGTTTCATTACGAGTTTGCTACAGCAATTGCCACAGCAGTTTACCCAATTGTTTTATGACCTTTTCTCATTCACTGTCCTGCCTCATAGATATGGAAAAATGGGATTATATTAGAGGTTTCTTCCTTTACTCTGCCTTACAGGGCTCACTTTCTCTCTTTGATGTATTTTGTTTCTATCATCGGTTTAGATGTTTCTGGTTTAATTCCAAGATTTCAGATTACCTACTTCCATGTGCCAGAAGGTTCCTATCACCACATCTTCACTCCTGGAAGCTTAGGCCCTGTTCAGAAAAAATACTTTATGCTGAATGAAAATATCACCTTTTCTTTAATACCCATTTCATAGCACAGCTCTGCCTATGGAATGATGATTGCTCATCAGCTTCAGTCTCTAAATCTAAAAATTAGTTGAGAAAGACCTTTTCTATTCTGTCCCTGAAACAAGTTATGGTCAGGTCTACCACCCCACAGCTGTTTGTATCAGAATAGAAAGCATGGGTCACTTTTAACAAGCAAATGCCAGTGGTCTGGCATGCCAGGTAGCACCCAGCAAACTGTAAGTCCTTTGCTTGCAAAATGTTTAGGGTTAGGTGGACCAGCAAGAGGACCTGGTCCACCTAATCCTAAGCCATGCACGACTACCAGGAAGAAACAAAAATTCGTTATAATGGGTGACTCCCTGCTGGGGGATAGGGAGGTACACATCTGTTGACCCAACCAAGTCATCTGGAGAGGTTTGCTGCCTGTCAGGATCCAGGATCTGGGATGTTGTGAAGGCATTGTAGGAGCTCAGCCAGTTCTATGACTACTATCCCCTGTTGTTATTGCATGTGGGCACAAATGATATTGTCAAGGGAAACCTAAACAGCATCAGAAGTGACCACAGAGCTCTAGGGACAGTAATGAAAGGCATGGGGAACCCAGGTGGTGTTCTCAGTCCTGATGGTGAGGGGCAAGGGTGCAAGGAGAAGGACACTAATAGGACAAGTCAGTAACTGGCTGACAAACTAGTGTTAGTGACAGGTGGTTCGGTTCTATGACCACAGACCTCTGTTTACAGATGACCAACTGCTTGGGAGAGATGGGATATACCCCACTAAGCAGAGCAAAGCTATTTTCATCAGTAGGATGGCTGACCTCATAAGGAGGCTTGTAAACCAAAAATGATGGAGTAGGGAAAGAGTAACCATCAGTCCTGTGAGGGTGTGACAGACAGGATCACTGAGCCAAGGGCATAGGTTGATGTGACAGGAAAGGATCATGAAATCAACAATATGGATCTTAAGCAGAGTGACATCTAGCACTTGTATGTAAGCAAGGAAGTGCTTATGATGCACCGTTATAAAGAAATACCCCAAATGCTCTCCACGAACTCAGCATCCTGGGTGCTTTTCTGAAGTATCTGCATGCTAATGCATGCAGTATGGGGAATAAACATGATGAGTCAGAGAACTATGTGCAGTTGTAGGGCGATGATCTTGTTGGGAACAGAAATGTGATGGGATGGCTTCGATGGCTGGAGTGCCACAATGGACAGATACATGCTGTTTAGGAAGGACAGGATGGGAAGATGAGGAGGAACAGTTGCTTTTTATGTGAGCGAGAAGCTGGAGTTCATGGAGCTCTAGTTAGGGATGGACAAGGAGCCAAGTGAGAGCTTTTGGGCAAGGATAAAAGAGAGGACAGGCAAAGGTGATATTATAGAGGGTGTCTGCTATAAGCCACCTGACCAGGAAAAACAGATCCTCTCCAGACAGATAGGAGCAGCCTCACTTGTAGAGGCCCTGGTCCTGCTGGGGGACTTCAGCCACCTCAATATCTGTTGGAGGGACACAACGGGACATAAACCGTCCAGGAAGTTCCTGGAGTACATTGATAATAACTTCCTTCTCCAAGTGATAGAGGAGTCAACAAAGAAAGGTAATCTACTGGACCTCATACTCACCAAAAAAAGGGACCTCATTAGGAATGTGAAGGTCAAAGGCAGCCTTGGATGCAGTGACCACGAGACGGTGGAGTTCAGGACCCTGAAGTCAGTGAGGAGAGTGACAAGCAAGCTCACAGCCCTGGACTTTAGGAGAGCAGATTTTGGTCTCTTCAAAGATCTGCTTGGAACAGTCCCATGGGATAGGGCCTTGGAGGGAAGAGGGGCCCTAGAAAGCAGCTTAATATTCAAGAAGCACCTTGTCCAGGCTCAAGAGTGTTCCATCCCAGTGAGCAGGAAGTCAGGCAAAAATGCCTGTGGGGATGAAAAAGCAGTTCCTGGTAAAACTCAAACACAAAAAGGACACATACAGAGGGTGGAAGAAAAGACAAGTAACCTCAAAGGAATACTGAAAAATTATCCAAGCGTCCAGGGATGAAGGAAAACTAAAGCCCAAAAGGAATTTAATCTAACGAAGGATGTTAAAGACAACAAGAAGTACATAGGTGACAAAATGAAGACTAGGGAAAATATGGGCCCATTGCTCAATGAAGTGGTGGACCTGGTTACACAGGACATGGAACAGGTGGAAATACTAAATGCCTTCTTTGCTTCAATAGTTCCTAGCAAGAATTCCAAGTCCCAGAAACCAGGGGGAAAAGCTGGAGCAAGGAGGATGTACCCTTGCTGGAAGAGGATCAGGTCAGTGAATACTTAAGCAAACTAGACATTTGCAACACCATTGCCCTGATAGGATGCACCCATGAGTGCTGAGGGAGATGGCAGACATCATTATGTGGTTACTCTTGATAATCTTTGACTGATTATGGTGACTTGGAGTGCCTGAATACTGGAGGAAAGCAAATGCTGGACCTTTTTGCACTTACCAGTCAAGTGTTGGATTGATGCAAATCAGAATAATTCTCCTATTCCATTTACACCTTCAGGAGACCAATGCAAAAGGGTATGATGACACAGTGATAGTTTAATCTTAACCATCACAAGTTAAGTTGGCAGGACACTACTGATTATGTTGATCTGATGATAAAACATAGATTGTATGCTATTATTGATGTTCTACTTTAGGTAAAAGATTCATTACACCAGGCTGCTCATTGCACGTGGGAATCTCTTATCAACAGAACTTGCTCCAGGTTTGTTTGATGGAAAATGTGATATTCCACCTCATTTCCATTAATGCTATACTACCCCGTGAATAAGCAAGTCAAAAAAGAGCCTGGCCCGTGCTCCATGGCTTGCAACTGTCTGCTTCTTAGGCATCAAAAGCTACGTCTATCCAAAATTAAAACATAGACAAGGGTTTTTTTCTGGCATTGCACACAGTAGCACAAGGTTTGCATCCATATGGCTACAAGATTTTTCCTTGAAAAAAGAGATAAATTAACCCAAATTTCTTATTAGAAACAGTCTCTGACCTGTTCCTGAACCATGCCATGGCTCTGTCTGGGAGAATATTATCTGGCATGGGCCAACACCATGCCAACAAGCATGCCAACATTTACACAATACAGGCTATTGTAGGACAGTGCTCACCCTATGCTCCAGTTTTATTTAGTTTAGTTACTAGTATAGACATAGCCAAAATAGCCAGAATATAAGGCAATTATTTTCTCTGAAATCAAATGCTGAAAAATTCAACTCAGCCTCTGTTTGTAGACCACATTGTGTGTAGGTTCTTTAACATCCCCTAGCAACAAACACCAGAAAGGCCAGTTGAAACTTAGAAATAATAGGAGCAGCACATGCTGGCAGGGAGAAAGTTGACAATGCTTAAATATGTCTTCATCCTGGTCCTACTTTCCCAGAGCAGCCGAGCCCTCGAGCCCAATGAAGAAGCAGCCCTCTACAACATGAGCTCTGGGCAGGCACACCAGGCTTGTCAGCCACTGAAGAGCACACTTGGGGCTCCTCAGGATCCACACAAAAGAGTGATTTTTCTTTTTTTTTTTTAATTCTGTCCCTGTCAAACAAACATACCCTTACAAAGGGGCCAATACTGTGTAGCCAAGACCACGCAGGACGCTGCAGAGCTATATCTCATGGTGTGGAAATGTGCCACATTCAAACACTGAATGATGCTAATGGGAAAATCACAGTCAAAAGGTACCAGTGGGACATCTCCACAGACAATAGAAAGCTCCTTAATTAGGCAGAAAAAGGTATGACAAGACCTGACGCTCAGCAGCCAGTCAGGACTAGTAGATATGATGGTAATACATACAGTGATAAAGTAAAAGACACACAAGTCCTTCCCTTTGTTTCCATGATTTTAAGGAGAAGGGTTGGATGACAATATCTAATATACCTTTAATCATTTCTATGTCTTTTATGGATGCCTGTTATTATGCATACATAGGACAAGAGGAAACGGCCTCAAGTTGCGCCAGGGGAGGTTTAGGATAGATATTAGGAAAAATTTTTACACTGAAAGGGTTATTAAGCATTGGAACAGTCTGCCCAGGGAAGTGGTTGAGGCACCATCCCTGGAGGTATTTAAAGACAGGTAGACATAGTGCTTAGAGATATGGTTTAGTGATGGTTTTTGTCAGAGTTAGGTTGATGGTTGGATTAGATGATCCGAAAGGTCCCTTCCAACCTAGGTGTTTCTATGATTCTATAATTCTATGATTATCTATTTATGTATGAAAATTAACTCCCTCAAGCCCACTGGGTCAAGGAAGCAGACTGTGAAAAAAACTGGGTCCATGAAGCCAGCATCTTCATTTGTCAATGGAAAACCACAATATTCACTCTGCATTTGAAGACAGACCTCCAGTGAGCAATATGTTTACTAATGGTAAACACTTTGGAGGCTTTCAAGAGTCAGGGATTATTCTGCTATCCAAAACAAATAATCATGAACCACATTTTTTGAAAACAAAACTGATACAGTAAACAGAAGGGAGTAATTTATCAAGAGCTGCGTACGCGGATGGTTCTCTTCCTCCAGCTCAGAGGAAAGCTGAAGTTCAGGACTTGAAGGTTGTCTTCTTCTTGCCACAAATCTCTCAGTTATCTACATTTGTGCCACAGTTCTTATTGAAAATCAAACCTTCACAAATCAGCTATCAGTGCATTGCAACTTTGTTCATTGTATTTCATCTAATTTAGGCAATGATCATTTTAGACTGATTTATGCTATGGTAACATCATTTATGCTCCTTAATAACTTTTGAGCCTAAAAACCAAATTGCACAGAAGGAAGAAATCTCAAAACTGTTATATTCCTGCAATTTTCAGGTGACTAGACAGCCAGGTCTGTTGAAACAATCTCCCACTATGGAAACGGTGGCATTATGAGCTCCAGCCTTACTAAGCAGCAGAGAATCTACAACTGCACTTACCCACAAAACAAATCCTTAGGAAACATAGCTACCATGCTCCTGCTTTCCATGGCATTTCTGTGCAGATTAGGGTATCCAGGCAGGTCCGGTTCAAAAGAAGATATTTACCCCCAATTAGATGAGACAGTAATTTAGTAAAGCAGATACGTGCATGGAGCACCCCAACAGTGTTACTTGACCCACTGCTATCAGGTAATCACAGAGCAGCCTGCGCTTAGTATTACTGTGTCAAGTGGCATTAACAGTAGCGTGCCTGTGGAGCTTAGAGCAGAAGATGAGTATGAGAGTTTTCATTTTTATAGTCCATTGCATAACAGGCCCTCCTATGAACACCTTTTGACCATCTAGTCACCTCCTTAAAGAATCCCCCTTGGTGTTTATTAGACCTCAACCTTCTTCACATGATAGATGGGCAAGTTACTGGGCAAAACACCAAGGCAGTTGAATGAGATCTGCTTGACTCCCTGGCAGGCTAGAGCTATGTTGAGATGCTTGCATGATCCTTTCACAGATGGATTTGATTTCTTCCAAATCTATAAGGACAAAACTGTTCTTTGTTGCTCCACTCCTTCCAAAGTCTTCACAAGTGGAGGATCTTTGCCACCTCTAGATATTGCTAGATGCAACTACTATCAGCAATGTTCTGGCCAAATAGAGGAACTGCTTACTATCCTTAAGCCACAAGTAAGATCTTTACATACAGAAGTCCTATCAGGGACAGGAATGACTCGAATATAACTGAAACTTTTTCTTGGATTTAGTACTTTATAAGGAGGCAAAGATCCTCCACTTATGAAGACGCTGGACAGCAGTTCACCTCCATTAAGCAAAGAACAGGCTGCTTAGGACACAGAGGTGCGGCTGCATCTTATGAACATCGGAGCTTTTTCAGATTGTGTGAATTACTTCCTGGAGATAGAATAAATTGCCAAACACAGTACTGAAAATAATGAGATTTCCTATTGATTTTGATGGGCATTCACTATTGTTCATTAATATAAAATAATCTTGCATTTCTAGAGTAAAATTTCCACACACGCCACTATCAGTAGGGCACAGCAGCAAAACAGCACTACCAAAGTCAGGAGTTTGTTGCAGGCTACTTAACACTGCTGCCCTCAGCAAGAAACACTTCGTGACTGGGATGCAGAAGTCAAGGGCAAAGCTGTATTTCAAACTTTATTCCTGAGGTGATTACTTACAGCACCCGACCTGTCTGGACCAATAATAGACCAAAGGTCTTGGGTAGATTTTGACTTTAAGCTTCATTATGAAAGCCAGAATGGCAGGAGAGAGACTTTGAATTCACACAGGATTCAACCCATGAGGAATCTAGCTATATATAATATACTCAAGCACTCTGTGTACACAGGGAAACCTGAAGCCAGCCCCAAGACGATTTTTGTTTGTGTTGTAAAAATGCAGTGCAGCTTAAACCCTAATATACAATTTACAGTGCAGTTTCCATGACCTGAGTTTTGGTTATTTGAAACATCTTTTTTTCCCCCAGAAGTGGGTCATGTTCTCTGTTGTCTATTTATTACTTCGAAAGTATCTCATCTGTTTTAAAATATGTAATTGTCTGAATTCATATCAGCTTCTCTTAGACATTTGGTTAGTATGAATTGCAGTACATAGTAGTTATTATCAGTTCGTATACTGAAAATGCAGGGCAAGCTAATGATGATAATGAATCTCAGGGAAGTTTTGTGTTTGCTGCTTCTTCTCCCCACATGGCTCACCCAGCTCTAAACCTACAAATACATAATACCATTCCTTAGAGTAAACATATTGTAACTCAATTTTCTTCCCCCAAGCAAGCAAAGAGATGAAGGGCCTTGGTGGATTATTCTGTAACAGAAACACTCATAAGCAGTCTGTGATAAGCAAGCCAATGGAAATGGAGTAGTGCACTGTTTAAAATCATCTAAACATTTTCTCTTAACATGAAACATTTGAAAATGTGTAGCTCAGTGTTTGATGAAACACAGTACCCTGTTGTCTGTAGCCCAGTTCTAGCCCCTTCTTTAAATGTAATCTTTTATCAAAGTCACATGTGTTTTCAATAAATTCACATGTGGATGCAGTTATACCAGGGAAACTGATTCACAAGTACTTTAGAGGCTCCTCTATCTTTCAGGCCCACCTAAAGTTTCTTTCCATTTTTTTAAAATATTTTTTTAGTAAGCGTACAAAGGGAAATAATCAGTTTTGCTTGCTTACAACACAACCGCCCTGGTCTGAATCATAAGTGCAGTATTGTTCAAAGGAACAGCTGGTACCAACTCCAAAAGTTTAAGCATTCCCCTCCAAACAAAAAACTCCGTTGAGTCTGTTAGTCATCATCTCCCACAGGTATTGATTCAAGGCTACAGTTCTGCCTATTTCTGCCATGGCTAAAAGGATTAGTTGCAAGATTTTCGGAAAGGAGCATTTTCATGCACAAGCAAACGTACAACTGTTTCTTTCTTGTCTGCTAATCTCCACGATTATTGTACCTTTTTGAAACTTTTTTTAAGCACATACAGGCAATCACACTTTAATAACAACAATGGAGCACTAAGAAGTTGTTTCTGCAGAAGTGGATTTACAAAGATAGTTTTGCCCACAGGAGCTTAAATTACGTCAACACACAACTTTGCGGTAAATCTGACTCAATTCTGCCAGCTTTTTCTACCAGGAAACACCAATTTAGGGGTAGGGTCTGTTTAAAATATATTCTCAGGAACTGAACTCCTATTGCACCAGGCTTTCAAAGCAAGCTTAATACAGGTCACCTCCTCATTTCCAGGAGTCTAATTTTATTGCTCCCTCCAAGCCATGCCAGAGATGAGAGCTCTAAAAAGTACTTTAGCTGCTTTTGGGACCGTGCATAAATTGTGCTTTCAAAGATTTTCAGCTAATGACCAAATGGTAAGCTTTGAACTTCTTTCACAGGTTTCTAAGACATCTCCTTGACTGCTTTCAAGTATAATTTGCATTCAGTTATGGTTCATATAGCCTTCGTTCATATTAGAGACTGCCTTGTCCTGGGATATGCAGATATTTCCCAACACTCCTTTCAAGCAAAGCAATTTAAATACACATCCCTCCATAGCCTCTGGCCTGATGGTTTTAGCCTAGATATCAAAGTAATCTAACCTCTTCAACTCAGCACAGGAACCTCCAACACTAGAGAGAAATTGAGGAGAAAATGAGGTTTTAGATGTCAGGCTTATGTGGCCTGGATTTGGTGTGACCAGAATACTTCATCTGCAGATGAAAATCAAAAGCTGTAAGGGACAGGGAGCTTTAGCAAAAGATTTTGAGTTCCATCCACCTTGCTGCAAACAGGATATTTCCTAGAAAAAGTGGAAGGAGAGTTATTGCTGGTAGATACAAGAAAGTTGGGGGTGTCCAAATTTTTTCAATCAGAGAGCTGTATTTGCAAACTATGTTTTGACTCGGAAAAAAGTATTCTAAGGCCATTATCTGTCCATCCTATGCAGCCTATATAGCCTACTATAAAATAACAGACTAATAAATGGAAAGAGGTTTCAGATGTGCATTAGTCACATGGCAGTCCCAGGATCATCCATACTTCTCCTCAGTAAGGAGAATATTCCTTCATAACCATGAGATCCAATGCCAAGTCAAGTCCTGCCTCTTAGACACTGCGGAGCAAGGAGATTTACTGTGCAGCCGAGCCGTGGGGCAGCTCTGGGGGTAGCAGCAGGACACCGCGATGCTCAGCATCACAGCACCGTGACACAGGTGGAGAAAGCTCAGCCCTGACCACTGTGTTTTTCTGACTCTTCAGCAGCCTGTGCCAAATCCATGTGTGGTCTCAAACATCATGCTGATCAGTGTAGTACAGGTGGAGTAATAAAGTGGGACTGTCCTTCCAGGAGACTCTGTTTCCAAAGTCCACATCATCCTCACTGACCTCTCCTCTGAGTGATTCATGCCAGAGGCTGAGGATCGTCACAGCATAAGTGGTACCAACTACGAGCATGGTGATTCACCGGTAACAGAAAATGGGTCCAGACTTTCAAAGCCTGAGAATTTTGGGCCACATCCAGGAAAATGCTTAAATATATGTTTACATTTTATTCATGTGGAATCAATGGGACAAAAAAATTAAATGTAAGTTAAAGTGGTAAGTACCTCCTCAAGGGCCAAGTGTCTGCGCTTTGGAGGACCAGGCCTTATATTGCAAAGCCTTGCTCTCAAAGTTAGAGATGTACCTTACAGTAAGAAACAGAGCAAACACAGCATGATGGCAGGGGCAGGGTCAAAAGCTGGAGACAATCCCTTCAGAATAATATCAGAGGACACAGAAACCATGCACAGAAACATATAAAAATTTGACTTAGAGTGTTTATTCTATTGTCCAAGGTTTTCCTCAGAAAGTTGAGAAAATTATAACCTTTTAAAATACAGGTGTTACCTTAAAATATGCCTAAATGAATTTAGCTGAGTGTATTTGTAAAAGAAATGAATGGGGAACTGTTTTATAAAATTAATCAGCAGATAACTGCAGTTCTTCTGGAGGACAATTTTGTTGGATATTTCAGGGAGGTTTAACCATTTGATACAGATAATTTGATCTTTTGAGGAATGAAAATGCTAGAAACTCTCAGAATATCCTTGTCTGTCATTACATGTAACTTCTGCTTCCTCTTACTCCAAGAAGGCCCCACTCTGTTCAAAGGTAAAGTTGTATCTATGACATGAAATTCAGAAGACACAATCTTATTTTACCTATTACAATCAAAGAATAATAAGCAAAACCTACCTCACGGCAATCCTGAGATCTATTTGAAACCAACTTCTAAAACTTGTGCCTTCAAACACTGGCATCAGAATATAAATTTATTTTGCCTGAAATTTAAAAGATTTATAACTACTGCTGTTATTTGGTGCAGTAAATCTTCACAATAAATTTGTTTACAGCCAATTCAACTTATAGTTATTCCAGTGCAAATTCAGAATACTTCCAGGGAGTCACAAATTTCAGATGTGGATAGAGATACAAAATGGTAAGGTTTCGGTGGAAATGCTGGGGGTTTAAACTGAAATAAGAAAGTAGAATATGATCTGGAGAACACAATTCCCATGGAAATCTTCATGACAAATTCAGAAAGGGTATAGATTACATGCTAAGTATAGGTTGATCAGAAATGGTATAAGTGCTGAAGTAGTGGTAAGAAGGATCTTGGACTAATTTATCCCCCAGTGACTGCAAAAAATGGAGTAATGTACATGTTGAGGAACACAAAGTAGAAACTATAATGAGAAATTAAGAGAAAGCAAGTCATTCTGCTCTCTTGGCTGAAATCCCTCTTATTCTTCAGATGAGGAGCTATTGACTTCATTACAGAGACTGAGCCTTTTCTCATTCCATGCTATTCAGCAGCGATGGTGGTATATGAAGGGAAACTGCTGCCTAACACAGAGTGAAAACAGCTTCACTGTCTCAGTGTCCTATTACTCTGCATGTACTAGAAGCAATCAGAGGGTAGGACTTTCTGGCAGGGATTTCAGCTGCAAGAACAACTCGTCCTCTGGGGAGAAAAATAAAAGAATCTTATGTAAACCTTTATCAAGGGCAATGCTTCCAAAAGTGGGGGAGATCATCAAAATGTTAGCATGTCTACTTGTAAAAGGAGATCAGAAGGACAGGAAACTGGAAGAATATTGTGTGGTCTCACCAGTAATATATTTCTGAAGGGGAAAGTCGGGTGAACTCTCCCCCTTTCCTTCTCAGTCTCAACCACGTCTGGTTCTCTGGTTTAAAATTCAGTTCAGTACCTTCCCAGACATGGAATATGATTTCCTCCCTTCTTTATAGATTTCTCTGGTTTGCATTACCATTCAATAAATATATTACGAAACGTTATTTGCCTCTGTCCACAGCTTTTGAGTTGTTGCAGTGATCTTAAAGATAACATGAATTAAATTACTGGTTTCCACTCTGAACTCATCAGGGCACACTGGGGGAGAGAAAAATCAAGGAACTTCATTGCATCTGGTGCCCAGTGTTTATGCGTTTCAGGAACACATGTTCCATTGTGCTAATAACCTTCTGGAAAAGCATCAGTGAGGGAGAAACTGTCCAGTTAACTGCAAGGACCAGTGCTGCTCTCCTAGCCAGCCTGGCAGTCAACACTGTGCTTGAGAGATTTTAATGTACACAGACATGTTTTTGATTTGGTGACCTTCATTTTTAGCAGGAACTTCTTCTGAAGTTGGTCAAGGTAAATGACCAGAATCTGGAGTGAAATCTAAGAAATGTATGCATTACTTGTATCCAAGATCAGTAGTGAATTCAAGGCAGGATAGCTGGAAAAAAGGAGTAGCCTCATATCAGAATGTATTTTTAAGGCTAAGATTATCCTGCAGAAAATTTTAAAAATAGTAATTTCAGTAGTTATTTTCAGCAGGCACTTAGGAGCAGCATTGGCTGTTGACAAACTGCGGAACTGCTGAACCAATTCTACTGACACACTTTGGGCATCAAATCACCTCCTAAATGATATTTTTTAAAAAGTGTCCCCTGTAGCAACATTCCCTTACTGGGTTTGTGTTTCCACCGCAGTGCAGATGGGCCAGGACCATGTGAGCCAGTGCAAAAGGTCCTGCCCAGGATGAGCGTGGGTGTGAAAGCAGCACAAGCTCATCAGAGGGGAACCCTCCAAAGGCTGTGATGGCAGGGCTGTGGGCAGGCAGCTGCACTCCCCAACTCTCATACCCACACACTGTGTGCTTCTACATGGGCACTCACAGGGACAAGGCAGCAAGCACTGTGCAAAGCTGTAGGCATGGTCCTTCGGTACTGACCTTGTCTCAAGATCTTGACAATGGGTCTGGCAGCATCTCCACAAAAAGAGCTCTTCCCCTGAATCTACCCCATGAAGTTGCTGACTGCCAAATCCTCCTGGCTGTAGATCATGGAAAGACAAATCAGACCTCACTCAGCACCCTCACAGGGGCTTCTGAGGCTTTCTGCTCTGTGGGAAACACCTGCACTAACAAGTGGTGAAAACTGCTAAAATTAAATGTATATTAGAATAGGGTCAGAAGCAAACCCACTGCTATATCCATCTCTACCTCTTCAGGGGAGCATGGGAATCCATTTGGACTCTACCATTTCACCCAGCTTTCCAATGACCTCTCACAGGCTTGAGATGGGAATGTGAAATATGAAAATTGTTCCTGGAGAACGATCTGAAATATTTGAAAAATAAGAATTTTACTTTGAACGGGCTTTCTTATTTTGACTGGTGAGATCTGTTTCTGTGGAGTCAATGACTTTACAGAAAAACTTCTCAGGAGGCTCAGTGACACTTTTGTTTAGGAATCACGTTTCAGAAATCTGGACCTTATTCCTGGTTCTATGAGGGGACTGTCATTGCCAAGTAATCTAATCAAGAAAAGAGATATGTACCTCCTCCTTCATGCATTTTTTGACCAGATGCAGAAGAGGACCGCCTGCTTTTAAAATCCAGAAAAACACAGATTCTGTAAAAATTAATATTTTTACCTATTTTACCTATTTTTTTTACTTATAACCAACAAAGTTCTTAATACCATATACAGAAATATGACATTGGAATACCATTCAAGATTATCTCTAACGATGGGAAATAATTTATTGTCCAGATAGTCCATAAAAGTGACAATCCATCTGGGATGCAGGAAAAATAAGAACTGTGCCAATTGTGCCAGCCTTTCATGAGTTAGAAGACAGTGAGAAGCATTGTGCAGCCAGAAAGTGAACAGGAAGGATTTGTGATCTCTCCAGAAAAAGCGGGCTATGTAGGACAGGAAATCACAGCAACTGTCCTCTGTACTGCCCTCATGTTAGCATCTTCCTTGCATTGGCTCTCCTTCACTCAGCAAAGACAGCTGAAAATACTAAAGAAAACTGTGTCTTAGGAATTGACAGGAGTATGGGGAAACTGTGAGAAAAATGGAAACATCCAAGGAGGATAATTTTTTCTCCAATCTGATAAAAAGATGCTTTGTAAAAAACAAGTGAATAAAAAAAACCCAAACATCATCTCAGCCAATAGTGTAGGATTACCAGAGGTATTTCTACCTGTTGATTTGGTGTTTGCACCACTCCAGGTGCAAACTGAGGCATGATATTTATCCTCAGGTAACACTGGGATCCCTTTCCTAGGACTAGCACTGAAAACACAAGCTGTGTAAATAAAAGTAGGCCAGCAGAATTTTTTCTGCTATATTCAGCTACATTTGATTACTTCTGGGTATCCATTTGAAACACAGCCCATAAGAGCATCTCCCTTCTTCATCCTATTGC
This sequence comes from Rhinoptilus africanus, assembly GCA_013400135.1. Classification (NCBI taxonomy): domain Eukaryota; kingdom Metazoa; phylum Chordata; class Aves; order Charadriiformes; family Glareolidae; genus Rhinoptilus; species Rhinoptilus africanus. The sequence goes on from VXBO01003377.1 coordinate 1,949,967, forward strand.
TTTATTACAACTCTCTAGCCATATTCCACCCTTGTTTCCTCATCGAACACAAGCTTTCTCTCTTTTTCTCCTTTTTAGTATTGGACTTGGCAGTGCTAGGTTGGACTTGATGATCTTAAAGGTCTTTTCCAACCTAAACGATTCTATGATTCCTTGTTTTGAAAGTCCTACAGAATATTGTCCCATCCTATCAACCCAATCCATTATTGCAAGATCAACTAAAACACACCACTGTGGTGGGTGGGGAACAGACTGACAGGCTGCACCCAATGGGTGGTGGCAAAGAGCTCCTTTTAAAACTGGCAACTTGTCACAAAATGGGGTCCCCCATGGATCAATACTGGGACCAACGCTGTTTAATATCTTCATAAGTGACCTGGATGATGGGATCAAGTGTACCCTGATGAAGTTGGCTGACACCAAACTGAGTAGGGAAATGGACACTTGGGAAGGGAAGGCCACCTTGCCAGAAGACCTGGATAGGCTGGAAGAGTGGGCTAACAAGAAGCTTATGAAGTTCAGCAAGGACAAGTGTAACGTCTTGCACCTGGGAAACATAATTCAGGAGTGCAGCGTAGGCCAGGATCTACCTGGCTGGGTAGCAGCTCCATGGAAAGGGACCTGAGGGTTCTGGTGGACAACAAGCTCAATATGAGTGAACAGTGTGCTGCTGTAGCAAAGAATGTCAACAGGATTCTGGGTTGTATGAACAAGGGCATCACCAGCAGAGTTAAAGAAGTCGTTATCCCACTCTACTCAGTGCTTGTCAGGCCACACCTGGAATACTGCTTCAGTTTATGTCCCAGCTAGGCAAAAATGATGTGAACAGGCTGGAGATGGTTCAGAGAAGGGCCATAAAGATGATCAAAGGCCTGGGAAGCCCGCCATATGACGAAAGGCTGAGAGAATGGGGTTTGTTCATCCATCAGAAAAAGAAGGCTCAGGAGAGAACTTATCACCATGTTTCAGTATTTAAAGGGTGGCTACAAAGAAGATGGACACTCTCTTTTTACAAGGAATCACGTAGAAAAGATGAGGGATAATGGGTATAAGTTACTCCTGGGGAGATTCTGATTGGACACGAGGAAAATTTTTGACAATGAGAACAATCAACCATTGGAATGATCTCCCCAGGGAAGTGGTGGATTCCCCAACACTGGACACTGTTAAGATTCAGCTGGACAGAGTGCTGGGCCATCTTGTCTAGACCATGCTTCTTCCAAGAAAGGTTGGACTAGATGATTCTTGAGGTTCCTTCCAACCTGATATTCTATGATCCTTTGCCAATGACAACAGCCCCATCACCATTTTCTCCAGGAAGCCCTTTAGTGCAACAGTATCTTTGGATGTTCAGAACCACTATCCCTAATGGCCCTATTTCTATGCAAGGGTAATAAAAAGAACTCTGTGGCCACTTGGGCCACAAATTCCATATCTTGCGTACTCTTCCACCCTGCCATCAATAAGCAGGCAAAGTTTCCAATCAAAATGTGTAATGCAACCCCCAACCATCCCTCCATCATGGACCCATCAGTCTTTAACCTGCTGAGCAGGTGTGCAGAGACATAAGGGAAAGAACCACTGTGAAAGGACTGAGAGTTTTGTACGTCCCATTAAACTAATCTACTGATTTGTAGATTATTATTAAATAATACCCTGGGGTCCCAAACCCCAGGCTAGATAACCCGCCTGGTCCAGATATTACAATTAATCTTTTAGACTGGAAAGCCTCTACGGATGGCATTTGACAGCACCAGCACAAATAGACCTGCTTGACTGAAGTCTTAATGCACCATTAAAGTACATAGAATCATAGGCTTATAGGAGAAATCATATTGGAAGGGATCTTAGCTGGATTCTAGACCAACCTTCTGCCTAAAGCAGGGACACTCATAAGACCAGACGAGGTTGGTCAGTCATTTATCCAGTCAGGTCTCTACAAAGTCTCCCAGGATGGAGATGGCACAATCTCTCGGCAACATGTTCCCATGCTTGGCTCTCCTCATGTTGAATATATTTTCCCCTTATTCAAGTCAGAACCTCACTGTTTCAATTCCAATGAGTATTTAATCAAGTAAAATATGATACTGACATATAATTATTATTTGTAAGAATTAATGTTATATAATGATGGAGGGTTTTTCACTCAGCTTCGCCCTCTTAAGGGGTAGATAAATTTGTATGCCTATTTCAAAACTACAACAGCTGTTGTTTGTTTATTGTCTTGGGTAGCAACTGATATACGTTCAGAGCTTTTCTATAACCAGATATCTTGCATTTCGGTGTCCTTTACAGTAAGAAAGACCCCCCAAATGCGCAAACATATATCCCATAACCCTGTATTAGCTGGCGGTTACTTCTTTGGTAAAGACTGGCAGCTGTTTAACCACAAAAGAAAATAAGGAAAAAAATAATTCAGGATAAGACATGGGAAGTACTGCAGGAATTGGGCTTGTCCTTCTGTGATGATCTTTCACTGGGAAGAGCCATTGTCAGCATTTCTCTCAGAAAAGGTTGCCTGAAAAGAAACTCCTAATTCGCTTGAATACACCTAAACAGCAAAGCTCAGCAACTCCCAGTGATGTTACTAGAAACTCTTGGTTTCTCAGTGTGATTGAGAAGCAGAAAAAATGCTTCTAGTTAAGGAAAACCGGATTTTGAGACCTTATATGAAACTCCTGTAATTCAAAATTTTTTTCTTCTATTTTCAGTCTTGCACACTGTGGCACATGGCTTCCCTAAACTAAACAACGGCTACACAACAAAGCAAAATGCAGTGAGACATGACATGCTTCTTGAATTTGGGTCTGAATTTATGTCCCTTGCAATATGCTTTGGGATGTCTTCATTGCCCCAGAGTGATGAAGAACACAGCCCCACACTGCCTCAAAAGCACTCACACCCCCTAGACAGAGTAAACACTAAAATGTTTTAATCTGGTAATAACCCATCAGAAAAAAGGATTATCCTTTGTTATTCTGCACAGCATGTTCATAGAATAATAGAATCTTTTGGGTTGGAAGAGACCTCTAAAGCTCATCTAGTCCAACCCCCCTGCAGTAAGCGGGGACTTCTTCAACTAGATCAGGTTGCTCAGAGCCTCATCAAGCCTGGCCTTGAATGTCTCCAGGGATGGGGCCTCCACCACCTCTCTGGACAGCCTTTTCCAGTGTTCATACACTTCCGTGGCAAACACAACTTTCCAACACTTGCTAAATTATTTGCCTCCAGCTCTGCTGAACAAAAAGAATAGGGACACGAAATGCTAAACAAGCCTCTAACTCTGGTTCACCTCCACAGTATATTTGAATGAGTAACAACAAAGATGATCTTTTTTTTTTTCTAGGATTGTTCAGTTCCATGGAGTATAATTCATTATGTTCTAGTAAGCTATTTAGCTGTGATTGAGTACTCTGTAAACAAGAACAAATGCTCTACAACTTGTTGGTACCAGTCTCTGCTACCCCTAGTCAGTGTGATGGCAGAGGAAATTATTATAATACATTTGAGTGGGGCTTTTTTCCTTTTAGTGGACAACCTATAACAAAGAAGAAGAGTGAGAAATAAAACCAAGCAGCTACAGCTTTTGTAATTAACACAAGGAATCAGCCTGGTGATAGGATTCGCCAAGAGGCTCTGGTGGTTTTGCTTTGACATTCCAGGTTAATTTCTCTCCAAGGGTGGAAAAGACAAATGGGTTTTCTGTCTTCAGAGCAATTTGCAGCACTCGTGAAATCATACAATAATCTCAGTGTGTTGCCAATATCTTTCAGGATTGAACACATGTTCCCCACCAAACCCATCAACACCACTGCATCGACTGTGAGAGAGACTCTCCATCCATTGTCCATGGCAGAAGGACTCCTCTGGCCAACCTTCAGAATGTTGGGCCATCGATTAAGGCATCGGAGTGGAGGAAAATTAATGTTGTCCCACAACTCTTGTGCCTGGGAGATGAGACCTACCTATTCTTGTTCAAGGTGCTTTGACCCTCCTGCCACCACTGAAATAGTGTGAAATGTTCACAAAAATGTTTGCCAAAAGTCTCCAAATTCCTAAAGGACAAAGATCCACATGACGTCTGTCAGAGACCTCAGCTTACCTTGTAAATAGCAGGAAAGATAAAATTCCTCAGCCAGCTGGGGTTTTTTTTCCCCTCACTGGACAAAGGAAAACTGCAAACATAGGGTTTTTTCTGTAGATGAAGACAGTAATGATAATAGTTATAAATGGGTGCACTAAATTTAGCTTACAGGGGAAAGATTTTTTTGCTGATAAGACTTACGCACCAATCCAGCACTGATCCCCAGACAAGTAGACTTCTTACCATTGATTTCAGGAAAGTCCTGAACAGGTTTAACTCCCCAGCCGATCAGATCCCATACTTGTGATCCTGCAAATCTGTAAACAGTTGAAGCTGGTGGCAAGGAGACCATACAATGCCAATAGCATTTATAGGCGCTGCTTTTCCAAATATTCATTGTAGAGGTCAGCAATTTTTTGAAAATTTGTTTTCAGGTAGGACAGCAATAAAGCAATCGGAGCATTTAAACATCAGATTCGTCCCTTCAGTCAGTTTAAAAACATCGCAGTTCTTCCCTGCCTCCCGTAAGTGATGTTTTCCTCTTTGCTGCTTGATAGAGATCAGTATTTCACAAATAAGCATTCCTTAATGCCAAAGTTAAATCGTACTATCAGAAACACAGAAGAGAGTTCAGTAGGCAAAAAGCTAATTCTGCTAATACCCCATGAATGAAATTTTAGCTGTCAATTAAAGAAGAAATATCTCCTCTTCTTTTTAATGCCGTAAAGCAGAATTGATACCACAGTCCAATTTTTATCATACAATGTAATAACACAATTATGAAGCTGAGAAAATCCTAAAACTTATTTTGCTTGGCCTCCAGCCTGACTATTTTTAGAACTGTGTGCAATGTATGGATATGTTTCACATTAAAAAATTATTTGTTAAGCTTCATTCATTCAAGACGCAGGAAGAGACAATTCAATGGCTTATCGATTTCATCTGAACATCACTTGATGTTTTTGCTTGGCCTGCACTCATATTACAGTTTCCTGAAGTAGTTGCAACAGCCTATATTCAAAGCACCTCCATCCTCATACCAGATGACAATGAATTACAGGCCTGTCAAGTCTCTTGTGCTGTGCATGTGACTCCCACGGGCTCCTCTCCACAGCTGGGCTGTTTCTTTGGGTGTTTTCTGTGCAGCATCACAACACATTGGACCAGCCTGTGCCCTGCTGATTCACTTCATCTAGCACAAATGGGGAGATTCAGCTCCAAACCAAAACACCTAAAGAAAAATGTCCCCCTGTGACTATGTCTGCACTAGATATCTGACTTTCAATTACTGTCAGTAATGGTCTAGGGCTCAGTTTGATGCTATTAGAAATGCCCTAAAAGATTCCACATGACCTTCAGGCACCACTCCAGAACAGCCTGAGTTTCTTCTAGGACAATGTCTTGCAGATCCATCCAGACATCTTGAGCACTCAAGAGTATCTCACATGTTAAGAAACAGCCCTGCCCTTCACCTTGACTTAATGCCACCCAGAGGTGTGGAGGACCAGAGCTTTTCAGCTGGAGAAGGAATCCAACCTCATTACACCTCATTGGACTGTATTCATATGTACACATACACACACACACAAAAAAAAAAAAAAAAAAAAAAAAAAAAAAAGAAGATGGGTTTATGCTGTAAATTATTCACATTCAGATCTGGCTCAAAATTTGGTACAATTCAGGGTTAAGGACTGTATGGATCTAGGATACTGGCTCACTCCCCTGGAAAGATGGGATCTTTTGGAAAACTAGAAATCAGATGTAGATTCATAACACTGCTAAAATTGTGGGAATGTTGGAATATAAGGATTGGGTCAGGCCTGTTTCCCAGTATTAAAAAAATATTTGAAACAGAATTCATAAACAGAAAAATCTGTTCAATGAAGTGCATGGAAAATGAGCAGTAATAAATCAGCTGCTGTAATTGAAATGGCTCAATTTTTTTCAGAAGTTGCTCAGTTTATCTCCATTTTGGCTGCTGTGCAGCCCCATTGAGTGTGATTTGGAATTAAAGCTGCTTGTGATACTTGTCTTGAGGCCAAAGCTTCCAGTGTGGCCACTTACAGTACAGCTTACTTTCATTGCCACATGTACCCCAACATTGGGTTAAACCAACGAGACAGAGGGCATGCAAAAGGCATTAACAAAGACTTTAACTGGGGAAGCAGGGAAGGTTGTGGGGGAAATCTGGGATCAGGCCACAGCCCCACTCATCCGGTACCTCTGTGGGGTGAAGGCCAGGTTGGGAAATCAGGTTGAGGTCAGGAGTAGGACCAGTGAGGGAAATGAGCATCAGACAGAGTTCTGGAATAGCTGAGCAGGGACACAGGGGTGGGAATGGGCTCAGCAGGGCCCATGGCTGGACAGGGCAGGGCTGTGGCTAAGCTGGAGACCAGCATCCTATGGCATTGTTGTAGGACCAGCCAGTATCTAGACATCCACGCAGCTACCTACACACGGGATCTTGCAATAAGGGAGTTACCATTGAACATGCAAGATATCTGCAAAGTGCTAGTAAATGCTATATAGGATCAACAGTAGACAGGCAGATGGAGACCAGGAGCAATTTCCTGAAGTATCAGATGCCTCTCAGGAACTGCATATGGGCACCTGCAGAGGCCTCCTGACAACACACAGTTCAGTTCACCAGAGAGTGGGTGCCTAATTTAAGGTAAACTGAATCAGTCTTCAAGGAGTATGTTGGCTTTTGGAGAATGAATGTCCCATGGAAGCCAGAATGAGATGACACTTGAGCTCAACTGGGCAAGTAGGGTCACGGGCCAAGGTGTTAAGCAAAAAAACCCAACACATGACCATTTTGTTTAAGGAGGCCTGGTCATAGAGGTGGGTGGAAGTCAGAAGAGAGGAAGGAGAGAGTCAAAAGGTATGAAGATAAAGCAGGAGCAGGGCATGGTAAAACAGGTGGGTGCAAGGCCTGTGATGCTGGGCTGAGAGGGAAGAAACATCAGGGGGTATCCGAAGAATTTTACAAGTGGCAGACAGAAGGCTCCTGGAGTCGATATGACGGCTTAAAAGCTCTGGCACCAAAAGTTTAGGCTGCTCTTTCTTTTTCCCCTTCTCCACCGCTCCCATGGATTTTCATGAATAATTCATAGCGGGGGCTTGCCGAATGCTCAGTACACAGCCACAGTCACGAATGGTGTGTTGGTGTCTTTCATTAGCTGTTTTAGAGAGCAGCGCTTTCCAAGCATATTATCCAACCACAGACTGGTGGATGATCCTTACTAGCAGTTCTTTCTTTTTTTTTTTGTTTCCCTTCTGGTTTGCATTTATTTGGCCTAATTAATATTCAATCTAAGGAGCTTACTTTCCATTTACTCAGATGAATGAGGCAGAATTCAGAGCAGAGGGTTTTTCAGGTGTAACAGGCGGTCGATCTTCAAATGCACGTCCTGCTGTGTCAGGTGAGAGGTGCTCATGTGTCAGTAGTGAGGGGGTGAGGTACCAGCACTTCTGAGTCTATTGCAAGGTGCTGCATGGGCACAGACCACAAACCATTTTTTGAAAGGATGGATTCACCTTCCAGAGAAAATCTGGGCATCTAGCCTCAATTCCCGGCTCTGCTGCACCGTGGTGGGGATTGAGCTGCTGTTCCTTAGATTTCTAGCACTTCAGCTCACCTTCTCTTCACCTACATACTTCCATAGGCTAAGATGCTCTGTGTCAGTTTTGCTACATGTTGCATTTAAAAGACATAATGAAGAATACTGGGGAGTCAAGTAATGGGGATTCATGTGGCACCAGCTTTCAGGTAGGAGTGATGAAGGGAAACTACTGACATGAAAAGAGGTAGAAGCCAAATGTTTTCTTTGGCCCAGATCTGGAACAACTCTTGGTGATTCTGGGTACCACAGCACCTAAGGATTAGAAAGCTGGGTGACTCAGATCACCAGATTTGGTGCCCAGACATCAGAGAGAGTCAGATACCCCAAAAAGCAGTGCAGAAAGCAAGAATCTGCCCAGATCTGGGCATCAGGAATTGTTCGCCCTATCTAAACACTTCCCCCAATGTTTTAGTCCTTGCCTCATGCAGGGTCAGCAGCATGGACGGTCTCTGGATCCATGGCACTGACCTGAACAGGCTTGCTGCCCTGACACCATGGATAACACCAGAAAGTGACCCCAGTGTTCCCTTCTCCCCTTCTGCAGCCCATTATCCTGGGATCAAGAAAGCACAGTTTTCAGTTTTCTCAAGCAGTGGGAAGACCGACCCAAACCCCAGGATCCCATCTCCTGGCGAGCAACCAGACAGCTCTTACATCACCAGCAGGGCCACTTCCCTGCCCCGTGGAAAGCTCAGTTCAGTGTCACATAGGAGCTCAGAGGCTAGTCAAGAATCCAGCTCTTCAGGGTGGTATTCGACTACATTAAACATTAGGCCACACTTTCCCTTTCTGAAACCCCTTTATTTGCTCCCTCCGCACTTTCTAAATTCTGCAGCTAATGAGGCTGGGACTCTACAGACAATAGCCTTAGTCCCACACCATCTCAATTAACATTTTTCACCCTACGCACTGCATGTAGCAAGGATTCAGCAAAAGAAATAATACATTATAGGGTATAATCTTTTTCTGCTCGCTATCCCTGTTCCGAGATGGACGCTTTATTACGGGTCTTTTGTCAACCAGCCCAGAGAACTATAGCTTTATTACTGTGAGTTTAAATAATTATGTATGTCTATTCTAATAAGAGAAAACATGGTTTGAATTTTGTAACACATGATCTTGAGGACTTCAAGCCTGCTATGTCACTGCAGTTGGCCATAACTGTCAAACTGACTGGTTTTATTGTAAATTTAAATCATGAAAATCTCATTAAGTTCTGAGCTTTCACTGTGACACATGCATCGTACAGATCTTATTTACTTGTTATTCACATTTCTATGGTGCTAATCATCAGAGTATCCTCCTGACGAAAGAACATGCCATCATTTCGGGTAGGAAAGCATTGCAATGCCAGGAAAAACTTTAACAACTCAAACATAGTTCCTAGGTTGGAAGAAAGAGAATGCCTACTGCATCAACCAAAGACCGGCAACATTAGCACTGAGCTAGTACTTCCTCCAGATTTAAGAGGCCAGCTGTCACAAAGAGGTAGATTAGACTCTTCTCAATCTACTGAAATATGGGAAATGCATCTGCCAATATCAGGGCTGGAAGATCAGTACTTTTAAAGTGATTTAATGATTACAATTTAATCTATGGAAATTTCTGGACAAATTGGCAGTGGACGTGCAATGGTGTTGATCTAAGCACGCAGAGTAAAACCTAGCACATTTGGGTTGAACCTACTGCTTTTAGCCTGACCATTGTCAGAGAAGAAAAGTAATAGATGTGTGCATGTGAAAACTGGGATACTTCCAGAGTTTTGGAGATACTTATGAGCTCAGTAGAGTCCTCAACTATTGTTGTTAAATCTCATTTCTCTTTGGTACCTTGTAATTGGGTGACTGCAAAGGTTTACAGTAACCAACATATTGTAGCACAATACAAGACTATAAAATTGCTTTGTTTTCTTGCCAATTATGTGGTGAGAAATATATGGCTGACATGTCCTGCCACATAGGGGAAAAAAAATCATTTCCCAATTAGCTTTGTATATTTTTGGCTAAGAAGTTTTCTCATGAGTCACAAATCATTTTCTCATGGCATCAGTAGCCTTATTACATATGCAACTAATTTTGTTCTGTAATCTAAAGCAGCAACAAAATGAAAATTTCTGATATCTCTCCTGGCATTCAATTATGAGAAGCTGCAATAATTTTTCCTTGTCTACAAATAGCAGTAGGTACAAAGGATCTCAAGAAAGGGAATACCATTGTGCTTTCAGTTGGCAATAAGGGATATAACGAATAGCATATACAGTGATCCTGACCTCAGCACATCAGTCGCCTCAAAAAAAAAACATTTTCATAGCGGTCTTCTTTAACTTATCACATGGAATTAATATTGTCCCCACCCCTTAGTCAGTGAGATCAAGAGAGAGTTCAAAATTGGTTTCAACAACAGAGAAATTAAAGATTCTTTTTTCATTTGCTGACCCTTGAAAAAGAGACAATACTAGTAACCCCATTAAATAAAAAACAACGTAAGTACCTGGCAATCGACAACATTATAAATAGAAAATGTTTCATTTTGATGGACATCAGAAAATCTAAATGTAGTGATTCCTGCTCACTCGATTCTTCAGGGTTTGTCTACCTCCCCCAAGAAGTGGTCTTGCTGTCTTCCATGAGAGACCATCCACTGGGAAAACAATGAGGTTTACCATAAGACGTACATTTTCTGAGATATGGGCAACTTGACAATGGAGCTTCTGTTACAAACTGGCTACTTTAATGTTGAAGTCTTTATCCAGAGAGTGCCTTGAGTTGCTGCTCTTTCAGCGGTCTGATTGTTTTGAATCTTCCCTGCTGTAAAAAGATGTCTGATAAAGTCTAGATCTTTTTTTAAAAAACAGTCAGACTCCTACCCTTGACAAAAAATGCTCCATAATGTCAAACCAATCACAGGTATGTTGAAGTTTTCATACTAAACCTTCAAAGATATTATTATCTAGAGTTTTGAGACAAAGGTAAATTATCCTACAAATCTTTGAAAACTTGCCACTGCAGCCAGCAAATGAAGTAGTCACATGACTATTTCACCGCAGGCATGAAAATTACTCCAAATATTTAACTCATAACATGGACCTAAGTAGGAGCAAGTCATCTCAAGCCTTCCAAGCCCTTATATATCTCAATATACTATGCTTTCAGCAGCAGTCTCTGAGTGGATTAGCAATAGATATTTTCGGCTTCATTTCTGAGATGCTACAGAAGGCTAGAGATATAGTATCTTAGGTATGTCATTCACGGTGGAGGGCAGGCACCAGCACAGTCAGAGAGAGCCCTGCCTTGTCCAATTACACTACATCGCGTAGGAGGCCACAACCTCAGCTTTCACCCTGTACATCCAGTACCTCTGTGAGATTCTGACTACATTTTCATGTGTAAGAACTGACCCATAGGTCACACCAAGTGAGTTCTTTGTGATTGTCTTTCTTACACCTCTGTCAGCTCTGTTTTAGCAAAGATCAGTGATGGCGACCAATGAATTAGGTGCAGACTCTTTCCATAATCCCACTTGGGTTTATGCTGGCCCAGCAAGGGCACAGATGCCAGTCTGACTGTGCCTGGACGCGTTCCTGTGCAACCTGCTCTAAGGTGGCCCTGCTCTGGCAGGGGGGTTGGACTAGATGATCTATTAAGGTCCCTTCCAACCCTATGATTCTGTGATTCTGTAATTCTGTGAAGGCTTCTGCATGGCCATGGCTCTTGGGAAGAACTCTCTTAACATTTTTTTCCTCTTTAAAAATGAGGGGGCATTTCTCTTCCCTTTTGGAGACTGCTTTCCTTTGCACAGTATCTAAAGAGACTACAGACAAAGACAGTCATCAGAACCATCTGTTCCTCCAATCTCTCTCCTGCCTGGGTTAGCAGAGCTGGTAGCGGGGACCTAGCAGATGAGGAGAAGAGCTGAGACAGTCCAGCTGCAAGGGAAGTGTTTTGCTGTAAGATCAGGCAAGACCAGCCCTAGCATGCTAGCTAGGGCTGTGCCAGTACCGAACTGTGTCAGGCTGACTACAACACCAAGCAGCCCTGCAGATCTGGGGGGGTCATTAGGCTTATGAGCCCTATGCCAAAACCACTATCCTTGTTTTTACTGGTGAGGAATCAGGCTGCCTGTGCATCTGCAACTGCTGAGTTCAGTTTCTTCTGGAAATCAGCATACTTTCAGAAATAAAAAAATGAAAAATGAACTGAGATAGGAGCCAGTTTTAAGGCAGGCATGCCTCAGAAGGACAGCTCACTTTTGTCGCTCAAAGGTACCATTTCAGGTCTGCCAGACTGTTACAAAGCCCTGGCTGCTTGGGATTCTTCAAGCCCACCTGGATTCCAGATACTGGTGAGCTTCAAGCAAGAATATGCTGCACATCAAGGGGTTTTCTTGTCTAGCATCGACCCAAGTCCACACCATAGCACTTACAGCCACTGATGGCTCAGTCCCAAGCAGTGACAAAGCTGAAGGCCTGTTTCATCTTAATCAACTCACACTGACTAACTTTAACTACCTCTTATGGATTGGCCTTACGGCTCTCCAATTGTACTTTTCCTGCCAAGATTGTTCGTTTCAATGTTTTTCTTTCAAGTGCCTCAAGAGCACAGTTTGTACGACTGTACATAAATCTCCAAATTTACAGCATGTCTAAGTTATACACAAGATGGTCAGGAAATTATGCCTAATAGAAAACTGTCAGCAGCAGATTATGAGAGAAGTGTGCAGAACAGGTAACGATAAGGCAGGAGAGAAATATGTAGACCTGCAGGAAAACAAAAGAAGGAGCAGTGGGTCTGGGTACAGAGGCCAGGTGACCAGTTGCCATTTTTGCCAGCTTAATCACATCAACTGGTGGTGTTATTTTTAAAGCTTTTCTCTATTGGCAAAAGCCCTAGCAATCTTACCAACATAAAAATATTAGACCTTTCTTTGCTCCAGGAATTTAGGAAAATGCACAAAGTCCAGATATCTGTTTTGTTCGTTGACTCTGATTCTAAATCTGAAGTTTACTAAACCAGCCACCCCACCAGTCCTTCCCCAATGCAGGGATGGGGTCTGGGTGTTGGCACAGAAGAGGAGCAGCGGCTGCATGAAGGCACTGACCATCCTCCTCCCCTCAGAGTGCTCCAGCACTCTTCAGTCTGAGTTTGTCCATGGGTGAAGACAACATGGCATGTGAAAAGTGGCATGGTGGGCCCATGCCTGACCACAGGGTAGAGGTGCTTGAGCCCCCCTGTCTCTCCCTCATTCCGGACTCTGAACTGCTGGTCCCAGAGCCAGCACTCTCCTCCTTTTCAGCTGCAGTTACCATCAGAGTTAAATTCTCTGGCCTGTCAAGATGGACAGAAAGGGGGGCTGGTTTTAATAACATGGCAGCCAGGAAGAATGGAGCCCAGAGGACCTAATTCTGGCAGCCTTTGATGCCTTCCCCTTTTAACCTTGATAAGGGGTGAGAGAAAGAGAAATGAGTGGATGGGTTCTGAGGCTCTTGCTGGAGGATCGCAGGAGGAAACCTGCCAGCAACAGAAGAGTGAGAAAGGGACAAATATGAGCCTGGCAATTCAGAAAAGCAAATCAAGAGGGACACAACAAACCACCAGTGTCAATACTCAGTGCTTAAAAGTCCAGCTGCCTGGTCCCCTCCCTGCTCAGGTGCCAGGTCATTAATCCCAGCCATCCCAGAGTGGTTTGGCCCCAGGTTCCTCCAGTGAAATTAAGTCTGTTTCCGAGCAGGATCATGTGCTAAGGAAAAACCCTGAGCAGTTCTGCTGGACCAGGACAGACAGTCACACCTTTCTGCAGCCAAACTGGTTGTGCAGCCCAGGCAGTGGTAAATCTTTGTTCCTCTTTTAAACACTTTTGTAGTTAGAAGACATCCAAGGATGGGTTTTGGTAGAGCCAGTAGATGCTCATTCAAGCCACGCTCATGTGTTCAGCTATTTCTTTTTCCAAGTGAGAAAGGGGAAAAACTCAGCTTTTTAATAAAACTTTTACGCCATCCTCCCCCAGTACCTAGTTCAGATTTGATTTTCCAGGCAGGGCATGCATTCAGTTAACTTGGAGCTAATCAGAAGTGTTTTGAAGTTAAAGCAGCTTTTGTACCTGAATCTTTTTTGTGGGTAAGTTTGGTGGGGGGGAGGAAGGGTTAATCCTATCCTTTTTCCACTATGAAACCCAAAAAACATCAGCTACCATCTTTTTCCCTTCATCTTTTTTTCCTTCGCATTTCTTTCCAAAGGGCTGGGATAGAAGATCCAGATCCTCATCCTTCTGAGCTTTTGTTTCTAATACCGTTCAAACACTCAATGATGAGCACTGATTTTTTTTCCCTCCCTCCTCTCAGCCAGCTGAAACAGAAGCCATGTTCTGCCGTCATCTGGCAGAGAAGAGCAGTGTCGGGGAGCCACAGCAGAGGGGTCACTGGTAAAACAGACATGGAAAATTAAATATGCACTGCCCACAAAAGGATACACACTATCTAATGATCAAGACTTCTCTTTGGCTTGCAGCTATTTTACCTATTAATATTTGAGATATTCAAGCCTCAGAAACCAGTTCTGAAATAGAGACCTAGGCCTTAGCTTGAAGTCTCTGAGTATTTTCACATTTAGCTCAGTCAATGGTGAATCAGGTCCTTAATACAAATACAAAGAGGGAGAAAATACTGCCTTTCACTCAGTGCTAATATACTTGACCGCACACACACTTTTCCCCAGCTGATAAATTAGAGCTTTTATTTGCATTTGGGTCCCTCTAGTGGAAAAAGGAAGAAGCCCGAAATTCGCTGCAAAACTTTTGTGCCATGTGCTTCATTACGGAACCACACAATTTGCAGCTGATGGTGTTTCTGCACCTTTGTTTCACCATTTAGTATCAGGCCACACCGCAACTTGATATAGATTAAGTTGTTTTGGTGATCAACACACAAGGAAAAATATTTCTCTGTGAGCACAGCTCAGTGGTGGAGAAAGTACCTAGAGAGGGTGGAGAATCTCCAGCATTGCAGGTATTCAAGACTTGATTGGACAAGGCCCTGAGCAACGTGCTCTGATTTCAAAGTCAACTCTGTTTTGAGGTGGAGATTGGGCCAGGTGAAGTCTAGAGGTTTCTCCCAATCCAAATTTTCTCCTTCGCGTCTCTCAGAGAATCACAGAACCACAGAATGACAGAATGATAGGGGTTGGAACGGACCTCTGGAGATCATCTACTCCAACCCCCCTATCAAAGCAGGGTCACCTAGAGCAGGTTACACAGGAACGCGTCCAGGCCGGTTTTGAATGTCTCCAGAGACGGAGACTCCACCACCTCCCTGGGCAGCTTGTTCCAGTGCTCTGCCACCCTCAAGGTAAAGAAGTTCCTCCTCATGTTTAGGTGGAACTTCCTATGTTCAATTTTACGCCCATTACCCCTTGTCCTGTTGCCGGGCACCACTGAAAAGAGCCTGGCCCCATCCTCCTGACACCCATTCTTTAAGTATTTATAAGCATTGATAATGTCCCCCCTCAGTCATCTTTTTTCCAGACCGAAGAGACCCAAATCCCTCAGCCTTTCTTCATAAGAGAGGTGTTCCAGTCCCCTCATCATCTTGGTAGCCCTTTGCTGCACCCTCTCCAGCAATTCCTTGTCCCTCTTGAGCTGGGGAGCCCAGAACTGGACACAGTACTCCAGGTGGGGCCTCACCAAGGCAGAGTAGAGGGGGAGGATGACCTCCCTCCACCTGCTGGCCACACTCTTCTTGATGCACCCCAAGGTGCCAGTGAATCACTCATCTGGGCCCTGACTTTGGAGAAGACAATTTTGAAAAGGAGGAGTGACTGTATGAGAAATTAGCCAAATAAACCAATCCAACACCTGAGATTGTGGAACAGAGCCAATATCAGAAGGGCAACTGTCAGTCTGCAGTCATCCCACCTAACCTCAGGTACCTGCATTAGGTGTATGGCCACCCAATCCCAATCCATTCTGGATCACACTCTGTCTCTCTGTCACTGAAGAAAGAAGCTAAAATGTAGAAAAATTCTGTGACACATACTCATCAATTCAGCAGCTCTGGAGAACAGTTCTTATGTGCATAAAATAAGGCACACTGCTGTTTAGAGAAGAAATAATAGGATTTGGGATACAGTGGAGGGAGGGAGTTAATGCTTTTCGCATCACAGACAGAGTGGCAAAATGTTTGTATTCGTTTGGTAAAAAAATTGCTGGCAAATCTGCTTGACACAAGGGTGGTTTCTGCATTTATTTTTTTGCTAGTTAATTCTTCATTATTCTGTATTTTATGACTACAAGATGTTAGGAAATACAGGCCTGGTTTTGCTCCTGCTGAAATAAAAGGAAAACTCACTGATTTGTCTGCTGCCAAACTGAGATTTTTATGACCCGACGCAGGCAGGCTCCCACAGCGGTCAGCCCGACACACGGGCAGCCTGGCCAAGAGAGTGGCCAGCCTTTCTCCAGAGCAAGGTCCTGACTGTCCTCGGCAGACGATTGCGAGGGTATTTCCTCTCTTAGGCAAGGGTTCACCCCACGTACAACTGAGCAGTCTCTGCCGAACCTTTCAAAAAGTATTCAGCCTGGAGCAGGAGGTCCCAGTAAAAAGTTGTGGCTCCAAGGGTTAAAACCCAAACAAGCTCTGTGTGGAAATAAGTAATTGGTGGTGCTACTGTGTACAGCACTATGAGCTGCTCCATATTCTGCTGGGCAGTGTTAGCACTGTCTTTGCAGGGTTGTGGAGTACTTGTTGGGCCATCAATAGGAAAGCACACTGAAACAGGGAAACTCCAGGATTGTGCTTCAACACAAGAATCTGCTCAGCTCCAGACAGAAAGAGAAAAATGTTACATCTCCCCCTGCGACCAAAACCACAGGCTAGAAGTTGAGCAACGAATAAGAGACATGGGACAGCAGCTCCCTACCCAGGTCATCCTGAAGTAGTGATGTGAGCTGCTGACATGGCCTTGAAAGGGAAGTTTTCTGCCATGGAATAAAAAATGCTAGCATGAATCAAATTAATACCCCTCTCCTTCTGTTTTGGGGACTGAAAAAGACCCCATCTGACATGAGCACCTGCTTCCAGTGCATTCACCTCCAGCAGGTGAACTTCAATCCTTAAATACAACTTCCCAAAACATCACACTGGTCCAAAAACCAACTTTCTGAGACATGATATTTGAGAGTTTGAAATAGTGTGAAAAGTGAAGACCCAAGAACAGAATACTTAGAGGAACCATAGTTCCAAGGGCTTCCTTACCTACATAAAGAAGTGCCCTTAGTATTACAAATACATGCCATGGCATGGGGAGAGCCTGTAACTGGTTAGAAGAGAGGACCCAGCTTCCTTCATTCACACCAATAACACCCTTGTCCAGTTATGTTTTCCTGCACATGGGACCCAAGGGAGAAGGGAAGGTGTCTTGCACAGAGAGAGCATAAAAGGCATGGCTGAGCATGCAGTTGGGTTTTACCCCACAAGTCTAGTAACACACAGCAGCCTCAGTGGACCTTTTCCACCTCTCCCTTCCCTGACTCAAGGTATGACAAAGAAACAGGAGATCATGAAGACAGGACAAATCAGAGAAAGGATGAGAACAGAACACAGAAGCCGAGCATTAGGGGAATGGGTGCCAGATCTTTGCATAAGCAAACCTGCTGCCAATCATCTTACCAGATAGAGAAGCTGGTGCACCTTGAGCATACTTTTCTCATCCAAAGAATTTGGATTTTAAGCTAATTCTGATGTCTCAAAGCTTGCCATCAGGCCCCACCCCTTCAGCTCCACAGCAAGGGGTGGAAGGCAGCACACAGACCTTGCTGGTAGCTGCACATAATACTGATTTCAAACACTATTATGAGCCTCTGTTAAAAAGGGAGGCACAATTGTGTGAAGTTTGTCTCTCTGTTTTCTTGGCAGCTGTATGTCCATGTGGTAGTTCTCCACAATTCTCAACACACCTATTCCACAGCAGCCATCTTTGTGCTTACCTTCTGCCCACAGTAACGTGCTTCCCACCATCCTGATGGCTTTACTGCCATCTCATCACCCACCCACCTGTGGTACTCAGCACCACGCACAGGCTGCCTGAGCCCGTGCCCCACAGCCACAGAGAAGACAACCCTGGGAGCATGTTTCCCAGGCCACCACTAGCTGTGTACACTGAGGTCAGACCACAGACCCCCAGCTGACCAGGACAACTTTGCATCCTTGTTGCAGGGTATCTTCCCTGTCAGGACTTTCCCAGCCCAAGGTTTTGCGGCTTGGCAGAAACCAGTCCATCCTTCAGTGGGATGTGGGATGTCCATGGGGATTGCGTTGCTTTTGCCTATGGTGGTGAGTGATCCAGTATGGCCAAGAAGCCTCTGCTCTTCAGGGGATGACCTCTTCTCACCTCCCCATGTACAAGAGAGCAGCCAGTCTGGCTAGGAGCGCCCCTGGCAAAAAACTCCTGGGCAAAGGATCCGACTGCCATGTCAGAGCTGTGCAATGAGTCCATATGGCCCAGGGGTGATGTCTGACAGGACAAAATATAAAGGAAACCCATGTTTAACAGTGACAAATATTGCCAAAGGGCCGTGCTAACCACCTTGTTGCTTGCCCTGCGAGGGAGTTGGTCAAAGCTAATCCTTACTCACCAAAATACCACCCCCCAGCCAGCAAAAAGCAAGGTACCATAGTGGGGAGCTGTAGAGATGCCTTAGCTAGGCTGGGACAGGGACTTCAACCATACCTGCCCACCAGCAGGGAGCTCTTCCATGCGGAGGTGTCTCTTACTCTGCAAGCAGGTTTCTGAGATAATCACCAACAACAGTGGGATTTCAGGGCTATTTTACAGCAGGATCTACAAGGGATGTCTACAAGGTTATAAAATATCATGTTCCTCATTCCCCCAGGTCTGCTATTAGCAAAAGCTGAAAGGCTGGGCTTCATAGAGCCCTAATGAGCTCAGAGAGTTGGGAAAGCAGTAGAAAATGTAAATCTACTCTGAAATTAATAAAAAAGTTTATTCTTTCACCACATTTGGCTATAATTCTTGGGAACAAATGAAGACAAATCATCATGTTAAGATGACATTACTGTGCAATTTTAGGTGCTTGCACCCAGTACTAGAAGCAGCCAATTTTCACAGCAAAACAATTTTAAGAAAACTTTGATGTGAACAAAGCAGTACTTCATCCCCAAATTCAGCCTGCAATTGGCTGAAATTTTCTTCAGAAAACCGCAGTCCAAAGAATGAACTGATGAATTTCAGCCAAGGTATTTTAAGCTTCAAGGAGTTTCAAGTGAGAAAAGCAGGTCTTACAGTGGAAAAATGTTTTGCCATACAGGCGTAGCAATTAGTACCAGCTCCAACTATAACATGTTCAAATTAGTATATACTGTAGAGTCTCTATTAAAAAGTAGATAAGTGAGCCCAAATGTTTCCTCTATTATTTGCATTGATACTTGCCATGAGAATAGCATGTGAATAAAAACATCAAGTTTAAGCATTTCTGGCACTACGTATAAAACTTCCCTTTTCTCACACATGTTAACATGGAGATTCACAGGCAACATGCCAAGAAGACCGGAGAAGCTAAATTCACTGTATAAATAATTCAGGATCAAAACCACTGGTGGTAAATCTGGAAAGTCACCATCTGACCTACCATATGTGGTTACTATGGAAATAGCTTTCTCCTTTAACTTAATGTACTCAGTAGTGGGAACCATTTCCTTATGATTCACATGAATCTCTGGCATGTGCTCCACTGCTAAGTGCCAGCGAAAAGCTGTTTGTTGCGGTGATATTATAACACCTTGATGGGACTGCAGGACTGGAAACTGCCACAAACTGTGTCTGAGCTAACTGGAGTGATGCTAGAATACCTGTCAGCAAAAGCAAATCAGAAGAGGACCTGGCACCCAGTATTGCTGTGTGGTCATGTCGAATGTCGGTAACATCAGTCCCGAGTTGATAACAAAACTGTAGCTCACAATGAAGAGGCACAGCTTGTTCCCAACCCGGAGATGAGGTTCATGGCCACCTGCTTATAAAATGTATTCTTGTTTGGATTAAAAAGGGCAGGTTTGTGATTTGAAGGATTAAGCACAGTGTAAAAATTGAAGAACTCAGGACTTCTTACCTGCCCCTGCATTGTTTGTGGAAGTCATTTCACTTGTCTATGCCTGTAAAATTAAAATACTTATATATTCCTGTGTATACATCACAGTGCTATAACAGATTAGATATCCTGGTGATTATAGCATCAATCAGGAAGAAAAGAATTTTGGGACTAAAACTATTGGAGGGATAGAGGAAAGGCAAGAAAGATCAAGTACTGTTATAAAAAAAAAAGAACAACATCACTAGTGATGCTCAAAATTAGTTCATTTTGAACACTACCAGGAAACAGCGTGGGAAAGCAGGAGGAACTTCTTTACTTTGAGGGTGGCAGAGCACTGGCACAGGCTGCCCAGGGAGGTGGTGGAGTCTCCATCTCTGCAGACATTCCAAACCCGCCTGGACGCGTTCCTGTGTAACCTGCTCTAAGGTGGCCCTGCTCTGGCAGGGAGGTTGGACTAGATGATCTCCAGAGGTCCCTTCCAGCCCCTACCATTCCGTGGTTCTGTGATTCTGTGGTGCAATCCATAAGCCTGCAGTCAGATGTGGCAAGTCACTGGGCATTTGGCACTTTAATAATTCCTGACTCACTCTGGCTCCTTGTTTCTCCCTCGTGCTTTCCTTTTTTTATCATGGAGTAAGAACAATGGCTTTCAAATATGCCTAAAGTTGAGCAAACATAAAGCACAAAATAAAAGTCCTTTTTGATGCCTTCAGAACAACAGTGAGCACAACAGTTTGGTGTAATTTAGGATACAGTTTGTGACTGCAGACTGGTTATCTGAAATATACTGACATGGAAAAGTCATCATTTGTGACAGCTGGATCACGCTTTTACCTACAAACATGATGGCCACTCATGATGGCCACTGTCTGCATCCAGATATGTTACCAACTGAGCCATTAAGATGCTGTCATCCCTTTGCAGAGAGAATTCAACAGCATACTTAGAAGTACTGATGTGACAGTGAAATGTTGTCCTCCAGGTACTCAGACATCCCACTATTACAGTAATACACATTTCAGTGCCTCTGGCAGAGTTATTAATGATTCACAGACCCTAGCACACATTCCCACCTCAGCTTCATAAGACAGTGTGAAATGGTCAGCTGCACAGTTCCTATACAGGCAAAAATACCCATCAAAAGTAAAAAACACAATGCCATGGTGTGGGTCCCTAGAGGCACTTTTGTGTACAACCTTTCTCATTGGTGGTCATCATTGAGGTGTCATTTGGATCCACCATCATTTCACTTTCTATGTGCAAGGAGGAAAGAGCAAGCAGATGGGCATCCCTCATTCTCCCCAGCTTTTGTGTTGAGTTGGTGTCATCTGATGGTTAAAGCCCAGTGGCTTCACTCCTCCCTGCCCAAGCTCTTAGCTCTGGTTTGAACAATCTGTGTATCTTCCTGCTTTGAGGAGCCCTGCACCTAGTCAGCTGAAGGATGGGGGTGTGCTGTCAAAGGAATAGCAGGCAGTGCTTGGGAAAGGGAGGGATCTGACAATGCTCTTCCCCTTCCCAAAAGAAGGTCTGGGAACCTCAGGGTCAGGAGAACACAACATCTGGACAAGTCAGCTTTTTGCAGTGTAGGAGGGAAGAGAGAATCCTTTGCTAGAGGTAGGGGTTTTTTAAAACAACCTGTTGTGGCAGCAGTTGGTTGTTTAAGAGCCGGTTGCACTAATTTAGGCAGCCGTGACCAGACAAGTGCTTGAGATCTTGCAAAAGGCTTCCACGGTTCCCAGGTTCCTGCAGAGAGGCTGTACCTGGCCCAGGTGTGGGTGCACATTTCTGGTCCTTCCAGCAGCTGTCTGTAGAAATCTATGTTCTGCACATTGCAGTGGTCTATGAGGACTCACCCTGACGTGGACAGTGAACCTCCAGATGAGGTGTTGGGGGGCTGTAACAACTCTGTCAGGGCTCTGCTCAGCTCTTGAAGGACAATGGCCCTGATTCCCCTCCTTATTTTTAATAACCCCTCTTTGTTATTATGTTATTTATTCAGATACCTCAGTTGTGTCCAAAATTGGGAATGATGCTGCCTTTTACAGTTATTGGGAGATTTAAGCCCTGGTCAAGGTCCTTCATGTCCAGATACAATACAAAGTGTTACACACTATTTTCCTGAATTCAAAATCTTTTCCCCTAACAGCCAGGTAGTCATGATGGAGGTTGAAAAGCTAGCAAATGGGTCACTAGTTCTTTCCAGAGCCTACTCCAGCTCTGTAATACATAGACCATCACAGTTTACAGATTTACACCCCATTACCTGCCAAACCCATGTACATTTTTCAGACTCAGGCGAATGGAGTTTGATCACATCTGTTAAAACAGTGCCAGCACAACATGTGTCAAGAAGTAACAAAAAGCTCTTCATTGTGGATAACTGTGATGAGAAAGCTTTTGATCTGGTCTCATCTCAGCATTGCCCTTTCCCAAAGTGCAATACATAGCACACTGCTTTTTGGGGGCAGTGTGCAGATTCCCTGCACCCATCCTCACCTTTATTAAGTGATAGCAAGGACATTGTGTGCTGTAAACACAATTTATTGGGCATTAGCCTGGTTGTAATGGGCGATGCAGAGCTCACACTGTCAAGCAGGATTGTTCAAGGCAGCAGGACTCTGGAAAGGCAGTTTGGTCTCCGGCTCCACTCCTGGAGCGGGTCAGCTGCTCTGCTCTCCCGGAGCAGCACAGGCGAAGGACAGTCCCAAAGTGCTGGAAATCTCCTAAGGGGAATGGTGGCCCCTCCACCTTCAAACGTGGGGAAGCTGCACTAGGGACAAGGGCTAAAAACTACAGCCTCTGCAATCGTCTCAGTCTGAACAGATGCATTAAATGGCTGTTCTGCTTAATCAGTCATTACAAAAATATATAAGTAGTTAAGTGAGGTGTAAAAATCTGAAACAGACATTTCAGCCTCACAGCTATGTCTGTGCTGAGATACAATCACTCTATAGTCCTAGAAATAAAATTTTTAATTTTCTAGGGCAGGTAATCACAGGTACCATCTCAGGTATGTGGGGGAAATTTTGACCTCAGACGTCATCCTCAGCCTGTGTTAGGCACACCTTCCTGAATCCTGGCTGCCTCTGCACCTCAGCCCCCAAGCTCTGTCTTCCTAATTTACGTGGTGCTGGGGTGCCTGTGGCCGGTCCTACCTCATCCCAAAGCACTGGAGCACACCCAGAGAGACCCATGGAAGAGATTTCAGGGCTCATCAGCTCTGGCTCGGCGTGGGGCACGCACAGCTAACCTGCTTCCCAGCCTGACTCATGTCTGCAAACACCATCCCCAGGCTCACACAGCCCTGCTCTTAGCATTAATAAGCTCTGCCAGTCCCGTGTCTCTGGTCCAGTTAACCTCAAGGCACGTGAGCTCTTCATGAGTGATGGAGGGGGAATGGCGTTGCACTCCCTGGGCTGTACAATCTGTCTCAGCACTTCAAATGCCAAAGACCTTTCCCTACCAGGCAGGCAGATAGACCTCTTGCAATTAAGTAATGAGCCCCAGCACCTCTCATTACCTCCCAATCACATACTATTATGCTGACTCTCCTTACCTTCCTTAACTTTCATGTGAGAAGCGCTTGGATTCTTAATTCTGAAAATGATGGATGATCTCTAAATGGGAAAAGAATCTCAATTTCCTCACCTGAAATTAATATTATCTGGCCTGGGCAGACCTGCACTGCATATCTGAGAGCTCTGCACGTAAAGCTGTCCTTTCCTACAGCCCACTAAAATTCAAAAGCCATCTCAACCTGTCCAAAATGTAAAAGACAGAGCCAAGCATTTTTGCACCATGTTTTACAGCCTTTATGGAATCCAAAGCAAAACTTTTAGTAAAGAAATTTGTCTGATTAGCATTTATTTGTGTCAGGAAAGCTCTGAAGTCACGATTGTTGCTAGGTTATGTGTTTGCATGACCATGTCCACCCGTTTCTGTACGGGATGCATAGGAATTTTCATTATTAGGACAGCCAAATGTTTGCATACTCACAAATAGTCCAGGGAAAAATTATTTTGTTTTGCAAAAAAAGATTCAGGTTTCATCCACTGAAAAAAGGGAAATCTTTGGCCCTCAACCCAATTCACAGACAAAAATGTTTGGGCTTTTCGTTATCATGAACCAAACAGAAATAATTATTTGGCTTTTACATTGTTTTGTTTGTTTGTTTGTTTCAATAAAACCAGGAATTTTCAACATCAGTTTTTATTTTGACAATGAAGTGATTTCTTTGCAAGCAGTAGTTCCAAAGGAATATTCCAACTGGCTTTAGTTGCTCACATTTTTGTCCAATAAAGAAAGGGAAAATGTCAGTGCAAGAGACAAAAGCTGTGGAGTCATACAAGGATGAGTGATCATGAGGAGTGCATTTTACTTGGCTATTCCAAAAAATCTGTTGCTCAGTAAATAATAATGCTGAGTTCTTGTTCATCTACAGATCTCAAATAACATTCCTAAGAGAAGGCTTTATCTTTAAAATAAAAATTAACTTTTTTCACACACTTTTCATAAAAGGGATGCACATACACTTCACATGCAAAATTATTTCTAGCCACCCACACTAGCTTCAGCAACCACATATTCCAATTTCCATAACCCATTTTCTTCCCCACACTTTCTCCTCACTGAACTGTCAAACCCTTGGTTGTACTGTAATCTCCTTTTCCATACAATTTCCTTTCAAGAACCTCATTTATTTTCAGGTGCTATCAAATAAATAATCATTTCCTAAATTAATCACCAAAGCTAAAATCTGGTCTTGCTGCTGCTGTCGTTCTGCATGTGGTCCACAGTCACATACACATGTGCACGGACATGAAGAAAATTAGGAAAAGTCTGGCACTAAAATAAGAAACTCAAGGGATTTAAGGACCTATAGTCTTGGATTTTATATACTCCTAAGGCTATGTTAATGCCTGAAGCCATAAAGATTCACTCTGTTTCACAAAAAGAAGCAGTCAAGCTGCATGCTTCCACCTCACTATTTCAGCCTAAACATCATATCCAAAAGAGTCCTGACCATGTTCATCCAGGTGACTTAAATTCCCATTTTCTTGTCTCCCAGGCTCATACTGGCTTCTGACATGCAGTTTGAGGTACCTGGAACTAAAATCTGTCTAAGAAGTTACACGGACAGAGCATCATATATCACATACAACCTCACAATAATAGATACAGCACACTCTACTAAAAACTGAATTATTCATTTTCTTATTTAACTTTTCTATCTCCATTCTCCAATATAAATGAAGTTGCTATAGAATCCCCACTCCACTGCAGCCATATAAGTTGGTTCAGGAAGTTACAAGAGGGAACTGCAGGATGACAAATCCCAAAAGCAAAAATTGAAAAGGAAGATCCAACCTGCACAGCAGCTGAACCCCCTTTAAAACTGTGGGGGTTTTCCAAAGTATCGTGTTCTGACGTAACTCTGCTACTGTTTGCTTGGTTTTACTTCAGGATTAAACTCTCCAGGTGCATTTGGCAAGCCCGTTCCAGAAGATCTGCCTGGATGTTCAGCCCAAGGGTACACTTACAGTAGCAGCTGGTTGGCAAGATTTCGTTCAAGTATTTTTGGGGCCAAAAAAAGAACTGGGTTTGTCATAATTTATGCATTTTCAAAAATCCATTCATTCTGATAGCATTTGCCCTGGAAAGAAATTGAACAACACCTTGTGAAGTTCATGTATCTTGTTTTGTCCTTTTGGAATGGAAGTTTTGATTTTCTTTCTCCTGAAATGGACTTTCCAAAAAAATTTAGTTACAAAGACTAACAAAAGGTTGAAATTAAGACCAAATATTTTGACTCATTTATCTGCTTTCCTGGAATTTCACTTACTTGGAAATGATAGTTTTTCCTTTCCAGTTGGGAATGGAAAATCCGAGTTGCCTTGAAACAGAAGATCTAGTCTCCACCCACACTATTTGCCATAAAATGTTCTTATAAATGCTAGGAAAGGATTTTCAAATAATCAAAACCATATCAAAATTGCTCAAAGCTTCATCTTGGTTACACAGAGGAAATAGTGTCATGGTCACTGTGATCAGGCTACGTCCCACAATGGAGCATGTGGATCCAAATGGTAGGTCTTCCCTAGTGCCTTGCTCCGTTAGAAGACCCCCAGATCAACAAACCCATCAGAAAGGAACACACAGATTTCTCAGAGTTAGGCACCAAAAGACTGATCACATCCAATACGCAAAAGGAGATAATTTTTTCCATCCCCAAATTCAGTGAGCTCATTGAAGGTTTCAACCAGAACCCTGAAGAATCTCTCAAAGCAGAGTGGCTGGATTGTCCCTGGATAAGGAGACGCTGATCCAGTTCTTCTTTTATGTGATGAAACTCTGACTTGTCTTGGAAGGACACACTTCCAAAATACACTTTTACCAGAATCCTGAAAGTATAATTACTAAAGATATCAGTTCTAAAACCAGATAGGATAGAAGGTTGAATCCATTGTACAGATAAGTGAATGAACTCACTGACACCGATAGACTTCAGACCACACAGTGTCAAAACTCTATGGTCTCAATCTTCCCTTTACACAATCAGTAAGTGATTGTCCTACTAGATGATGTATCCAAAAAAATTTTTTCCATCCCCAAATAATTACAAGAAAGATGCAAATACTCCATTGGGAGAAGATTAATGAGTGTGTAAGTACACAGGGAACTCAGAGGGATGTTACCACACCCAAAACAAATGAATCACAGGAGAATACTTTGAAGAACGTCACATTTTATGAAATAAAATTCCCGCATTATTCTGGAGTGGTTTAGGGCAAGAAAGAAGAACCAGTGACATCACCAGGCCTTTTGGGTACTTCCAATCTTGGCTTGTGCTGCCAAGTATTCCCGGAGTGGTGATTTAATTTTGGCTGTGTCACTACTGCGATGTCAGCTGTACTGCTGCGAATGCCGCTCTCATGTCGTTCCAGCTAGGCTGTTGCTGTCTTTCAAAATCCTCGTCATCTGCGACACTACAAATGGACAAGTCAACAAGGTAATAGTCACAATAATAAATTCTAATTGTGCATATGAGTAAGATCAATAATGCATTACTACAGGTAGCAGTTTTCATAGGGCCAAGTCTTGGACCAAAAAAACTAAACCGCAGCCTGAATAAAATGAGCTTTTTGCAGGCTCATGTTTGCATAAATGTTTGCCTGCTCTCAATCTTGTCAGAGTGGCTCCATGAGGAAAGGCCATCAGTGGGTACTTTGCCTGGGACAACGGGGCTTCTGTCCTGGTGTGGATCCTCCTAATCGAAAGAAAAGGTTATTTCTCTGCACTCTGACACATCAATTAAAAAACAGACAAAATAAGACCTCTTGACACATGATGTACATAGAAATACTAAAGTTTTCCAGTTGCTCATTTAAGCGCAGTAGTTCTCCCTTGGTAGTTCCAGTAGATGGAGCAGCTCCTGTCCTGGTGCAGGCTGCCAAGGCTCTCTGCTGCAGCCATCTCCCTAGCTCTGGACTTTTCTTCCTCCAAAGCTTCACAAGCGCATTGTGACAGTCCAACTGCAGGCTGGATGAAAACAGGCTTCCAACTGCATTTTGGATGAAAGATGAGGAACAAACAGGCAGCATTCATTCCGAAGAACCAATATATATCAAGTTAAGCATAAAATTCCAAATGAAAAGTAGAGCCAACACTGGAGAGAAAGAGGTTTGCCAATGAAACCAAAGAGAACTAATGTGGATGGATGCACAACTGTCCCATGAAAGAGATCCCTTTCATCTACTTAACAGCTCTTTCCCTGCAGAGACATGTGAAAACTTAACCACCGGCCAGTAAGCATCAGTAAACTGACACCCTTTTTCAGCTCACACAAATCATCTGACATCATTCAGCTCCCTGGTGGGTGAAATGGAGCCGGAGTGCGAATCCCACAGAGACAGGACCCCAGGACCGCATCCCAGCAGCTCACATTGCAGCCTGTCATTGATACAGGGGTCTGGACCAGCCAGACTAGCACTAAGCCAGGACCTGATGTCCCACCTCCATGCCATGATGCAGACACAGCCTCCTGCGGTCCCCTGGGGACAAGTCTTCACCTTCATGAGACTACAGAATATGGACCATTTAATGACAGATTGCATGTTGCCATGCCCAGCTGAGCTGATCTAAGTGTCTGCACACACAGCTCACAGATAGTGCTGTTCACAGTTCAAGTTTGCTTTGCCTTCATTTATCTTTTCCAGCAGCAGACAGACTCCCAAGCAGGAGCAAACTGTTGTGTCAAACACAGGTCTCTCACAGTTTCTCACTGTACTGGGGAAACCAGTGTCCAGAGAGAAGGAACCAGAAGCAGCAGTCTCCAGCTCATTCCTGCTCTCTGGTTCATGGAAACAGGAGGTAGCACAAAGCAGAAACCACCACATGATAAGTCAAGAGTGATAAAATGTCTTGCTATTCTGATGAGGAAAAGGTGGGAGATCTCACTAGGAACAAAAACATCAAAAGCACATCCACCAAAGAACTCTACTTACACACTGACCTTACACAAGTAAAGTCAACAAGTATTTCTCCATTGACTAAAATGTCAGTATAAACTCTTTCCAGCCTAAAGTGACCCACTTAGGTGGCAGTAGTAGAGACAAATCAAAGACTGTGAATTTATCTGTTGACAAATGCAAAGATGAGAAAGCTATGCTCTAGCTGTCTTCTGGCTACTACGGAGCACATGTGTCAGTAGGGCATATATCAGCCCATTTTGGGTTACACACATGAGACATAACTGAGAAAAGGTCTGAAAAGCATGCAAGTAAGAAGCTAAACCAATTAAAGAAATTGGAATAGATCCATAATAATATAGAGGTAACCAACAACACAACAGTGAGAACATAACCATCCAATGTACAAGAGGCAAAGCAGAACAAGTGCCATTGCAGTCCGACTGCTACATAGCCTGTTTTATTGACAGGATGGTTTCTTACTCACCGTGTTTCCTAAATAAATGAACTAGAAGGGCAAACCCATTCTTGAACTGAAACTGGGGTGAAAGATGACGAAGTGAGTCAGGATGCCGTGATTGAAGGTGACAGTAACTGTCAAATGATCAATATTAACATAGGAAGAACCAGTCCTGACATAATCAAAAGCTTATTACTGTCACTGATTGTTGGATCCTTCTTCTGCAGTCAGTAATTTCTCTGATTACACTGGAAGGACAGTGATTTTCCCTCTGGAAAATTTCAAGAATATTTTCCCTGTGCCAGAATTTTAGTAGATTAAAATTCATGTACTTGGGGAGACTTCCAGAAGGTCTCTGGAGCTACATGATGACAAATTCCCTCACTACCTCAGCCTGCTCTCCTCTTGCTCTTTGCAAGTGCTCAAGGAAGCTCTTTCAGGCCTAAATCAGGGCAACTCACTGATTTCGCTTCCTGAGGAGAATTAGCTAGATCACCATTTTTAATCAGTCTAAGATTTTAGGGCAAAGAAAATTGTTTAAAATGAGTCAGAACAAAATCCATCATCCCTCCAGCACTGTGCATATTTCTCTCTGCTCTGTAATTTCATCTTTGGAAATTCCAGCAATGTCAATCAGAGCAAACTGAGAGTCCCAAGGAATAATGAAATAAAACAAAATATTCAGTGTTACATCCAGCACAATTTAGGAATAATCTAAAAACTAAAGTGGAACTTCTGCAAAACCCTGAGGAAGTTTGACATTTCGCAGTGTCAGGAAAGCAGGAATAACCATCCTTCCCTCCACAGAAATTCACAAAGAGCTATAAACACCTACAATAAATCTAAGACTTGTGACCACTTCTTGAACTGAATGTGTTGGAGGGGTTTTGTTGCAAATCCCAAGGTATTCTCAGTATTATTATATTTTATTATATTACTTAAATAAGCTTTAAAAATTATACACTGGACCAGGTATATTAATTTCCATAGTAGCTGTAATCCAGTAAAGAGTTTACAAAAGAAAAAAAACTTGTAAATTTTTTTATATTATTTTATATTTCAAAATAAGAGCCAATACTGATCCTTTTAGCCCTGGTATTAGATTAAAAAGTCTGTGAAAACAATTCCCTGATTTTCTAGGAGTTACGAGGCTCTTTTATGTGAACGGATAGCTGAAATAATAGCCACCTCCAGCCTAAACATGGCACATGGTATCACTCAAAAGAGAAGCACGTACAAAAGGCAAAAGGATTGTACTTGCTATTCTTCTGTGAACATGCATATTTTAGGCAGACAAACAGGGAGATCAAAGGGAACAGAAATGCAAAGGATACAACTTGAAAAAAACATCACCAGCATGACAAGGTAAAAGAGAAAGCAGAAGTGCCAGGGAAAGGGCACACAGCTTGCAGAGAAAAGTCACTACCCAAGTCTTTTAAAGTTCAGAAAAAAAGGATTTTGTTTGTTGCTTAAAGGTAACCAGTCCTGCCTGAGAAGGGGACCGTGTTCCTTCCTCAGTTTTTCCTCTTCATGAGAGCCTACTGCTGCCACCCAGCATCTGCCTGGAGATGCCCATATCCAGGCAGGTCCCCATGAAGCCACTCTGTCCCCAGAGGCAGAAGAATCCGCAGTCAAAGCTCAGACCATGAGGTCAAAGCGTTTGCAGTCTCAGCACACGATTCCTGCCAGCTCCCAGTGTGCTTAGTGTCAAAAAGTCCTGCTGAAATCAATGGGCCTGCTCACATTTGTACCCTTATGCACAGCTCCCCTCAGTGCTGCGTGCGCGTGTCCTAATCTTAAAAGAAAAAAAATTAATCAGTGTGGGGTTATGATTACAGAAGCGTAACGTCAAGGACAAAGTGGTACAAGAAGGGAGAATTAGAGGATTAGAAATGTTAGTACAAGCAGCTATTGAAAAAAATTAAGAATACAACATGCTACTGTAAAACTTCAAGTCCAATGTCAGTAAAATTAAAGAAAATTTAAAATTTAAATTTAAAATGTTTAAGTCAACTATTATTCATTGAACATTGAGACTGTGATAGGACTTAGAAACCGACTGGGTTTTAGGGACATGGTTTAGAAGTGTTTTTTGTCAGGGTAGGTTGATGGTTCGACTTGATGATCTTAAAGGTCCCTTCCAACCTCAGCAGTTCTATGATTCTACGACTGTGTTGGCCTTCACTGAGTTATCAGTCTGAGGGTTCCACCACTACAGAATACCCCAATTCAAAGAAGTATTGCAGTTCAAAAGCTCTTCTGCACAGAATGACTGCACAGAGTCACTCTCCCAGAGAGGCTTTGGGAGCCCAGGAGACACAACACTGAAGCAGAAGCAATCCTGCCTAAGAAGCCTCACAGCTCATCTTTCTCTGACCTATTTGTGAAAATTCCCCAATGAAGGAAGCTCCAGAAGCTCCCCGGGCAGCCTGTTTCACTGTTCTTACAGGGGTGTTCCACCCAAACCAATTGCCACCGCAGGTTTTCCAGCATCCCACATCAGCTGCAGCGTGTCATGACCCTGTTAAACAGGGATTTTGGCTGGTGTATGAGGCTTTCTTTTTAATGCTATAAAAGTTAGCATGAAAAAATTGTCAGGTTAAACTGAGTAAATCTACTGATCGTGTTACTTTTATTCTCCACTCCCTTTTATTTAAGAAGATAGTGTTTATTGGCATATTAATTTAGAAGGTTTGTCTGGAGAGTAAGAGTTAATTTACTAACTCGTTCTGTTACTCCCATCTTTCGGGTATCTTTTTCATTGGAGTCACCATGGTGACTCTCCCTTAACCCACACCTTACTTTGAGGGGTCATCCAGGCCAGTGTTAGACCCCATGCAAACAGCTGTGAGTCAAATGCAGACGATATTGGTCTTTTCGGTCTGCGCTGTGCCAAAGTGACAAACAGACTACAGAGCCACATACAAGTCACATTTTTGCATTAAGATATAATTGCGATATACAAGGGAGTTCAGTGGGCTGGTCAAAAATTGCCCTAGAGCTGCTGTCCTGGACCAGAGCAGTGATCCATCCATCTCACTATCCTGGGTTTTTTTAGCACAGCAGGTCCCATGTACTTCAGAAGAAACATTTTAAAAAATCACACAATATTCAGATACAAATTTATGAAGCTCTGCATTAAATCTCAGTGTTAAACCTAATTTTTAAAGACTGGATTATCCCAAAAGAGCAAGATTTAGTAATAAACTGCTAAAATCTCAGAGAGAAAAGTATGTAAAAATAGCTTTAATGTAGAAACTAATTTAGTAGTGATGGATAAAGACAGCATTAGCAGGAGATAGGTAGGCTCCAGCTGTCATCATTTCTGATCTCAGATCCAGATCCAAAGAAGAATTTGCATTACTAACTGTTCTGTAGATACGGAAATCTCAGTGAAATCAGCAGGATCTCAGCACCCAAATGGAAACCAGGCACAGCCTTGCACCTTCCACATCAGTTCATGGAAGCCTTCTGTTCCACTTGGGCTTGGATGAATCCTGATTCAGAAAAGGTTCATGTCAGTACCTAATATTAAACCCCATCTGTACTGAACCCACTGCAGTCAGGCAGAGTCCAGTTCTGTGTAATCATAGAATCCCAGAATCGCAGGACGGCTGAGGCTGAAAGGTTCCTCTGGGAGTCATCTGTCCAACCCTCCTGCTCCCTACCTCGAGTATCTCTTTACCTAGAGAGAGAAATCCCTCTGTCCTCACTGAGACCACTTCATAGACTCATAGAATTGCCTAGGTTAGAAGGGACCTTTCAAATCATCTAGTCCAACCATCAACCTAACATTGACAAAACCCATCACTAAATCATATCTCTAAGCACTATGGCTACTCACCTTTTAAATACCTTCCCAGGGATGAAGCTAACTACTGATGTGTACTTTAGTGTGTAAGAGCCTCCGGCAGCTCCTAAGGGAGAATTTCTGTTCTTACTGTCTTACTGTAAGACATTTAATTCCAAATCTTCACATTAGAACAGACAAATTGCCCCAGCTGTCGTAATCTAGAGTTTTTCAGGGAGTCATCACCCAAGAATGCCTGCAGGCATCTCTCCTGTGGAAAGGAGATGTCGGCAATGTTACATGGTACTAAGTTCTGCTAGCGCGCAGACACTTTCTGAAGCAAGATCAGGGAGAGGATCTGGCTCATACCTGTCCCTGAATACTAACCATCTGTGACAAGATTGTAAATTAGAGATACCTAACCTTTGGGGTGGAATTCAGGTCCAGATTCATAGGCAGGAACTTAGCTGTCCATATGCGCATTAGAAGTATAAACTCACATTGCAGTCAGCTCCAGGACTTGATTTTGATGAACAAATGTAAGTGTCTAACGTTGTTTGATATGCTCCAGGGGATCAAGGAGTTCTCCCCAGGGCTGGATGACATGGCACTGCACCTATGAGATGTCCAGTTCCTCCCTGAGCAGCATCAGCGGTCCAGCATGATCTCCTAAGCTGGTTTCCCAGAACACCTTGGACCATGTTTATGCAGGCTGTCCTGATTCAGTCACCTAACACAGGCATCTAGTGCCACTTGAGATGCCTGTCTCCAGCTACAGTTCCAGAAGGGGACAGGTCTCCTTTAGGTCCTACACCATATCTGCCATCCCCATGCAGGTATGTCAGACGCACTACAGCATCTCAAATGGCACTTGATGTATACGTGTGGACAAATGGCATCCCTTTATAGTCACTGGAGAGAAAATAGCAGTTCACACCAACTGCTTTAGACAGGTCCTTTGTGATGACATGAATCACATCACGGACAAGTCTATTGCTATTTATCGAGTATAAAGAGTCTCTAGATGATGAGCTCAGATACAGACATTAATGCTGTAGACATTTTCATCTGATCAGGTGAGAAACACTCCAAGGAGCATATTTCCTCATATTACAGGGGATTTGGGGGGCAGTTTTATTCTTCCTGTATAAAACCAAAAATGGTAATTTTTGCATTGCTGTTTTAAACTTTAATATTCTTAACCGTAAAAAAGTTGTGGCTACCTTTCATTCGGCAGAATGCTATCTTATCAGTAAAGAATACAACTCATTTCAGGAGTGAAAGTTTTCATATTTTTCACAAAATATAGAATGAGAATTTACTAAATTAAGTTACAATCATGGGTGAAAGAGAGTTGGAATTATTAGATCCCTTAAACTGCAGAAATAGATTAAGGGATCAACATAAATAGAATTATGTGCCTCCTTGCAGTCTTTGCCAATGAATATTCTATCCAATCAAAGTGAATACATGCTTGATAGGATCAAGCAAAAATGTTATGTGTGGGGTGGATAATTATTGAATGGAAGGTTGGCAGTGGAACAAGTAATGACATCTCGTCACTAGCTCATCAAAATGGGCATTTCAATGTTGAACTGAAATCTGTAAATAAATAAATTAAGACACTTTAACAAATTCTATATTCCAGGAAGCGAATTCAACATAAATACCTAACACTTATTGCAAGACCCACCTGTGATGTTTTTGTGAGTGGGAGATGTTTTAAGAGGAGCAATCCTTTGGCCATTAGGAGCAGAAGCAGCTCACGCTATGCTTTCCTTGATTCACTCATGTAAGTTTGGCATGGGCCTTTATATATTACAAATACGTCTGTTTATGTACTCCTAAGGGACAAGAGATAATTATTGAGGAGAACAGCAATTTAAGCATTGTTTACATGTAATTAATAACATTAATTTTACTGAGCAGAAACAAAAACAAAAAATAGAGAGAGATATTAGTTTTAAATTTCTAAACCAGGAAGATGTAGACTTATCACACCAAATTAAGCCAAACACAATTCCCTAAAAACTCAGAATAAAATAACATTTTTGCTTCCAGTTTTATATCAGATTGTAGCTCAAAAATTTTACTAGTGTGTGAGAATAACAAAAGGTTTCTAAATACATAGAAAGTTAGTGCTTTTAGCCATGTTACTATAGAAAAGGGGGAATTATTTTGGTCCTTCCTAGAGGACTAGATTACCTGGTCCAACCCCCCTGCCGTGGGGGTCTCCCTCAGAGTCCCAGTAGCACAGTTTAGCTAAAAGTGGCCATTTCCATGTAGTGATCAATTCCACCATCAACTGGGCAGTGATGGACCACGCTGAAAGGAGCCAAGGGCTACGGTGAACACCATCTGGCTATGAGCTAACAGTGTATCCTCACAGAGAAAAAGGGCAAGCTGCGTTTTTAGTTATATTTGGAGCAGCAAGGCTCCAAATCAAGGAAATCCATTATCCTCCTCTACTGGGTATCGGATTGCTGGGTCTTGTTTTTGGTTCCCCAGTTGAAGAGGCAAGGAGTTTAGGGAGCAAGAAAGAGGCACTGAGGGAGATGAGCTTGTTCATTTTGATCAAAGGGAGTCTATGGGATGATCTAACAGAGGTCGGCAGCTACCTGATGGGTAGTTACAAGGGTGAAAGGCTTGGAAGGATCAGGTTGGATTGTGTTTTACAGTATGCGGGGTGGCAGAATGCTGCCCAGAGAGGTCATGGCACCTCTGCCACTGAATGTTTTCAAGACTCAGACAGGCAAAGCCACATCTGACCTGGACTAAAGTTGTACGACAAGGAGCTTGGACTAGAGACCTCCAGAACTTCATGCAATCAACCTGCCTGTGACCCCTTGCTTCAATGACTGCACAGTCAGATGTTCTTCCAGGTTGATCATCTGCCCAGCTCAGTGGTTGACTGGGGCCCAGGGGGCAGTAGTACCTCTGAAAGAAAAACTTCCCTGGATAGGTCCAGGTTTCCCTCTGTACAGGGGAAGATGGTAATAACTCTCTTTGCATCAACAGTTTCCTTAACATACACAGAAATAAAAGAAATACCACCCTTCTTAAGTAATTTGTCTCATTGGTTGCAAGTAATATGAGCTTGCAATATTTGTCTTTGCTTTTTCCAAGAAGAAAAGGCAGGGGAGGGACTGGCAATCAGAGAAACAGCTGTTCTGGCATCAGTGGAAAGGCACCACATAGCTTCAGTCTTTTCAGCAAATTGGCCTTCCTAGTGAAGTGTACCTAGTGACAGCTTGAAATTATGTTTTGAAAAAGAAAAGTAACTTTAAGTATGTGACATGAGGGCAAGAACAATTAAATACTGTTCTCTCGTCTTTCACACCTGCGAAGTGCTCACAGAACTACACTTCACTCTTTCCCCTTCCTCATGTGAAAGGTCTCCAGATGCATATTAAAGCACAGTGTTCTCGTGTGCCTGCTGCAAGACTCAGAGCAGAGAGCAAAGGCAGTTTCCAGTGCTCAGAAAACCTTACACTTCGGGTACGTGGCCCTTTGGATTCAGTGCTCCCTTCATCGATGCTCAAAAGTCAATAGAAAGGGAGGTACATAGTATATGCAGAGCACCATTCAAAACCATTCACAGTTGTTTTGTAGATGCACAGATTTCAGACTTCGGGTGATGATAAAAATCATCTGATACAACTTGCAGCATTGCAGAAAACCAGGAGTCTCCTTGCCGTTCCTGCAGCATATCGGCTAATCCACGGTGGAGCTCTGTGATAGCCCCTGCTTTCCTTTTAGTGTAGAAAGAGAAAGGATCAGCAATGCACCATTGCTGAAGAGTAGTAAGTGCTCTATTCTTAGTCTCCACCACGTGTATCAGAAAGTAAACGAGAGCCAAGTAAAGAAATGGGACACAGAGGACCATATTTTCAAAGTGCGGCTCTTAAACTGTCACCCATTACAAGCCCCGTGCACATTAGACCCATTTATGTCACATTTGCACTTGCAGACTGAAGGCCTCTGGTGCAATAACTATTCATTTTACACTGGCAGAGCGTTGACACCTGAGGCCAATGCGGAGAGGCAGCGCTGTGCAAGCCAGGTTTGCTTTCACAAGAATTAAACCAGACCCCACTGTCTATCAAATTGGTTCCCCTTGTTGGATATGAAATGTTTGTACATTCACTGGGAAAACAATCCCTGCAGCTCCGGTAGGTCAGGTCTCTGACGGCTTTTGCCCTTCTGCAACCATGGCACGTTCAGTGCAAACAGGGTGCTGCATGGCAGAGGTGGGGAAGAAGCAGGACCATCTTTCCTGGTGGCAAACCACAGTCCTAACATGAAGCTCCAGCAGCTCCTTCACAAGCTGTTGAGAATGAACTACCACCATTTGCAACACAGGGTTTTGCAGTAAAATGGCTTCAATTTCTTTAGCACTGTAATTCATGGCAGTTCAGCTACTGCTGCATGGATGGACGAGCGGCCCCTGCAAAAAGTGGTGGGATTCATTCCATCTGTTTGAAAATAAGCTGGACATCAGAAAAGCTAGCTCTCCCCTATCCCCAAAAGCCATGGTGAAACATCTTCCTGCACAAACTTTCATCCCAGGCACAGAAAATGACCGGCGACAAATTTATATTGACAAATAAAGGAAAATAGGTAACAACTGTGATCAGAGTTACCAGGCTGGTACATGTCCCACATGGCAGAAGGTATAGCCTTTCTGTGTTACAAGAAAAAGTGCTTGGAGTACAGATATTTTTAGTTGAAAACTAAGACTATGGAAAGAATAGTTTTGGTCATATTTTGCCCATTAAGCTCAGCTCAGTGCTCTGGGATAAGGAAATTAGTGAGAGAATCCCTGGCCAGATTCCATCTTGGCTTCCATCTACCATAACCAACTTTGCAGCTAATTCTTGTGCACCCCTTGCTCCATCAGAGCATATACTAAATAACTTTAAGTACATATTTATCCCCCTCCCATTTAGGCATTAAACAAACAGTCCAGTTTTGCTGGAGCAGGGCCCCTAATGAGTACGAATAATCATGGATATAGCAGTAGCCAACAAAATCAATACTTAGTTCTTTGCAGCAGGGCCCCTCACATGAAGGACTCTTGTTCAGAATGAGGCAAGGAGCAGAGTCTGCTTCTAAGGCACAATGGTAGGATTCACTTCACCTAATGGTAGATACTTCCAATACAGGTGTTGACATCTGCTTGTCACCTTCAACTCCTTTTATAGGAAGTGGAGAGAAATAATGTGTTCTTGAACTGCTCTTTATCTGCTGTCTTCTAGAGGTCTGTCTGAGGGATTCATCGTATGACCCATTGAGTAGCATTCAGTTGTCTGCATAGGGGCCAGCTCAGAGCAGACAAATTGTCTTTAGGGGATGAATCCTTCCACCTATCTGCAAAAGACAGGGACTGTCCATCCCCCCAGGCCCTTACAGCGGAGCTGAGACACAACCCAGCTGTGAGAGTCGATGAAAACCCCTGTCCTGGACCACTAAAACTGCAGCTGCCAAACCTCTTTCTGGGGAGCAACCTGAGGAAAAATCTCTGCCTCTCAATAAAAGCCAACCTGAAGCTCAAGAGAAGCCAGCAAGACCTGTCCCAAATGGGAGGTATACCTGTCCCTGGATGTGCGAGGCAACTGCTCCACAAGAGGGCCCCCAGCCAACAGCAGAGACTGGGAGACACCTCTGTCCCCTTATACTGCCCACCCAACGCTGAGATGGAGTACCCCCTCCCCATCCTTTTTCCCCATCCCTTGGCCCTGTGGCAGTCCCAGGAACTGCCTTCCCTAGTATCATCTGACAGAGAAGCGATAAGGAATGTCACCACGTATCATAGCTCTGCATTTTGGTGTCCACATCCTGAGGATACCACCTGAGGATGTGGTGGGCTCCCACACAGGAGAAAGGGAAAGGACAGAAACCTGCTTGCAGCTTCTGTCCCCAGAGTAGACTTGAATCTCCTTGGGGATGGAAACACACTCATTGTAAAAGTCAAAGTGCAAACAGCTAAGACAGAGAGCACTGTTCCTCTCTCCTCTTATGGCTGGAAAGCTGTGGTCCAAAGAGACCAGCTATCCAGCGACACACATGAAGTCTGTAGCAGAAGACATAATCCATTGCTCCCATGCTTTATCCTTGCAGAATCCTAACTAGAGCAAGGATTGCCACCCACTTGGTTTCTACTCAGCTTGCAAAGTTTTGTGGTTGAGCTGTTTTGTGATGAAAGAGCTGAACCTTCTGATGGAAGCTGTGATGCCAGTTTGGGCTGCCAGTTGCCAGTTGGGCTGTGACGCAACTTGGGTAGAGCACATCCTTGGTGAGGCCTCACCTGGAGTCCTGTGTCCAGTTTTGGACTCCCCAGCTCAAGAAGGACAGGGAATTGCTGGAGAGGGTGCANAAAGCAACCAGAGTTATGGTGCTTTAATCAGATGTGGATGTGGCTATGCTGTGTCCACTAGAAACTGGTTTCTAGTATGTCCCAGCCTCGTTATGAGGTTCTTCATCAAGTCATGCCGAACACCCTCAGTGCAGATTATTTAATAGCTGATGGGTTTAGATGTAATCTAGCTCAGAGGCTGTGGAGATGCTGTCTGAGAAGTTCACAAAGCTTGTGGAGGGAAGCAGATACTGCGTTTTCTTCAGGTCAGTGCAGAATTCACTCAAGCAGCTGCAAACAGAGGTGGTGAAAGGCTTCTGGAGAGCAAGTGCGCCGCTGATGACTTCCAGGTATCTCCCCAGTCAGCAGGGAGGCCCATATCAAGCATCAAGAGCACATGCGAACAGCTGCCATGGGAGGAAGCCTCTCAAGTTATGAGGTTTGTTTTCAATTCTTTCCCCAAACTCAGCTCCATATGTTGCTACATTTTTCCAGCCTCTGCAAAGTGATTCATGTGGCATGTTGCCCAACATTGCACAAAGTGTGCCCATACGAGGCCTCACAAGTGTGCGGGAAGAGCCCTGCACTAAGGCATGTCCCACCTCTGCAAGGGCAGGCAGGATTAGCATCACTGCCCGGAATGCTCCTGCCCTTCTTCAGCTAAACAGAGAAATCCCACGGAGCTTGTGCATTTCCCAGCCCGCAGCGCCTCAGAGCAAACCCTGTTTGAAATTCCCCTCCCTTCTGCAGCTCCGGTCGTGCTGTTGCATCCAGTTGAGGGAAGACACAGTAACTCTGGCAGCAAACTCTGTCCTCTTGGCCATAAAAGTCCTGCGAATAATCCTCTGGTGTTTTTGGCCCAGCCCCATGCCTGATGCTTCCACATAGATCTCTTTGTCCAAGATTTACAGAGCAACATGATGTAAACAGCATCTTCTATCCGGAAACGTAATTGCAAACTCTCAATTGATTTTGTGCCAAAAAAGATATACCATGAAACTCAAGCAGGATGTTAATGAGAACATTAGCATTAAAAACCCATATAAGTCTGCCCATAAACATGAGTGAGCATTATGAGAGCGGGAGATGGACATGCAAACCCTGCACGTTGTTGTGATTTTGGGGTGATTTTGCTAACACTTGGAGCTCTGGTGTAATAACCCTTCACATAAATACTGCAAGACTCCACTACATAATTCTTCCGTCTTGAATGTCATCACCTGTACTTTCTTACAGAGTACAAGTGCTTTGGATACTTGGAGGGAATATCTGGGACTCGGTCGCTCAGTACGGGGTTCAATTGCTTTTGCAGCAGCATGAGCTTATGTTAAAGGTATGTCAGCTCCAGGGGAGGTGAGAAGACTGAACAAATTTGATCCCCACTAACACCACGTCCTGGAAGGTGGAGGGAGCGCGCTGCAAAGCTGGCTGGACTTATGTCTCAGCTAAACCATGCCTGAGGTAGTAAGAGTCTGCTCTCTGTGATGAGGTGACTGGCACTCCGCTCAAGGAGAGCGCAGTAGATGTGGGACCCCTTAACTCTTGCAAGGTTTTTGACACAGTGTCCCGTAAGTGTCCTTATCATCAGGTTGGTGTGATACAGGCTGGATAAGAGGACAATACAGTGAATGGCTGTGCCACTAGGCTGAAGGAGGTGTGACTGGCAGTGCAAAGTCCAGCTGGCAGCCAAGAACTGGTTGTGTCCCTCAGACCAGCCCTGGGACCAGTACTGCTTCTTGTTTCCCCTAATGGCAGGACTGAGTGCAGCCTCTGCAAGGCTGCAGACACCAGAGCAGGGAGTGGGATACTCTGGAGGCAGGCTGCTCTTCAGAGGGACCTGGAGAGGCTGGAAATAGGACTGACCAGCTGTGGAACTCACAAATGAGGGTCCCTTCCCCAAATTGCAGGTTCCCATATGATCCCCAAAGATCTTATGTGTTTCAACACTCCTCATCCAAAGTTTTAACTGTCTCATTTGCCAAAGCCCTTCCTTCCCAAGCACAACATCACTGCTAAGGAGTCATCCTTCATCTCAGGCTTTGTGACTCTAAATAACTTTGAAAGTCTTAAACTGAGATCCTTGGCTTGAGGCCCCTTGGTTTCAATCGGCGCAAGGGCTGAAGTCAGGGTAGCCCTACATGGGGCAGCTGGAAGGATCACACCCTCATTGAACAGTGACAGAAAAAAGGAGTAAAAAAATGCTGGGAAGAGGGAAATCAAGAGGCTGTTCTGCACCTGCAAGCAACCCAAAGCCTGAGGAAGTAATTTTGGGTATAAATTGGTAAGAACTGAGAGCTTCTCACCTACTTCTTTTAGTGGCAATGTCTAACATTCAGGCATTCCCAGCACTCATTCATCCTTTGCCTCGGCTAAAGCACTCAACCCCTAAATAGCTCCCAAATGGGGATGAAGTTTCATAGGCAACTTCCAGACGAGAAGTTTCCCCCACCTCTTGAGTTTGCAAGGGGCGTTTTGGCAGGAGATGAAATGCCGTGTGCAGGCAAGTGGAGGGCATGGAGCCATCCAGCTTCATCAGGGAAACCAAGGCGACAACTGACCCTGCCCTGCAGCCCCGCTGGTTGGTGCCTGCCTTGGCGATGGGGTTGGGACAGACAGGAGAAATGAGGACCAGAGTCTTCATGCATCAGAGGAGCACTCTGCACATGTCAAGAGAAAGGCCTGAGACCTTTCCCACTCACAGCTAGGAGCTACCAGAGGAAAGAGGCTTCCCACAAGAGCACGACTCGACACCTCGGCATTTCCCACTGCCTGGGCAGACATCTGAGAGTCCCAGCCTCAGGCTCACACACCTGCCATGAATTCCCAAATGGGAGGTGTGAGTTCACAGGACAGCAGGTCACCTAAAAACAAGGCTCGCAGGTACACCGTGATGCAGCACTTGAGTCATGGTGTCAAACCTGAAGATTTCTGTTTTGGTGCATCCATCTGTAAAGGCGGACTACGTTATGCATTCCCCTCCATAAAGCTCCTGAGAGAACATGAGGCTTGAGTTCAGGCAAAGCTGCGCCATCGTTCCTCACATGAGACAGCAGGTTCTGCTAAAGGAATGGAGGAGTTTTAGGTGCCAAATCAAGATTAGGAGGAAGGAAAGTAAAGTTTCCCCCTTTCCCGTCTCTGAAATACAGCATGATTTTTTTTTAGTGATGAATTCTCAAAGAAACTACTTGTTTAAGGCAACAAGCTGAGGCATTTCATTACAGTGATGCCATTCATAACATGACAGTTAAGCATCTGTTGGCTTTTATAGTATATCTTTATTCTATACCAAGAAAAAAAATTCCCCCGGATAATGTGGATGAAGAGCCCTGACCTGTCGCAGCTGAGACAGACAAGCGACATCAATAACACACGTAAAGTTCAAGCAGTAAGAAGGAAGAAGAGAGAGAGTGTTTATTGCCACACATACTTTCTTATATACTTTTTCTTACATATGTGTCTTCTTACTATTGGTTACATACTGTCACGACAATATGTCATTGGTTGATCTTCACAAGCAGCAAAGCTACTCCTTATCTTCTCAGTCTCTTGTTTTGCAGTTAGCTGGTTCCTCAAAGTTGTTTACTTCTCAGGATGTTCTCTACTCCCTTCTTTCTCACGGATACATTTTAATATCTGCAAGGTTAACTTCTGACTCCATACCCTCAGTCTAGGGGTCCACGGACCCACCGTAGTCCCCTACACTGACCCCAGAGCCCAGGAACAGCAAATCCCTCTCTCCAGTAACTCAGATTTGTCCTCAAAACCCACCTGGATGGGTTCCTGTGCCACCTGCTCTAAGGTGGCCCTGCTCTGGCAGGGGGTTGGACTAGATGATCTCCAGAGGTCCCTTCCAACCCTATGATTCTGTGATTCTGTGATTCTCTCTACATGACATACAGTTTGCATGATTATCCACAGCTCTGAGAGTCCTGCAGGGTAAGTCAAACACAAAGGAAGCCCTAGAATCATAGAATCATAGAATCCTAGGGTTGGAAGGGACCTTAGTAGATCATCTAGTCCAACCCCCCTGCCAGAGCAGGGCCACCTTAGAGCAGGTTAATCAGGAACGCGTCCAGGCGGGTTTTGAATGTCTCCAGAGACGGAGACTCCACCACCTCCCTGGGCAGCTTGTTCCAGTGCTCTGCCACCCTCAAGGTAAAGAAGTTCCTCCTCATGTTTAGGTGGAACTTCCTATGCTCAAGTTTGTGCCCGTTACCCCTTGTCCTATCACTGGGCACCACTGAAAAGAGCCTGGCCCCATCCTCCTGACACCCACCCTTCAAGTATTTATAAGTGTTAATTAGGTCCCCCCTCAGACGCCTCTTCTCCAGGCTAAAGAGACCTAATTCCCTTAGTCTATCTTCATATGAGAGGTGTTCCAGTCCCTTAATCATCTTAGTAGCCCTATCCTGCACCCTCTCCAGCAATTCCTTGTCCCTCTTGAGCTGGGGAGCCCAGAACTGGACACAGTACTCCAGGTGGGGCCTCACCAAGGCAGAGTAGAGGGGGAGGATGACCTCCCTCCACCTGCTGGCCACACTCTTCTTGATGCACCCCAGGATGCCATTGGCCTTCTTGGCCACAAGGGCACATTGCTGGCTCATGGTCATCCTGTTGTCCACCAGGACTCCCAGGTCCCTTTCCTCAGAGCTGTTTTTTCCTCACATCTGGTGATTTAGGCCATATCCTAGTGACAACCTAATCCAAGGTTTTCCAAACTTTCTGTACTACTTGACATTCAAGCTGCTTCATTCAACCCCACCCATTGCTTCCACTGCCAGGGAAGCAGGGATAGGTATCCTGGAAAGACTACGGGAACACTGCCCGGTTCTGTAGGGATAGGGTAAGGAAGGCCAAGGTGCAGCTAGAGCTGAACTGGGAAAAGGATGCAAAGAATAACAAGAGCCTCTACAGGTATGTCAGCCAGAAAAGGAAGGTCAAAGAAAGCATAGTCCCCCTGATCAGCAAGACTGGCAAACTGGTAACAAGACATGAGGAGAAGGCTGAGGTGCTCAAAAACTTTTTTGCCTCAGCAAATTTGCAGATAACACCAAGCTGAGTGGCGTAGTTGACAGGCCTGAGGGACAGGATGCCATCCAGAGGGACCTGGACAGGCTTAAGACGTGCACCCATATGAACATCATGAGGTTCAACAAGGCCAAGTGCAGAGTCGCCCACCTGGGTCAGGGCAATCCCCAACATCAGCACAGGCTGGGGAATGAAGGGGTTAAGAGCAGCCCTGCCAAGAAGGACTTGGGGGTGTTGGTGGATGAAAAGCTGGACATGAGCTGAC
Organism: Rhinoptilus africanus; assembly: GCA_013400135.1. Taxonomy (NCBI): domain Eukaryota; kingdom Metazoa; phylum Chordata; class Aves; order Charadriiformes; family Glareolidae; genus Rhinoptilus; species Rhinoptilus africanus. Next base: position 1,994,139 of record VXBO01003377.1, read on the forward strand.
AGTGTGTGCTCACAGCCCAGAAAGCCAACCATATCCTGGGCTTCATCAAAGGAACTGTGTCCAGCAGGTCGAGGGAGGTGATTCTGCCCCTCTGCTCCACTCTGGTTGAGACCCCACCTGGAGCACTGCCTCCAGCTCTCGATTCCTCAGCACAGGAAAGACATGGACTTGTTGGAGCAGGTCCAGAGGAGGGCCACAAAAGTGATCAGAGGGCTGGAGCACCTCTCCTATGAGGACAGGCTTGGGATTGTTCAGTCTGGAGAAAAGAAGGCTCCAAGGAGACCTTGTTGTGGCCTTTCAGTACTTAAAGGGGGCCCACAGGAAAGATGAGGACAAACTTTTCAGCAGGGCCTGTTGCGACTGGACAAGGGGTAATGGTTTTAAACTACAAGAGGAAAGATTTTGACTAGATATAAAGAAGAAATTTTTTACAATGAGGGTGGTGAAACACTGGCGCAGGTTGCCCAGAGAGGCGGTAGATGGCCCATCCCTGGAAACATCCAAGGTCAGGTTGGACAGGGCTCTGAGCAACCTGATCTAGGGAGAGATGTCCCTGCTCATTGCAGGGGGGTTGGACAAGATGTCCTGTAAAGGTCCCTTCCAACCCAAACTATTCTATGATTCTATTCTCTGGACCCCTTACACTGGTCCTACCAAGGGATCAAGGCACAGTTCAGGAACATTAAATGGGTACTGAGAACAAATTTTATGGACAACCACAGCTCTCAAATGTCCCCACATTTCCACTGTGCTCTCCTGTCCCCGTTGAATTCGTTCAGAAAAAAGTGCTGAGAGGATAAGAGTTGCAAGAGACACTCATTCTATTGCACCGTGATACTGCACTGATGGTGTTTTAATGAAGCACCAGAACCTACTGAAATCAGCTGCTTCACTGTGCAGGTAAGAGAAGTTGCAAACTAAGCAGAGAGCTATCAGAGACCTCCGTCAAGTGCCCTCTCCAGACATACCAAGTAGCCTCTTTCACCATTTATCAGGCTCTGGCTTAGAAGGTATCTGGTAAATGTTCACAACCCCTCACTCGTCCAAACAGGTAGGACTCGTATAACTGCTGGCTCCAGTGTGAGGTGGAACAGCAGTTTCAGAAGCAGCAGTAGCAGCCCAGGACGGCATCCCCTCTCAACTGCAGTCCCCGCTTTACAAACAAGAAATTCAGGTAGCAAAAGACTATGGGGGATTTTCCCCCAAAATATGGGGTAAGATTATTTTCTGAGCCCAGTTCTCCATGGTCGTATCCCAATGCCTTATCTTCACCATAAAGCTGCAATAGAAGCTAAAAAGACACTAACCTCAACCAGCTCTATCCCTACACCACCACCACTGTGACATACATGTAAAAACAGTATTTGTCCTTTAATAAACATATCTTCCTTACCCAATTAAAAATACCTATTTCTGAGATGCATCTTCAAAACCAGGTTTTTTAAATGTTCCCTGGATGTGCTCAAGCTACATTGTGATCTGAAAGTTTATAGAGGTGCCGGCAAAAAAGATCTAAGATCTGCTCCTCAAAATCAAGCAGCAAAAGACAAGCAGGTTGACCACAGCTCCCTGGGACTGTGCACGGCTCACAGGGGCCAAAATTTCACCCACAGCAGCAGAACAGCTTCGAGAACATATACTCTGGGAAACATGCACTGAAAAGTCCAAGTCAAAGTTCAGCTATTTTGGAATCGTTAATGTGCAAAATAATTCTTTATTATAGGAAAAAAAATCCTAGGAGACTTCCTCACACACATTCATCACTCGAAGCGGCTACAAGGAGCTTATTCAAACTTTCCATTCAATTGTGGCAGCACCTTGGAGTTCCAGCAAGGAGAGCCAGACTCCAGTGGGCACGTTGCATGCATACAAGAGAGGAGACAGTCTGTTCTCTGGGAGTTTACGATAAAGCAGTTAACAGAAATAAATAGATCAGCTTTGGAAGAGCAAGCAGCATGGAGAGAGTCAGGAAAAATTATAACAGTAAGCCGTGAATGCATGGAAATTGCTTTCTAATTGACATCTTTCTGAAACCCAAACTATACGGCTTGCCTTCAAGTGGACAGTGCAGTATCGCAGAAACCCTTGGTATATTCAGCACAAGCTTGACAGCTACCAATTAGCCCAACCATTAACTGAACAGTTCAGGGAAGAAAAAAGGGACAGAGCATCATGGTCCTCAATGTTGTTGTGCTGATTAAACTACCTCTGTAAATTATGTGTGGATCACCTGTAACAGTCCTCTTGCACACTGTTTAAAGTTCCTTTGCTGATTTTCAGCTCCAAGAGAAAAATCTTCTGATGACATTAGAACTTTAAAAAATAAATCTTCCTTCTTCAGTAGCACACAGGAGGCTCTCCAGTTCACATGTAGCAGGAAAATAAAGCAGGTTTGGAGAACAGATGCCTGCTGTTATGTCATTTGTCCTACTGAGATGAGGGTTGCATTCGCCTTCAGAGGTCAATGAGAACTCTCAGCTGGATCTCACTGCAAGCAGCTTTATAAAGCAATGGTGCCCTCAGTCTTAGTTCTGAGAAATCTGTATTGCTGAGTCCTGGATTCACTTTGTCACACTGATTTCTAGACCCACGTGCAAAGACTCGCATGCGAACTCTCTGGCTCATGCACAGGAGTTATGAAGACCTGGCAGCAGACTCCACTTGCACTTTCAGCAGGAGAAGGTATTGTAAGAAAAGAGAAGAGGGAGAAGATGAGGGAGGAATTCACATTCCTTTATTTTATTTTGTAGAACTACAGAAAACAGAGGAAGACAAGAAACTTCAAAGGAAAAAGACCAATTTCGGAAGGAGAGAATATTTCTCACAGAAAGAGTAAAGGTACTCAGAACAGCAGAAGGGAGTGAGAAGCGGGTGTGCAGCACAGAGGACCAGGGTACATTTCCTCAGCCGAATACCCATCCCACAACAGGTCCGCAAGGTGGCACACAGTGCACTGCAGAGCATGTCCTGAGTGTTCCCTACTGGTACCAGCTGGATGTCCTGAGAACGAGACCCAGGAGCACCCCAGCAGTAGGGTGTCAGGAGTCAACACTCTTATTCTCAACACTCACTCTTTTTTACCTTGCAAATATATCCAGACATGCCAGAGAAGAGGTCAGAGCATCTCAGCACTTCAGGTCACAAAAGATGAATGGACCATGCTCCAGGACTGCTCATCAAGATGATGTATGCAATTCTACCAGCTTGGTTTGTTGGGAGAAGCCCATAAAACACAGGAGATGAAGGTGACATTGGGAGCTTGTGGATTGGCACCCATGACCTTAATTCTAGAATTGCTACACATTTACCACCACCATCAGATTCCAAAGGGAACTGACAGCTCTAAGTGCTTTCTAAAGAACACAGTATAGGATTTTAATATGCTTTTCTTGATTCAGAACATGTGGGGATCTCTCATCATTACATGGATGTGGAAGAGATTGCTGCTCTTTCAGTGTTTTGTCAGAAAATGGAAACCGAGATTAAAAGATATAAATCAAGACTTTATTAGGAAATAAATTCTTCAGTATGAAAACTCCAAAACCGTATCATTTTAGAGAAGTTGGTCACTAGGAAAGGGCATTGTTTTCTTTCTTTCTTTTTTTAAGTACATTTAAAATGGATGAAAATGAGCACAGAGCCCTCCAGCAGCTCCCAGCCTGCCCACCCTCTGGGGTTCATTTGGAAAATTTTGTTTGGAAAACATCTACAAAAATGTTGGCAACTGTATATCAGCTTTTCCCCAAAAGACCTAGCGGGCTTTTATTATCCAAACAGATCAGATGGCTTGGAAAATCCACATCTGTACCAAGCTGCCGAATGGGAAATGAGATCAAAATGTGAAACTAAGAACTTCCGATAGCTCCTTCGTAAGCAACGTTAAAACCAGACAGAGGAGAAGGAGGTTTGGCTCCTCCATTCCCCTACATTCACGCAGCTCCTGAAACCCCAGCAGAAGAAGGCTGTTCGTGATGGACCAAGCTCCCCACGGGGCCAACAAGCCTCTTCCCAGCTGATTACACAGGGAAGGAATGAAGAGATTTGATTTCAAGGGGCCAGCCCTTGTGATGGTCTCAGCTACCAGCACTATGTTCGAACAGACAAACCAATCCTTGCAACCCAGAGAGAGAGAAAAATATGAACAGAAGCATTTTCCACCAGTGTTTTTTAAACCAGAGACAATACTTTTAATATTAGGCCTGTTTCCACCATTTCCATTTCTTTTTTAAATGCATCAGGACTTATTAGAAAGTACGTTAAGATTAAACTCAGCACACAAGTTTCTCTGACATATTCTTTCCTTCTCTGGACAATACAAAAAAGATTGCACACTTTCTTTTCTGATCTGGCAGTGATTGCTGTTATTATTATTTTCCTCCCACTCTGCTGATGCTGCCAGTTGGGCACAGAAAGACACCCAAACGGAGAAAATAAACAGATGAAAAGGCGTTCGGAGTGAAAGTCGCCTTGACATCACTTAAAGTTGCTAGGATTAACTCATTTGAACTCCTATGGAGTTGGGAGATGTGGCGTTTGGAGATAAACCCAGTTTTTTCTTCACTGTTATGATTCATTCACTACAGTTAAGTTTCCACCAGGATGAATCTGAGTTTAGTGTTGGCCTTCCTAGTTTTTCTTGTTGTTTTACAGCAGAGTGCTTCCTGCAAACCTGTACGTTTCCTCAGCACTCAAGAAGGCAGGTCCTAAATCAAGATGAATCCCCCAAAATATAACCAGAGAGACTAGTTCTGGGATACAAAAATGAATTAGACTCATGCAGCCCAGCACAATAAAAAGTAATGTGAAGTGGGAGGAGTTTTTCTGTGTGAGAAACTGATTATTCAGGTGGAAAAGCCTCATTAAAGGAACATAAACCTTTTAACTAATCAGATCTCCATAAATATTCAGATCTGCAAAAGCCAAGACAGCCCTGAGATAAAATTTCTGGATAGTTCCTCTCTGATGTGTAGCAGTGATAAAGCACTTGGACTGAACCATAACTTTATTCACAAAGCCAGATAACGTGGACACACAGTTTCACAAATATTTATCTTCACCCAGTTATCAGCAGCAAAGCCAATAAATGCTTGATGCATTTCTTGTCTCCACCCCCTGGAGTGTGAGTTTTTTAGGGAATGTTAATAGCAACTGGCTTGCTTGTAGCCCAGCTACAGAAACAGTACAAATGTCACAATTGTACCTCAACCCAATGCCAGGGGGTGCTTTGGCAAAGACCATCTTGTAGGTGTAAAACTTGTCTACTAAAATGCAGGCAGACACATCCAAACTGCATTGTGGAGACAACAGACAACTTTTAATCAGGCTCAAACCTGTATCCGAGCTACACAAGGCTCCCCAGCCTTATCCATTCCCTTAGTGATCTAAAGATAAGCTGCATTAGCCCACAAATTGGACTCCCATGCTTTATACAGAAAATGTGTATTTCCCATGACCTCAGTGTTGTCTTTATGTGACTTATTTGTGTGTAAGTGCAGAGTATATCCAGTGCGTAGGACTAGTACGTCATTCTGTCTGAGAATTAGCGCCTGTCACACTGGAGTCAATGAGATATTTGCCTTTTTGCTTCACTGAGACCAGGATTACAGATAAAGTGCTCATGAAAGCAGGCAGTAGGTTGGAAGAGAGGAAAAAAAGTGTCATCTGGACAGCCCAGCCCCTACCTGTTTAATGGCAATGAAGGAGAGACTTAGCTCTTGTGTTACAACCACAGCTGAAACTACTAAGCTGTGTGGGTAGAAACTGTGCTGTCCTTCATCTCATGGAACCTAAGGTTTCCCCCTTTCTCCCGTGCCCTATGCAGGTGCTGCAGGTTTCGTAAGGTGAGAAAATGACATGCTACACTTTGCTGATACGATCACCAGATGGACCATGATTGCAGTGGTCCTCATGAAAATACCACTTTAGTTTCTGGTAGGGCTCAAGTCAGCTGTAGCTGGAGTGGTGACACCCTTTACACCCATCTGCGTGTGTTTCCAGCACACGGCATGCTCAGATACACCTTCCCCAGATTTCCAAGGTGAGAACCTACTAGGGATGAGCAAGTCAGGAGCTCTGCCAGAGGCCCGCCTCAAGCCTCTCACACACATCCACACCCAGAAAACATTTCTTCTAACCCTGGCACACATCACCAGCTAAACCAACAGCAAATTCCCTCTTAACCATCCTGTTGTTTCTTATCTTCAGCATCTGCTCCATCATCTTCTACATTAAACTTCTTTCCAGCAATTAACCCACAAAACTATACTTTGACGTTGGCTTTGATGTTTTAACTGTCCGAAGTTTGAATGAAAATCAGGAGCACCTTCTAAGCCTCCAAGATCCACTTTCAGCATTTCCACTGTCCATATTGTGTCAGATGAAGGACACCAAGAGTCTCACCACTGCCCACACTTCTTACCAGATGGTTCATTGAGGTTTTTTTCTGTAACCTGAGTTTTTCATCATGATTTGTTACCTCAAGTGTAGTCTCACACTAATGTGGTAACACAGTTTTCGAATGATGGTGAACGCATGCGTGACCAGCTTGGTGTCCAGGCAGAGAGAGCTTGATTCCACCCACAACCTGCTGAGACAGGATCTTTGCATCCCAAAGAAGTCCCTTGCTGAACTCAGCTCTGATTCCATCTGGGGCATCTGGGACTTCTCATAAAGCAAATATTTCTGCATGTAGGATCTGCTGGGACCACAGATGAAGGTGGACTGGCTGCATTAGGCATCTGTTTTCCATTGCAATCAAGCTGGTTTGAAATCACTTCTCTTTATTGCTGAAGCATTAGTGTTTTACCATCAGCTTCAATGGGAATTGCTATGCCAGAGAAACAGATGAGGCAGTCCCCCCCCCTGCCCTCTTTTTTTTTTTTT
>VXBO01003377.1:2001045-2011114 GCA_013400135.1 Rhinoptilus africanus
ACACACAAATATTAACATATCATCCTGATAAAGCTTTGTTTACTGGCGTGGCGCCAACCCCTCTGCAGTGCCTGCCTCCTGCTCGGCAGCCTAAACTCCTGAAGTTTGAGGGATGCTGTCCAAATCTCTTAGCAACATTAAATCTCATTCAATTAACTTTGTTGGGGGACAAAGTTATTTTGTTACTGCCATTTGTCAGTCTGCCCTATAAAATATGCCATCCAGTAGCTAGGCCATTCAGCCTTTAGGGATGGCGAGGAGACACAGCATGGTCCAGCACAGGGAGCTCTGGCTAGACAGGGCACCACAAGCCGCAAAATAACCCATTAGCCAAAAACCCCACTGAGACCTCAGAAAGGTCCACAGCAGCAACAGGTCCGAGACACTGCCTGGGTTTTAATGCCTTCTATTGGTGCCACTTGCGGTCTTCACCCAGCAGAGGCACCTGGTCCAAGGCATCATCCCTGCCTCACTGGGTTCCTGCAGCGTCCCTGGCTTCAGAGCCACTGGATGAGCATCCCCAAGCAGATGTACCAACACAGCGTGCCCCTGAGCCCGGTCTGGTCAAATGCTCTGCCAACGCTAAGGATATGAATATATGTCTCTATCTGGCACTGCTCTATGAATAAAAGGTCATTATTGCCTCCACAGGGATTTCTTTTGCACCTGCAAAAAAGCAGGGAAGTATATGTGGATGTCTTCCAGCTCCCCAGTGAAGAAGAGGAAACTACTACTGAATTCAGCTAGAAGACGTTGGAGTGCTGTGCCACCTGGGAAGTGGTGGGTTAACACTGTAGGCCTCTTCTGTGTGTGATTTTACACAGTATTTATGTTCAGTTGCAACACGTTAATCTTTAATTACACATATAAGGCATTAAATGGAAATTAGTTCAGTCCAAATACATTTTCTTTCCAGAACTAGTCAAAAACAACCAAAGAAGCAGTAATTTGTTTTTACCACACAGCAGGTGGCATTATATCCTTCATTAAATTATACAGATATGATTAATATTAATCTGCATTTGTATCACTATCCATCAAATTCTGCATCCATCACACCATCCTTAGCATAGCATTTATTTTTAAATGTATTTCACTTAAGTGTTAAGACATAACTAAAAGTGGTAAATATGACCTGGACACAGAGCGACCCTTCTCCCACCTCCCTCACAGACAGTAGATCCAACACTTCTCTGAAAGACTTGCATCGATATTATGGCATTAAAGAATTCACTGATATTTCTATGCTTATTTTTCATTCTAGTCCTAACTTTCAAAAACTGTCGCAAGTCAATTCAGGGTGTTAGGGGAAGGGGGATCCCTTATCTTCATGGTTTTTAATAGTGAGAAGAGTAGTTCTGAAACCGGGTGGCTCTATACAGTTCATAGTCAACAAGATGCATGTCCGTGCCTTTATAAAGGTATATGCCTTTATCAGTCCCCCTCTTGGTGCATCCCCTCCCTGCCTTTTCCAAACTGCACCCTGTATCCTCACCCATGTATTGGAACTTCTGGCTCCCATCCTGCCAGCTCACTCCTGGATGAAACACAGCTGTCGGCAGCATGATGTAAAATTTAATTTGTGTCTTGTAATGTAAATACACCCAGAGGTTGAAGCAATAGGCACAGGTTTTCTATAAATCAAATTTTACATACAGTATCATTTTTTCCCTCAGACACTCTCAGAGTGCAGGAAAATCAGTATTTCACAGGCAGCACTTGAGTTGAGTTTACCCATCTCTGTGGAAAAATGTCACCATAAATTTGTCACTGAACCAGGGTGACCCACCTTAAATGGTGGGTACTGTGACAAAATATTTTGCACTGATAGGGATGCCTTTCCAGGATTTTCAGGATCGGAAAGAAACATTTCCCTTTAGTTGTAGTAAATACCCATAGCCTAACCTGTGATTTAGCATGCTCTCCAGCAGCTAGCTTTGCAAATCCAGCTTTCCAAAACTTACAGGAGTTATTACTGCCTTGGCCTTACAGCAAAACAAAACCCTGGAGCTACACCAGCACGCAGGGAAAATCTATGCGCTGAGGACCCAAGGGCAGATCTCTTACTAAGACGATGATACGAACTCTTGGCTGAGCCCTGGTAGGATAAAGACTCCTATTTGTTTCCGTGAGCACTGTGAAACTGCTTTTATGTTTCTGTTAGCGGTATGGGCACACTTCTCTTTGAAAGCAGGAAAATTCCTACTGCCACTGCTGAGATCCAGGCCAGTCCTATAAATATTTACCACAATGCATAGCGAGCCGAACCGAGCTCTTCTGCTGGTGTCAGCTGTGGGGATGAGCGCTGGGGCACATAGCTAAGCCAAGAGGTTTAGACTCCAGGGGTCTGGCTGTGCCACGGGTTCCTTGCATGGAGTCAGCAAAAGTTGCAAGATCCCCAGTGCTGGCATTGATTTTTATGAGTGCTTGGCTGCAGCCGAAGCCCCTGGAGAACTCCATCTCCAGTTTCCCCACGCCCTATTTTCCCATCAACGAATTGGATCAACCATAGGTGTTGATAACATGGGCGCACTGTAAAGCTTATGAATATAATCTTCTGAACACCTTGAGTCCCTGGTATGGATGGAGCTACAGAAGTATTGTTATTTTTGAGCATGTACAGCCAAAGACCAGTAAACTGATTGCATTCACTTTCAGAAAAGAGAAGATTTAAATCTTCTCACACTAAACCTGCCCCGGGTAAACATGCTTCTATCCTCCTGCTGTTAAAATATGTTGCCATAAGTGTTTAGTGTAACATTTGACCTGTTTCTCTTGAATCTTCCTAGATTACGGTCAATCCATTTGCACTTCAATAGGTTGGGGGCTGTGCTGCATTTTCTGGGGTTGGAAAGTAACTCAGCTGTAAAAACTTGCTGGAGGCTGTAAGATGGCATAAAGAGGCTGAGCCAGGGAGTATTTTTAAAGTCAGTTTTGGAGGGAGAAAATCATTATATTTGATTCAAAGCCAGGTTGAGTGGGGCTTTGAGCAACCTAGTGATCTAGTGGGAGGTGTCCCTGCCCATGGCAGGGAGGTGGGAACTAGATGATCTTTAAGATTCCTTCCAACTCTAACCATTCTATGATTCCTTCCTCCCCCTCTACCCCCCCAGCCCTAGTTTTGGTTGTGAGCCTAAAAAATTATGAAGGTCTTCAAGGCTGTCTCTCTAAAATGGCCTAAAGACAAAGCTGCAGCAACAATTTGCCAGCTTTCTCACTCAACAGGTAAAGTAAGGAGTCATCAGTGCAAAATGAAACGACCTGATGAGTAATACATTGATTATATACATTCAAAAAAGGGACAGGGGAGGAATAGATGCATGAGGACTGTAAGCCTTTTACACCAGCTCTACCATAAGGAACAGCGGAACCTATATCAGCTCAGGGCTGTGTGCTCTTCTGTCACCATACAGACCCTGGCACAGCAGATCCACTGCGGTCCCCTAGACCATCATATAGAAGTTGCCACAAAGTCTTAATACTTGGAAGTCTAATGCTATGAAAGTCTAATACTTCTCCTCTGTTCAATGTACCACTTGAGGAACTGCACAATTTTCCCCAGATTCTCTCCTCCCTTTCCCCAAACACCTCTCAGCTTTGTTAACACATATCATTTAATAGGCACATATCGTTTAAGTCCTCATAAACAGCACCATGTCTATTCAGCAACAAATAAAACAGTCAAACTAGGCTCCTTGTTAACTTTCCAGCTCCCCAGAGAGGTGGCAAATTATACCACCAGTTTCTCTAGAACTGCCAAATATCCCCATCATTTCTGTTTGCACCAGCAGTCTAAAGATGCTATATTCTAGTCTAAGGGACAGATAAAGGCACGTTCTGAAATACATACTAAAGTACAGATAAATACACAGGCTGTCTTGGTGAATTAGTTATATGTGCAAATAGCTTCTTAGAAGAGCAGGCTCAGTTTGACAGTTAAAATCTGGTCCAAAATCCACAGGAATCACAAAAAAAAGATTAAAAAAATCCCCTACTTTGAACGAGGGGCTCTGAACCAGGTCTTTGGTTAACTGGAAATGGATAACACTGGGTATGACACCTGCTGGGCAGTCTTTGGTCACTAATCCGCTCCAGTTGTCCACAAAGGCTTGCGACAGTTGTCACCCTTCACGCCAGGCTCAGCAGGGAGGTGAGAGATGAATGCCTTGGAAAGCCAAACCACTCACCCCCAGCCCTGTTATCTTCTAGATGGGGTCCAGGCAAAGCCACGGGGGAGCATAGGTGAAGTATGCATTGCCACCGGCCATGCAGCATCTGCCTCCAAACAGGAAAAAGAGAGTTTGGTCTCCAGCACTTACAGTGTTTGGATACACAGGAAGGGAGGGAGTGAAGGAAAAAAAAAAGTCTTAACAATTCTAAGGATTTCTACTGAAGCAATACCATAAATCGGTGGAAACGACTTCTCAAAGAAAGCAACTTTCTCTAAGGAGAGAAATACGCGATTTCTCAAGTGGATGCCCCCCCAGCCCTAGCACTGAAGTCCTGTGAAAAGCTCTGGGGAGGGCTTTAGCCCGTCAGCTCCAGGACAAATCCCATCGGCTTGTAGCAGAAATCCCACTTTTGTTAATACAGAAGCTGTTTTTTATTTCTCCTGCCAAAGCAGCCTGGCCTGCCTGGTCCCGCCGTGAGGTCATAACTCAGGGTTGATCACATCACAGCACGTTGCCATGGCGATGCTTGAACTGTCACAAAGGATGTGCGCTATGATTTCACAGCAGATGGGCTGTGAGGGAGGAAGCCCTCATTTAAATTTTAAAAATTGCTTTAGTAATTAGCAAGAGCAATATAAAAAGACATTAGAAAGAAAAATCCCCAAACCGCCGCTCTTAGCAAAGGCTGCGGGATCCACGTGGGATCTGCAGGCCATCCACAGAGGACGGCGACCAAGTTGCTGCTCTGAGTTCACCCGGCTCTTGGGGTCAACTCGTGGATCCAAAAAAGCCTGGAGCCTGTCCGGCCTGTCCAGAGTAGCGGTGGGCAAGCGAAGCCCCCTCTGCGCATCAGTGCATTTCAAAGCACACCGTCGCCCGGCCCGCCGCCCTTTGCAAGGGCCTGGTGGGAATGGCAGAGGGCAGGCAGAGGGGGCCACAGCCTTTATTAAAACACAAACGGCGCAATGGAAGGGGAGGTGGAGTGCCCTGGCTTCAGAAGTTTTTGGAAAGAAGCCGGTTTAGGTACTTCTATGGCCCTTTTTAATACAGCATGAGAGGAGCCCAGAGTCACACCGATGTGTTTGCCCTTGCAACCTGAAGTCTTACCCCTCCGAGATGAGAGTATAACCCCTTGCCTCCCTCAGTTCTCACAGCACAACAGCACCGACCCACGCAGCATCCTATGCTGGCCTTCCCCTGCATCCTCAGCATCCTCGTGGCAGAGCGATAACCCAGTCCCACCTCTTGCCCCTGCGCTTGGGAACTGAGATCCCCAGCAAGCCATGGAGGCAGAGCAGACGGTGTCAAGCTCCCCAGATAGCCACGGTGCAGCCCTGCTACCCCTCGGGCTCCTCCATCCCTGGCAGAGGTGACCTTGAGGAAGCAGAGCCCCAGGTCCCCGTGGCCACCACAGCTCTTTGCAGAGAGGCTGGCACCCCCCAGCTTGCCGCAGCAGCTCTCTTCCACACCGCAGCAGCTCAGCAACCTCAAGGCAGAATTAAATCTCTCTCCCCTCCAGCTGCAGCAGGTACCGCACGCGGTGTTTCAGGGACCTGGGGCTGAGGCCTCATATTTAATGGGGAGAGCAGACTTCAATGCAGCATGTTCCTCGTTCTTTCAGTGACTAACTGTTGATCTCTCAAAGAATAAGCCAGATGGTTCCCGTGATAAGTGATCAGCTCTCCTGGAGTTTTTGAAACAGAAAAAGACAGATGCCTGCGTGCCTCTTGCCAGGACCCATCTTAAGCTCAGGCGATGAGTGCAAATGCTTAGGGAGGTTGTGTTCAGGGGATTCTCTCCATCCAGGCTTAGCAACTAATCTTCCCCGTCAGCCCTGCCTCCTGAAGGGGAGGTATCTTGCCTTCTGACAGCTTCCCCCGGCTTAAGGGCACTACAAATCATAAGGTCAGCCCTTATAATTGGATCAGACCTTGATATTGCTTTGCTCTTCTGTGCATTTGTATTAACATCTCATTTTGCAGGCAGCGCATCTGATCGGTGCTCACTACCTCAGCTTGTGTTTGCCCACCCCGGCAGTTGAGAGCACTGATGGCGTCGACAAAGCGGTTTAGCAAAGGGAAAAGCTTGATCTGGGGTGTTGTTTTTCTGGGGTGAAAGAAACCAAACCACCCACATTGGAGAGAGAGTGACAAACACACAGGGCTGAAGAGCTTTGTTTCTCGGCCACTGGTCTACACATCATGCGCTGACCCCAGCCAAGCACCGCTTCCTGCCCTCAGCGCAGAGATCGACATGTCTGCAAGAGAGGGGGGGAAACGTAACAGCATTTATCTGCTGACTTCTTTCTGAATTGTTTTTACCTTAATTTCTACTGCTGACGGCACAGAAAGCCTAACTCCGCTATTGAGCCATCATTAAAAACACCAAGTGGGAAATCACTGTACCTTTATGGGGTAAGAAGAATCGGGTGGAAATGGAGCAAGGTGTAAAATTAGCAATTGAAGCTGGGCCTGGCTCTTCCCAAAACCAGCTTTAAGGTGGCAGCTTGGCCTGCCAGCCCAGGGCTGCTTCACCTCGGCCGGGAGGAGCGAACACGTCCTGGAGCTCCCAGCCCACCCGTTTGCCGCTGCACCCTGTAGGCAAAGCTCCGCTTGATCTCACAGTGTCAGGCCAGCAAAAAAGCGAGCAACACGCAGCCATGCACTCAACAGAAAATGAGTCTCTATCACTTTTATTTACATGCCTCTGTTTTGGACACTTACACAGTCTCTTCAGAGCAAAATTCAGAGCTGCACCTCCAAGAGAGGGAATTCAATCTGCAATGCTGATGCAGCCTGCAATTTCACAGGATTAAACAGTCAGAAAGAAAACATTAAGCTGAAAAAGACTGAAATGTATGTGACAATACATATGTCAGACGCTCATCTCCTCATCATAAAAAAAAATATATATACATATCAGTACACAGTTCATTATCTCTGACCAAGGTATTATTTCACAGGCGAGCTTGCAACTTCATCTGATGGCTTTATGAAGCAGATGTCACTTTAAATCCAGAGAAAGTGCACAGAGGAAATGGAGAGGGCACTAGATTTAAAGCAAGCAAGTGCTCTGCCCTCACTTTCCTGTGAAATTGTGCAGGCATGTGCTTTTTAATCAGTGTGGCTTCCTTTGTGTTATTAATTGAAAAGAGAGGCCCTGTGCAAAAGAAATTTAAAATTGCAAATCTCCTTTTTGCTCCTTCTGTAAAAGCCATTTCCATTTTGTTGTGTTACACTGTATCATTTCAATGTTAGGTTTCTACCATTGAGTTACATACCGAGAGTTAGCACAAGTATTCATATTGCATTCATCACTGATGCTTTTTCTTTTTCCTTTTTTGCCTGATTTCCCAAGGAATCAAGGCTTTTTGTAATTTTAAACTCTAATCATAAATACTGTTCTTCCATCCCTCAGTAAACTTTTGATCCCTTCAGTTAGCTTCAATTAAATTTGACGGAATCGGAGCCTAAAAGACAGCATCTGGGTGGAGAAGCCACACAGCCTGCTGGTCCCACTGCTCAAGGTGCAGAGGAGGAATTTGATGACCAAGTTGAAAAACATTCACAAAACACATCTCCGTGCACTATATTTTGTGCTTTGATGTGGGAAAACATGAAGTCACACGCAAGCGGGTATCCTTAGACATACCTACGTGGTCTCAGCAGTTTCTCTGGCGTAACATTGAACACACAGTGCTCCAAAAGTTGTCCTTTAGTTTGTTCATTTAGGACGGCAATAGCAACTGCTACAATTTTAAACCCGCACCCTCCTCCCCTTCAATACAGTGAATTATGCCCCATTTTTAATGACCTCTCGGCTCCTAATTTGTGTGACATCATCCAGGGTTTTGAGGAAGGCAGATGAGCCTCACTGGGGGCCTTACTCGGTGCAGGCATCGCTTTGACCTGAGGTTAGAACTGTCTTTGTTACAACCTGGGTTTAAAGTCTAAAACCCCTGACCCGGCTCCCGTTGACGGCCCTTTTTTGCACTTGAAAGGCAGAATTAGCCGCCGCCGCATCACCCCATCAATCAAAGAGCCTTTTGCATTTGGCAAGGCAAAAAACGTTAAAGAGGCCTTAAAGTAAGTGTTAATTAGGACAAGAGCAAGCAGACGATTTCTTCACCTCCTTTTCCATTGATCTGCCCTTTCAAGAACATTTTATATCCAGAAGCAGAGTACTCTTATTAAAACTCTTTGGTTTTTCTTTTTTTTCGGAATCATAGAAAAGAAATTTAAGACAGTAGAGGAAAAAAAAAAAAAAAGGTATATTCTGATGGAAAATATTTTTGCCCCCTAAAATAGAAATAGCTCTTTTTTTATTTATTTTTTTCCCCAGGCGTTCAAAACTCAGAAACATTTCCAGGGCTGATCAGAAACTGAAGAGTTAAACAAAATATATGTCCAGCAGTATTTATAAGAAAGAGGATTTTCCATTAAAAACAAAACAAAACAAAACTCTAGGGAGGAAAACCAAAGTTCAATGAGCACCCTGCGTGTCCCCAGAGAGTGCGGAAGGGATGCCTGTGCCTGTCCCTTCCTAACAGCTGAAATCCGGAAAGAAGAGGAAAAGTTAGCACAAATCTCGGAGCTGGTGGCAGAGAGGAAGGAATCCATTCTGTTATCAAATACTTGCAGAGACTGTACTCAATCAGGCAGTCAAAAACACGCCTACTCAGATAAGGGTATCCCTGCAAAGAAATCTCTTGACACTGCTTTGACATATTTACGTTCTTCCGCGATTATTCAGTTGCAATAACTTCGAGCTCCTCTTCTGACACTCTCGTAGGAGCCGGTCCCCAGCCCTACACGGGGAAGGGAAAGAAAACGTTGCCCACCGAAGTTGTTCAGGGGGGTCAAGGGCTGCAGCCCGGCTCCGGCTCCGTGCCACAACGCTGGTGCCACGGAGCAGGGGGAGAGACGGAGCGAGGGGAGATTCAAAGCCTCTGGAGCTTTAAATACACAATTAAAATATCGATTTAATGCCATCTAATCAAAGATACCGCATCGTAGATAGCACACCTCTGAAGTTACAGAGAGACTATGCTACTCCTAAGTCCTATTAGCCCGGACTTGTTGGAAGATCTGCTATCTGGTAGCAAGATACAACCGGTAAATCATTTCTTTTAATTAGCTCATTGAAGTAAACACAAAATAGCCTGCGTCCTATCTGTCTACATCTCTTTGGAAGAAAGGCAAAGAGGCACAAGAGTTCACCGGCAGTTTAAAGTGGGGGAAAGGATTCCTGCGGTGCAGCGGAGGAGCGGAGATTGCAGCATCCCCGGGAAACACACACCACCTCCTGCAAAGCAGCAACCAGCCGCCGCCTGAAGCCCACCCCGGCTGGGATGGTTTGGAAAAAACCTCCATCCCAAGCCGAGGATGAAGAAATGCCTCCCACCTCCCCAGGTAACCTACCCCACTTCGGGGGAGGGGGGTAGCAGCCTCGGGGAACTTCATCCAGCCCCTCATCATCCCATCGCCCTCCCTACCGCGGGGGTCCAGCCCCCACTCCGTCCTTGCAGCGGGGGTCTAACCCCGCCGTCCCTATAGCGGGGGGCCCGACCCCGCTGTCCCTATAGCGGGGGGGGCCATCCCCGCGATGCTAAGGCGGGGGTCCCGTCCCCACGTCCCACTACCACCAGCTGCCATCCCCACGCGGGGACGTTCAGCCCACGGGGTCCTGGACCGAGAGGTCCTCACCCCCAGCCCCTGAACCGAGGGTCCGCCCCCCGCCCCGGGGAGGTGGGGGGGCTGCGAGGCCGGCTCCGCCCGGAGGATGGGGGGGTGGTTCCGCGCGGTTCCTGCCGCGGAGCGGGACGTGGGGCGCGGCGGGGCCGGGCGGGGGGGCCGGCGGTGACATCACACGGCAGAGCCCACGCGTGGACCGCTCGG
>VXBO01003377.1:2011906-2087805 GCA_013400135.1 Rhinoptilus africanus
CATCCCTCCTCCAGCCTCCGCCAAAGTCGCTGCCTTTCCTGTGGCAGTTTATTTTCCCCGGGATAGGGGGATTTGGGGAAACTCGGCCTTTGGCACGTTGCACCCACTTTTTTTAGTTTTAAGGAGAGGTGACTTTCCCTTCTGTTTTATCTGGTTTCCAAAGCCACCACAGAGCTGTCGGGGGGGGGTCCCCTTCTCTCTCACCACAGATTTTTTTTTTCCCCTCTTTGCTAGGAATAAAACTTGGAGTTGGGACATGCCTGCCTGACTGTGGGGGATCCCTCTGCCCGCCTCTCTCGTGAGCCCTTTTGTTCGCTTTGAGCCTGGGAATCCCTCCCTAGGGAGAGAGCCTGGTGGGGGGACACGGCCCTGATAGTTCCTTCGGGATCCCCGGGCAGCTCTCCGATGGAGGCTCCCCATCGTCTCGGAGCAGGTGCTCCTCTTAAAACCCGTGAGTTTGCAAGGGCCCTGCCATGCAGGAGAACTCAGCAAAAGTTTTGGATCTGAAGGTGGAGAGCAGAACAGGGAAAAGCATCCGAAGAAGTAGGAATGGGAGAGAAGAGGAGGACGCTGGCTGTGTGGGAAGGTGAGAGGATGACCAGGATTGCTGGGCATCAGCACCTCCTGCCAGCCGGGTCCCGAGGTGGCAGCGTGGGGAACAGCAGGACAGGGTGACGGAGCCTGCGGTGCCTTGTGGTGCACCCCTGGCAGCACTGGAGATCTCCCACAGCAGTGCCTGGGTCGCAGCGTGAGGCTGTCAGCTTGGCATAACTAGTCTTTCCTGGTTGGGTTTTTTTGTCCCACAGGTGTCAGGATGCCAGTCCAGGAAGGGATTTTAGCACATCCTTTAGTGGAGCAGTGATAGACATCCCCCCAAAAAACCTTTTCAAGTTGGGGCTGAGAACTAAAATGTCAAATGCTTCAAAGTAATTCTCCTACAGCAAGTGGTGATAAATCATTGCCACTCTCTGCTTCGTCATCCAGCTCACCTACAAGTAATCCACGTGTGGTTGGTCAGTGAGAGTTGTCTTTGTTTTTCAAGAAGCTACAGATAAACTTTGTGCAGGGTTTGTCCCTCCTGGCCGGGGCTGGGATAGTCATGGGGGCGCAGGTGTGACTGGCGGGGATCCGGCGTCTCTGGCAGAAACCCTTTGCGTGTAAACTTACTGGGAAATGCCATGTGAAGTAGCGCGGCTGCGTGCTGCCGTGTTTTGTTATACCGGTAGAGGAGTAATTTTGTTGTTTCAGAGGTATCTGTGACAGAAGTGCTTTGCAAGTGTAATATATTCCTGTCCCGGTGAAGCCTTTCTAATGTAGATGTGGCTTCGGTCTGTTGTATGAACTCAGCAGCTCTTTGAAACCCAGAATTGCAAATTGAACTCCCGGCCAGGGAAAGCAAGGTACTGGCCAGCAATGGGGGAGAGTATAAATGCTAAAAAGCCCATGCATTTTAAAGTTGTTGGCTGGTCCTTATTTTACCTCTGCAGCCATGTGCAGATTTATCCCTTTCCAGGCTTTTGCTGCATATCTGCAGAAGCGAACAGCCAAGAGTTGTCCCATGTTAGTCCTCTCTCCTTGTGCCGGTGATGAACTTGGCACTGGAAAGCGCTTATAGATGTATAGATAGCACTTACAGCTCAGTTACCAACCCAAAGCCCGTGTGATTACTCACCTTCCTAAAACGGTGTTTTTCCTGCCTGACCACCCCAAAAGTTCTCCTGTCAGAGTTGCATCCCACAGGACTTCTCTGCCGTCAGCTGCTTTCTCTCAAAGTATTACTTTTTTTTTCCCTTTTGACCCTAGTTACAATTCCTGTAAAATCAGTGATCCGTTGTATGAGACAGCCCAAGTTGGCAGCGTCACATTTTGGTTCTTTTTTGTTAGGGGTGGTGTTTTACTGGGTTTTTGTGAGAAGTCAAAAAAAAAAAAAAAAGAAAGCTAACATTAAATATAGCAAAGTTATTTGCTTCTTTTTACATTTTCAAACCAGTTTCAAACCACTGCAGGCTGGACGGAGAGCACAGCAGGTTTTGCTCATCCTCGTACAAGATGAAGATTTTAATGCCAGGCATGACATCACTGTATCTGCATGTGCGACATCTTCAGGTTTTATGCCTTTTAGCTTTGCTTTAACTAGGATGATCCTCAGAGATACTATTTGGAGCCTATTTTTGGTTGGGGTGTTTTGGCCTACATCTAAATTATTTTCCTGCATGTCCACTTAACTTATGGAATGAAAAAATCCAATGACAATAAATGAAAATAGCATTTTGATTAGAATTTGTTTAGAAATGAACAGTGTCACAGCTGACTTCCCGGAGATGTTAGCGTGGCAGTCAGGTTGCAGCAAACCTGCGTTTGCTTTTTGTGTGGAGAGAGTGTAATTGTAGTTTTGACTTTGTTTGAAGTGTGCGGATAATTCAGCGTGTTCTTTCCCTAAAAGTTACTGCAGACTGAAGGTGGTAATGTGCACGTCTGCATCACGGTATTTGTTCGTATTGAAAATAAGTGATAAACAAAAGTAGGCTTTATAATAATCTATAAAGGCTTTAACTTAAAGCCATTTAAAGTAATTGCTGTCAAGTTGTGTTTACATGTGTCACTTCAGCCGGAGCTAATATTTGTGGTGTTAGTTTATTTTCTCAGCCCTTTAAAAATAGGTAGGTCTGAAGTTCACTGGCTGCCATGATCCAGTTCAGTCCCAGGGTAGCAATAAGTTTGGAGTTTTTCTGAAAAAAAATGTTGATTTCCAGAATGTTACAAATACTTTTTATACAGGGTAGTATTTGAGAGTTTGGTTTGTGAAGGTGTAGTGAAATGGGGATGAAGTGAATTGTGCCCTTGGGAAGATGAAGGGAAGAGGGCTCAATTCCAGGCTTGCCGTCCGCAGGCAGTTCAGAAGTCACCAACGCAGGCCCCCCCTCCCCAAACCGCCGTGCCTTTGCAGGTCGGAGGGGGTGTTGTATTGATTGGTTTGTTTCAAAAAAAAGATGCACATGGGGTTGTTTCAAGAAACGCTGAGGGTTTAGATATAAGACGATGCACTTGGCAAGCTTTTCTCAGAACTCTGAGACCCAAAAGCTTTTTCTAGAGTGAAAACTGGGTTTTCTGTAATATGAGTTAATGTAGAACAGCCAGTATTGTGAGTCTGCTGGTGCGACTGGGAGATCCGGTCAAATTGAGGGATACAGGGTTTTTCAGGGAGACGTGTGAAATGATTTTGTGTATTTAGCACTGAAAAACCTTTAAAAGTCTGGGTTTTGTTAGTGAGCGGAGGGAGAACGGCACAGGCAAACAGAGGAGGATTTGGCATTGGTAATTGGGAGGGGACTTAAAAAAAGGTCCTCCTGGGGCGGGGGTTATTCTGGTAGCTGAGGACATGGGTTATGGTGCCACATCCCCATGAATTTGTGATGCCCCAAGTGGGGCTGGCAGTGGGAAGGCTTGTGTCGGCGCTTGGCAGAGGGGAGCCTTGGCCATCTGGAGGGCTGACGGAGGAGGGAAGAAGGGTCGGGAAGCAAATGGGGAAGAAGGTGATCTGTAACACCTGCGTGGTTAGAAATCGCACGTCGGGAGTGGAGGGAGGGGGGTTTCAGCGAGTTTTGACAACCTTTTGTGAGTAGTCCCAGTGTGAGGGGTACGTGCCGGCTGGTGAAAGCAGGGTGCGTGAGAGGAATTCAATGTCGCTCCGTCAGCGAGCCTCCCCGGCTACATCTACAGTTTATGGCTTCTCCAGCTTGTGGCCCCTGGGCAGACTTTTCCAGCAGGGACCTGATCTAGCAAAGCCAAGCCTGCTTGCCACTGGCTTGTCTCTCAAATTGACTTTTGCAGACGTTTTGGGAGCAACTGGCAGATTCCCGCACACTGCCAGAGCCCCCGTAGACGACAGGTTAAGCAAGGCCACAGTGCAGGCTCACCCTTGGGCTCAGTTGCCATCTACACCGTTGGCAAGCTCTGAAGTGATGTGGATCTCCTCCGTCTCGTGTTGCCTTTGGTCTCGCGGCCGGGGGAAGCCCATGGGCTGTGCACCTCCTGGGGCTCTGGCTTGAAGAGCAGCCCCTGCATTCATGGGATCTTAGAAGCATAGAACGGTTTGGGTTGAAAAGGGCCTTTAAAGATCATTGAGTCCAAACCTCCTGCCATGAGCAGGGACATCTAGCACTAGATTAGGTTGCTCAGAGCTCCATCCACCCTGACCTTGAACATTGCCAATGATAAGGCATCCACAGCTTCTCTGGGCAGCCTGTTCCAGTGTCTCACCACCCTCATCATAAAGAATTTCTTCCTTATATCCAGTTTAAACCTACCCTCTTTTTATTTAAAACCATTGCCCTTTGTCCTATCACTGCAGGACTTGGCATAAAGCAAGCACGTATATGTTTCAGACTGCTTAATATCTCATTACACGGGGTACCAAGAGCCTAGGAGTGCATGAGCGCTTTGGTGGGGTCAGCATCCCATGAACACACCAAGGATTTGCTCCTTGGGTGAATTTGCTGGTCGTGGGTTTATCCTCCCAGAGACACGTGATGAGTTCGATAAGCAGCATCAGCAAAAATCGCCCCTTTGCTGGTGTAACAGCCTTTCTGCTCCAGGGTTTTGCCAGCACAGCTACATTGGTGACATGTCCTGCCCTGGGCTGATAAAACCACCTGGCGAGTGTTTGTGGTGCAGACCTGACGTAAGACGTTCCCATGCAGAGCTGTCTGCTGCCGTGTGCTTGTTCCTCCCTCACTGTCTGCACAGCAATGCTCCTCTCTGGGAAACCCTTTTTGCTGCTTGAGTTAAACTCAAGTTAAACCCAGTCCTCCCAGTAGGAGATGGCATTGGAGGCTCTGGGCCACAGGAGCGAGTTCATCCTGGCCCAAACACAAGGGACTCTGTGCACGTCACAGGAGTTTCCTCCAGACCGGTGTTGCCTGACCACAGAGTAGTTCAGTTCACTTGGGATACTCCTCCACAGTCTGAAATACATCATCTTCTGTCCTGGAAAAATGTGGCAAAGCTGAAAAACAAAGTTATTTCCCTTGTCTTACAGTGTTCTTAGCTATGGGTTTGCACAGAAACGATCTTGGGTGAGAAGCAACCCTCGGCTTCGCTCCCTCCTTTCTTAAGTGAGAGATATATATGTATTAGTATTATTTTTTACCTGCAGCAATTTGGTGATGTGATTTACAGCGTGATCCCAGCTGGCACCAATGGAGGGGACGATGAACTTTGTGTGAGCAGTGAAAGGGGTGGAACGGGAACTTCTTGTGCTGGTTTCGATGCTCCATCACAGGCCTGAAATCTTAGTTTTCCTTCCCTCTTTTTTTCCCATTCTTTCTGTCCTGACCTTATTTCCCCTCTTAAATACTAAATATTTTTTTAAACTTGCAACCTCAAATTACCTGTCGATTTTGGCTTTTCTTTCGTCGTTAATTTTCTGTTGTTCCCACAATTCTCTAGTAAGTGTTAAAATTTCATATTTCACTTGCTGGAGCTTAAAACAAACAAACAAAAAAATGTAAAGAGATTTTCTCACTTGTTTTGAGTAAGTGACCGTAACTAAGCAAGCCTCAAGTTTAGGGTTATTTAACCTCTTGTCCAGTCTGATGAGTGAAGGAAGAAGTCCTGTGAGCAAAGCTGTATAGGGAAAAATGTGTTTCCTTTATTTTTAAACAGAATCTTGTTGTTTGTGGGTTATTCCAAATAGCACCCTAAAAAGCAGGTTCTGAGCTTCAGCTAAAGGCAATGTCAGAGGGGTGTAATAAAATACCAGTATTTCTCAAGAACTCTGTAGCCCTTCCCTGTTCCTTTTCTCACTCTCCAAGCTTTGGACTTCTTTTTTTTATCTCTCTCAACCTAATTTCATCCTTATTAGTTTCAGTTACTTCATGTTACACTTCACTCAGATACCAGAAGTGGGAAAATACTTGTTCTTTTTAAAAATCTTATTTCCAAGAAGAAAATCCAAGAGTTTTGGATTTTACAGTTGGAGGTAGGAAGTTTTGTTGGATTTCCAAGAGTGCCAGGACAGGGGCCCCGGGGAAGCGATGCAGGGAGGTTTTCCGTCCTCTCCTGCCGGGGGAAGCCGGTACGAAGCAGACAGTGCCGGCATCTCCGAGCTTTGCTGCTGGGCTGCTGATTCACTCTCACACAAAAGAAAAGTCCTGATGGTTCTGGCCTGAAGTGTTTTTGAGGAGATGCCTTCCCCCCGCCCCTCTTCCCGCCTCCCACCTCTAAAGCAAATATGTTTTGTTGTGGGTTTTTTTTTCAGCATCCTCTTAAGCACAAACTGCCAGGCACCACAGGGAGTTTTTCCTTGTCTTTTGTCTCTCCAGAAACTGATTTATTTAAATGATATGCTGGGAGCACACTGCTGTTACAGGCTTCGGTGCTTGTCATCTTCCGGGCTTTGGTACAGATTCCATGAAAGTTGTGGAAGATGGGGTTATCCCAGAGGATCATGGTACACCCCAAAGCTGAGTTTTTTCTGCATTTTTCCAAAAATATTCTCTTCCCGGTCTTCTGAGAAAGCAGCATTGGGTCGGAGCTATTTTTTTCCATGTGATTGAAAGGTGAGGATGTTTGAACGCTCCGCTCCCTCCTGGGGAGGGCGCTGGGTTGCCGGGCTGGGCGTCCACCTGGCTGTCTCTGCTCCCACCCATGGGACCACTGCACCAGCACCCTCCTTTTGCTCAGCCAAAGGTGGTTTCCGAGTCCTTTATCACTCATTTATTTCCCTGTCACTGTTAGGCATCCCCATGGCATCTCTTGGAGCCTGCCACTTTTATGATGACACCTTCCATTACCATCGTGTAGTGCTCGGTACCAGGAGGAGTTGTTACCTCGTCGTTGCAAATTTTTGAGATCTGCTCCTCATCCCTCTGGACAGAGCAGTCAGGGTTTTTTTCAGGCTCTGAGAGCCAGAAGCCCTTTTACCTGGGCTTTAACCTAAGGCACAGGGCTCACCAACCTGTGCTCAGGTACAAGCATCTTGCCAGGAAGGTGCCAGCTCCACTGTGGTGCCGTTTTGAGGGTTAGATTTCATTTTCTTTGAGAAGCCAGCAGCGGTAAGATGCTCAGAAAGCCTCGTGTGGGGTTTTGAACCAGGGAAAGTGCCTGGGGATGCTGCACGGGAGAGTCAGCTGTGCCAGGCTGCCGGGTGCAGGGACTGGTGGCTGCTGAGGACCTGCAGGATTTTGCTCACCTGCTGTGGGTAGGAAGTTTCCAGGTAAACAGTGATGAGTAAATTCAGAGGAAACTGCTGCCTTAGGAAGACTTTACTTCCCTCTGTCTGGGATCCTCTGGCATAAGAAAGAAATAGGCTCCACATGTATTTCAAAGCAGTTGGAGTGACAAGAAAGAACGATGTGTTTGGAGGGAACTGTTTTCTTCACCACTCTTAACCTGGCATCTTCTCTTTCTTTAGAGTTAGAGTGTCCTCACAGTTTTGCAGTTGCTAAAACAGTTTTTCCAGGATGTCCCTCTGCGTATCTGCCGGCATCTCGTCTGTGTGCCTTGCGGTTATGTCGAGGGGATAAGGTGTTTTGGGAAATACTGCTCAAGGCAAACACAAGTTTCAAAATCCACAGTTAAGAAAAATGGTAACTCTTCAAAGTATTTTGCTTTCAAACCTAAATATACTTGAAATGCCTTAAATTCTCTTTGCTTGTCCTGTTAGTCCAGGTCTTAGTCTTTATCTAGAAGTACTTTATTTTCATGTTTTACCTTATTTTTACATGTTTATCCTCTGTGAGATCATCCGGGATAGCATGTGAACACTTGGTCAGTATGCGAGCCAGGAGAGGAGCGTCAAAAGGTATTACTTATGCCGAAAAGAGCTTGTACATAGGGATGATTTTAGCTCCAGCCCCGTCTCTTCTCCAGCGGCAGATCAGAGCACTGAGTCGGTGGATTTGAAGTGAATCTCCTGAAATTGGAACTCCTTTTTATTTGCTCTGCTCTTGGCGAGTGGTGGATGGACTTGTTCTCCCCGCAAAGTGCTGGAGAGCGGGTGCTTTCAGCCTAGGGGTCTGCAAGCTCTCCAGGCAGCACTCCTGGGGTGCGGGGGGTCTGACCGGGACCCCGCACACCCTTCATTGGCTGGCTTCAATTCCCTGCTGAGCCCTCTGCACCTCTCTGCACCTTTCTAGAGGACTTAAATATGTTTAAAAATAAAAAGCCACAAACCTCTATCTGCACCCTGTCCCCAGTTTAGGAGGAAGCACCTTATTGACAGCATGTTTTGCATTTTTGATTTCTTTGTGGTACCCTCTTTTTTCCCTTCTTCTCCCCCAAGCCTGTTCCCACCCTGCCATTGCTTTGGAGGGCTCCATCCATGTCCACATCCCAGCAGGGAGCCTGCCACAGCAGGGTGCTCGCTGGGCAGGGAAGGCTCCTTTCCATCCGCAGGGAAAAAGCTTTTGTAGTGGCTAGATGGAGGGGCCCGCTTTGAAATGTGCTATTAAGTGTGGAGTACCCCCTGAAAAATGTGCGAGGTACTTTGCAAGGAGGATATTTGGGTATTTAACATTAGCTGCTGCATCCCAAAATTGGTGGTGATGTAAACAGTATGCAGTACTGTATGGCAAAGGATTTTTGTCTGGTTTTGGGTGGCTTTACTTAGAGAAGGTAGTGGGCAGCAAGAGGGGATGGGGATTACTGCCCAGTCTCTGCCATGCTTTTAGCTTTTTTTTTTAGATGTTTTGTGTGCAATGGTTTGAGGTGCAGTTTGCTGCATTTTGGAAATGGTGTGTTTTTACAGGAAAGCTGAATTCTTCCCTGAGCCTCCTTTCTGTATCGATTTCTGCAGCCAAGGTTGGAATGTGATCATATTTTTCTGTTATCTGACTTGGACTTGATGCAGCCTTTCGTATTTGCCTCTCACTGACAGAGGTGCCTCGTGGTAAGCGCAGCTCCCGCAGGACCGCTCAGATTGGCTCGTGTTTTCATCTGATGTGCGTTTGTTATTTTTTAAATCTGCCTGTATTTTGTTCACGCCTGTGTAGATGGGGGTTTTATTTGTTTCTTCTCACTCTCATCCTGACCTTTTTATTGAATCTCTGGGTGGAGGCTGCTACTGTGTGTCTTAAGGTTACTGTCAGGTTGGGTTTGGTTTGTGCATCTCAAGCACTGCCATAGCATCCTCCAGAAGAGTTCCCGTCCCAGGCTTCTGGCATAAATTGTCCAGGAGACCCTTCTGCTCAAGTTGCTGATAGCTGGTCTGCACAGCACCACAGAAAGACTGTGATTTGCCGTCCTTTATTACTGGCCTTTTACAACCTACTCACCTTGAAACACTCTTCACCTTTCGCTGTGGCCACTTGGCTTGGTTGGGGTTGCAGCTTGATTAATTTTTGGCTAGTGTGTGAATGGCCCTTGTCCCTTTGCTGTGTTTTAAAATGACTAAAAAATAAGTGCTCAAAACGTTTGAAACAGCAAGTTTAACACACACTTGGTACTGAAACTTTTACACTGTAGCTAGAGGAGAAGGAAAAATATCAAGAATCTTATTACTTGTTTTTTTCTTCTTTTTTTGAATGAAACAGGCAGCTCATAAGCTGATTAAGGAACATTTGAAGTTGGGTAGGTTTTTTAATCATTAAACTTTTTTTCACTTGTCTGCAGTTTCAAAATATCCATTCTTAAATTATGTAAAAGAGATGGCATTAGGGGGAGGAACAGCCCAGTGCACATCTTGGTTTGGCAGGGTTCTTCATATGTGAAGTTTCATCCTTAATGTGATTTAAATAGTTCAAGGTATTAAAGTCTTTAAGTCAAGGTTTATAACGACTTTAAGATGTTCCCTATTTAAAGCATGAAGGAATGTTACATGCTATGGGTTTTAAAAGGAAGCACTGTACCTTCATTGCTAATTATGTTCTTTATTTTTAAGTCCAAGTAGTAATTTTTTTTTCCAAGGCAAATGACAGTTTTTAATCAAGTTACAGAATAAAATAATTACATGAAATTTAACACAATAAACTTATTTTATAGGTCTTAATACAGTGAGGACCTATTAAGATCATTGTTGATCTGCAGTGAGAGCAGGCAGGCGGTGTCTTGTTTAAAAGGAAGCAAAGCCAGTTATGTTAAAAACTTGAAGACGATCATCCCGGCAGGTGCTTTTACAGAAGCCCACGGTTTAGGTGAGAGAAGGGTATTGACAGAGAAATTTTTTGTCCCTTCAGTGAGTATCTGCAGATAGATTAGGCGAATTGTAGTTAATTATTTAACAAAGGGCCCAATGCTGCAGTTGCCTTTGACTCTTGTACTACTGAACAGCTCTGGTTTGGAGAGTGGAATTTAAGACTACAAGTTTGAAATTAAGCTTTTCTTTGCCTTTTCTTCTTCCCAGTGAATTCAAGGCTCTTGACTGCCAGCTCTGAGCATAGCAGCCCAAACAGATGACGTGCAAACTTTTGCACTCTGTGCTAAGGACGCTTACATAAAAGGGAAATACTTACATTACATCCAAACCCCAATCAGTTTATGGGCTTCCTGTTGAAGAAGATGTGTCTGTGCTGTCCCTATCCACCTGGGGGTCTTCAGGGCGTCTCTCTGACACCAGTGCTTGCTTTTTGTGCAGACACCTATCAGTTGTTGAGCAGAAAAAGCTTCATCTGTGACAAGCCAGATGTAATGTGAACTGAAATCCAGGAGACTGATTATTCCTGGGGCCAGCAGGACTGATGGAAACCACTTTCCAGTGCGTTTGACTCACGAGACTGAATTCCTGTGTGTGCTGGGAGATGGGTCAGACTAACCCCTCTCCACTTGATGGCACCAGTGATGGGGATCTCTCCTCCACACCCTGTCTGTTTTCATGAGACCGGTAGGAAGTTACTGTCTTCAAGATTTTCACCTCTGTCAAATGTGACAGACGTTAGGGGATGTGCTGGGATTAATAGACCCACATACACACGAACATGGAGGCAGCTGGAAACCAACCTCACAAATCCCTTAAAAATAGTGCTACCAGCAGGAATAAAAAGAAGGAAATTGAGTTTGGCAATATCTAAACTTTTACCCAATTATACTTGCCATCCCGCTTTCATTTTGCTCCTACCTGGCTGGAGTTGCTCTCAGCAGCCCTGTGGTGCCTTTCACAGAATGACAGAATGATAGGGTTGGAAGGGACCTCTGGAGATCATCTAGTCCAAGCCCCTGCCAGAGCAGGGCCACCTTAGAGCAGGTTGCACNATTTCAACCCGTTTTCTATCCATTCCACTGTCCATTCATCTAACCCACGCTTCCTAAGCTTTCCTATGAGGATGCTGTGGGAGGCCATGTCGAAAGCCATTCCTCATTAAAGCTCCCAGGAAGAGGAGTTACCAAAAGGTGATGTGCTTTCCTGGCTGCAGATGTACAGACAAGGGGATGTCAGTTCAGAGGTATGAAAGAGTATGTACAGCAAAAATGCCTTTTCACTGGAGTCCTCCCTGCATTTGAGGCTGAAATCACAAGAGTTGTTCTTTGAAGTTGGCTGCCTAATTTTATTGTAAATTTAACTTTCAAGGTACAGCTTTGAATGAGCAGCTGAGACGTTTAAAAGGCCCAAACCCCCACTCTTTTTATTGGCATTTTTACATAAGTACAACTACAGGGTGCACGCATGCACCTGCACACATGCATTGCGTGGTCCTACCTGGGTAAATGTTTAGGTCATTGCACTTGTGTTGAAGTGAGATGAAGCACTGAGACCTTTTCACTCCCGGGAATGCGCCCAGAGCATCAGGTTGGACGGTTCAGACCCTTTGCTGTGGTCTCCATCCCAGCTGGGTGACAGCCGTGGGGCAGGAGGGGGGTCGGCTGCAGTTTTGCTGGAGGTCCTGTGATCATCTCCTGGGTCTTGCCGTGATGGGGAGGATTTGATAAAAGGATCAAGCCGTTGCGTTGCATTATCGCATTGTAGTGAATGGGCAAACACTGCTGTTCTCGTCTTGTCTTTACCTCTGAGATCACCAGCAGCTGCTTCATTAACTATTAATGGCCTGCTCATTAATGCTGTAAAAGGCTAGGACCAATCTTCTGAACTCTTCCCCTGAAATATTTATGACTTGCTCGCTGTGCAAAAGGGCAAGAGGAACAGCAGAGAACATGCCTCCAAGTTTTGTTGAGCATTATTAAAGAGCTCATGAATATGAAGTGGCTGGCAGCTTCTCTCTTTTTTTTTTGGCTTTCTGAACTTGCACTGCACATCTGGCTGTAGGGGTCGAATGGGCTGGTGGTTCGCTTGGGCATTGGTGGCTCAGATGTTCCCTTGGCAAGCCGTTACACCAGACAACCTGCTGTAACACAGAAGATTTATAACCAGACTAACCTAGTCTAGTGTCTGGTCTTCTGCCTTCTTAGCAGAGAGTGGCTGCTTTGCTTAGGATCTGTAGTTGCTGTAGTGTTTTCCTTTGCACGGTGCTCTACAAGCACCAAGTTGTAAATGATACCTGCAGGGGAGGTTTTATTATCCTTGTTTAACAGATGGGGAAACTGAGGCACCAAAGTCGATCGATGTGCCTGGAGCTGAGTAATGGGAAGCCAGTAGAAGATGGAAATGGTTTTGCCAAAAACTGTGTTACTTTTGATAAAATCTGGTTAGTATGAAAGAGGGAGACGCTCACCAAGCCTCCTCTGAAGCCATTGCTACAAGTTGTTCCTGTCCCATTCCAAACAGAGCTCCTACATGATCGCAGAGAGGAGCATGGGGTAGTGCTTTCCCTGGGAAGGTGCCAGTTGTAGTTTCCTCCAGTACCAAGAAGCATCAGGGAAGCTATTTTTCCCCTCCATCCAGATTTTGGAGATAAAATTGTGTTCTTCCCGTCGCCTACATCTACCAGCAATAAAGAGTCTGTCCACTAAATCCCAACTGCAGCTCGGATGGTGGTGCGCCAGGCAGATTAAAATCTGTATTTCTTTCCCACAGCCATCTGCAGAGCAAACACCAGTGTAAATACATGTGGGAGGCTTTTTTTTCTTGTGAAGTAAGGAAAAATGCTTTAAAGAGAGCAGGTATGACTCCAGGAGTGAGAACTGGTCTGTACCAAGTTTAACATCTTTTCCATATGCAGCTGGTCTTTAGAGTAAAAAGGCTCCTGTGTGTTTGGAAGATGCTGGGTGTGTCAGGAATGACCAGCCTTTAATACTGTTTGAGCTTCTGGGCTTGTGGGTAGCGCCGGAGTGGAGCCAGGCAGAAAAATAGATCCGTATCAGAAGCATTCCCTGGTACAACTTTCTCATTATTATTTCTTACAGAGTGTATTTTATCCCATATTACATCAAATTACAAGGCATGCTTGGTATCTTTCCTGGAGTCATTCCTTTTAGTTGATGGAGCAAAGTTGTGTTGGATCCAGGGTAGAGTTTCAAAGTCCTGTCCTTCACCAAAGTAGTGGTTAAGGGTCTATCTTAAACAGCTTAATTTCATACTGCTAAGACAAGGTGAAAACCAGCTCTAGTATGCTGGTTGTAGCCACAGCTTAGTAGTAGAACATGGTCGTGTGCCCCGTGTGACTGCAGCAGACCCTGGTGGGCCTCCATTGTCACATTGATCTCTAGGAATATCCAAGCAGTGTGCTGAATGCCATCTGGCTTTGCCCTCAAAACTAGCAGAAGTGTCTCTCGGGAAGACTTCTGTGACTCAGCTGCTACAAGAATACCATCCAGATCTTGAGTGACTCTTGTCACTCTTTATTGAAGCAATTCCGCTAAAAGCTAGAAAATGGGTAGATGCAGGAATCATGTCCCTGTCCTTTGGCTGGTGCAGCTCTTCCAGAGACAGCTGCAGTGGAGGCTGCAGAGTTGACTGTCATTATTTTTTTAGTTACCAATGGTGCCGTTACCTCTCCACCTGTAGAGCTGCTCGTCCTTGTGGAACATCTGCCCTCGCATCCCAGCAAGGACAGGAAGCTCTGCCTAACTTATGAGAGCCCTTTCCTTGCTTCATCCTTGGTAGTTAGGGCGAGTCTGCCCAAACCAGACCCTGTTCCTCCTCTCTGAGGAGAGCTGAATCACAGGTGAGGGATGTTGCAAAATCTCTGTTCCTGAGCAGAGGGAAGAACAGTGTAATTCAAAATGTTGTGGGCTGTGTCTTATCTCTGTCAAAGGCATCAATGATCAAGAATCAATGATGTGAGAAAATACAGCGATAAGTAACATTTTCAGTAAGTACAAACTTAATTGTATCCTATGAAATAACTAAAAGAGGGAGGGGTTCTCTGTAGAAATATCAACATTCATCTCTTAGTGTCATAATGTGAACTGAAAGAGCTGCTGGCAGCAGAGAAATTCCAGATGTGTCTTCTGCGTGCTGCTCAGCTCCGGGTTACATTCCCAAGGAAAAAACGTGTCTATTTGCACTCTTGGGCAGATTCCTGATTTCAACAGTTTTGGACTGAGGACTGGACTGTGCTGCAGAGGATGCTGCAACTCATTACTGATTTTCCTTTTCTGCCTGTGTACTCCTGTCTTGTCAAGATAAAAATGATTGCTCACACTTAGGAATAGAGGTTTCTAAAGGCTAGACTTTAAAGTTTAGCCTTTAAAGAGGTGTCTTGGCATCTAAGTGATCAGCAGGGTATCTGTAGTTCATTGGGACTTAGGGGTCTCCAGCATTTTTGGTAGAACCCAGCTATTCATTAGGTATATGTGTGTTTGCCTTGTGTCGTGGGATTTGGAAGCGTTAGCTTAAATTTTCAAATGCATTTAGATTGCTGAGTACTCCAGCCAGCAGCCGCTTTGGTTCACAGTAAATTCTGACTCAGGAAAATGTTATCTAAGCCTAAAATTAAGAGCAAGAAAGGGCAAAACCAGCCTTACAGGTCATGGGTAGAAATGAGGGAACAGGTCAGCC
Organism: Rhinoptilus africanus; assembly: GCA_013400135.1. Taxonomy (NCBI): domain Eukaryota; kingdom Metazoa; phylum Chordata; class Aves; order Charadriiformes; family Glareolidae; genus Rhinoptilus; species Rhinoptilus africanus. The sequence goes on from VXBO01003377.1 coordinate 2,026,737, forward strand.
AGCCAAATAAAATGGCTCCTGGTTGAGTCTGGGATGAAGCTGTCCTGTTAAACTTGGTGTTTTCAGAAGTGTGTAATTGTCCTTTGAGATATGTTAGTTTCTCATTTTTGCCACTGATGCTGTTTATGTCTTGTGCTTGCCTTGGCTTAAGGAGTGCGAAATTGCCTTGCGACTGCTACGCTCATGGAGTTGGGTCCTGCACAAACATGACTGATGGGGCCCGGAACAGCGCCCAGCTAGAGTTTGCGTATCAATGAAAACTGTCCTGTCAGGCTTTTTATAAAGCCATTTATTTCATGGCATTGTCACCTTGACTCTTACTTGACAGCATCTGATGGTCCCCACCTCCAGTGGCCTGAGCAGCTCTGCATGGAAGGACACAAAGGCTGGATTTTGTATTATAACACAGGTTGTAATTTATGCTGGGAAATCAGCTCACATCTCGGTGCCTTCTGAAGGTGGCTTGGGGTTAAGCTGTGCCTGCACTACAGACTTCTGCCAGCAAAGCCGTCCTGGCCAAAAGTTGTGGAGAAGTGTGATTTCTGGGTGACACGGCTATGCTGGCACACCCTTGAGGCATGGCGTGCCCACGCTGGGGAAGCTGCCCTTTTGCCGCCCTGTGAGGGACTCGTGCTGGGCTCTTGTAGACCAGGGCTTTTCTGTGATAGCCCTGCATAGTGTTGGCAAGATTACATGGGTGTTCGTCTACTGATGGATTGCCTCTGGGGTCTTAGTTCCTGTAAATTTTTAAAGGGATGTTTTTGAATCCTCCTCAGGAAAACAGGTTAAAGAAATGTTTTAATGTTGCAGGTCCTCTCTCATCATCCTTCTTCGCGGGGTGATTCTGGTTTTCCCTCTACGCTCCAGAGCGGGGCACGGTGGCTGTTACTCTAGCTGTGTGCCATCTAATGCTGGATCCAAAAATAAAAGGTGAAAAATTACGCAGACAGAGGAAAAAAGGCCCAACTTTACCTCTTGGCCAGAGCAACCCCCTTCCCTCTTCCTACCACAGCTTCACCCCCCGAGTCTCAAATGACAGATAACTTTGTTGGGTTTTTACCACCTACTCTGTCTTTCCACAATGACTTTTAATCCTTGGCTCTCTTCAAGAGCTTGTGTTACTGCTCTACAGGTCCTGTACTGCCGTGCAGGTCCTGTGTACACTGCTACTACAGGTCCTTTGGTGAAATACTGTTCTCCTTTCCTTTCCATCCTTTTGGAGTTACACATTTCTTCGCTCTAGAAAAACACCTCAAGGTCATCCTATTCTCGTTGGAGAAGCAGAGAGGAGAGTGGTTTATTGGTGCTTATTTAATCCCTCTTTAATTTAATCCCTTATTTAGTCTCTCTTAAAATACAAGCACCTGTTATCTACTTGCATATTTTCCATCCCAGTATTTGTGATACAGAAAAGTTTTGTTACAAGAATTAGGTGTAGAAGCACTGAGGAATAAAAATGGTTTACGCAAGGTCAGGCAGAGAATTAAAACCTCCTCTCACATAGCCTGGCTGGGACCATACCCTTTTGTCTCTTCCTTTTCATCTAGTGCACTCGTGGCCGTGGGTTATGAGTTGCCACCTGAACAGCTCAGCTTCTCACTACAGTATAGGACACACTGATTTCCAAAGAGGTCCCTAAGGATGTACCAGCTGAGTGCCACAGATGGAAAGGCCACCTCAGACCTGCAGGTCTCTTACTTATCTGTTTGCTTGTATGTTTAAAGTTACTTATTGCCTTTGGCAAAACTAATGCAATCCTTCAGTCTATTGGAATTGCCCAGTTAAGTCTCAGATCAGATAAAACTCTATTGAGATGGGATTATCAGCAAGAAGGCATCAAGATCTCCAGCTTGGCCTCCATGAAGAATGTGGGTTTTGACTTGAAACAAATGGCAGCATGGCTGTGATTTCGGTTTGGTTTTCTCACAAAATAAGAGCAGGAAGTGTTTCATCTCTTGTAACAATCTTCCCTCCTCCTTCCAGTGAACTTGGCATCTTTTCTTCCTGAAAAGAGGACTCAGAAAAATTTTGCTAGACCGGGATCCGGTCAAGGTGCAAACACATTATGGAGGAGCTGAGCCTGAAATGGTACTGCTCTCTGGCAAGTTTCCTAGATATATATAGCTCTCATATGTGTGTGTGTGTATGTGTGTGTGTGTGTGTGTGTGTGTGTATATATATATATATATATGTATGTATGTATGTATCTCTCTTCATAGCCATGGAGAGGAGGGATGTCCAGCTTCCCAGGGCATGAAACTCTCATGTTTAGCCTGTTTAATAAATCACAAGAGATGGGACCTCAGTGTAATGTCCTTAATTATTTCCCCATTCCCCCTCTTCCACTCTCCCTGCAGCTGGGGACTTACTGTTATTGTAGGAATTTACATCAGCATCCCAATGCTCAAAACTAACACTTGCTATTTTACCTGTTTATTGGGGGTTTTTTTGGAACCAAAATGCCAAACACAAATAAAATAAACAAGTCAGTAAGCAAAGCATTTAAATGAATGTGCAGTCATTATAACTGGTATCAGGGCAAAGGAATGCAAACAGGCCAGTCTGTGGCTGGATGCCTTTAGCTCTTGTCTCTCTGTTTTGTCTTTAATTTTGAGCACAGGAAGAGGCCAGTGTATGACCATATGCTTACAAAATGCTGGTTACACGTGTCTTCCAGTGTTGTCACAGTAATGATATGTCGTGTATGTGTCACATTTTGTCACGCTGTGAATGCATCCATGTGACTCCAAACCTTACTGCATTTCTTTCTCCTGTTCTTTGTCACCAGTAATAACAATTGTTTCCAGTCAGCTTCTGCACCCATTCTGAATAAATGTGAAATGTGATTTCACTTCATTCAGTGTCCATGGGAAATTCATACCCTGGGAAATTTGCAAGGCTTTTGCAGGGAAAACGTTAAGCTTGTGCTTAAGCATCACTGATGTTGATTGAGTTAAGAGTGTTCTTAAGCCTTAGGAACTATTGCCTCTTTCCAAGCATTGATCTTAATGGAGAGTTCTGAGAGAAGGGGAATTGATCTCCACTTGCAAGGGCCTAAAGATGGAAGTGTACCTTGAGGGAAGGAATAATCAGCAGAAGTTGATGCTGCTATTGCTGTGAACATATCTTGGCCATACCTTTTCATTTTCCAAAGATAAGATCCGTTCAGCATGATCTAAAGATTCCTTCCGTTTTCAAAAATTGGGTGGGTTTTTTTTCTCCCCTTGTGATTTGTTTTCTCTTATTTTTCTTGTCATGTAATCGCCTTTGCAGTTTTAACAAGGTTTTGAAGTTAACACCACTTTGAGGCAGTGATATCTAGGCCAAAGAGGTTCACACCTCTTTGGTGTGAGCAAGTTCTTGTGATTTTTGGGGAGGGAGGTCTTGTGATGAGAATGTGGAGGAGCAGGGAATCAAGGCTCCCTGGTCCAGATTCGATCTCTGTGGCTTTCCCTCCTGTGAGTCTTTGGCAAATGAGAGATGAATGCAGACTCCATATAACCATCTTTAAAATAGATCTCCCTTGGGGAGAGTATGGATTAATTAACATTTCAGAGGCGCTTTGAGTTCCTTTGATAGGTGTTGCAGAAATGCAGGAGGGGTTTTTTTTCCTTGCTAGACATACACTGTCTAGAGGACGGATTTTAATGATGTTGGTTTACCTCCTAAGAGCTCTTTTTCAAATGGCAGACTATTTAACTTCTTATGTATGTACCAATATGGTGTTTTACTGCCAATTTAAGCCAAATAAAATATATAGTGTCTGGACCAAGACTGTATTTGGTACCTTCACATCATGCAAGCTCATGCTGATAATTTGCCAGTAGCCTCAGGGCTCTGATAGTAATTTGCCAGATGCTATACTGAACCTAATTTGCATCTGTATTTACATAAATGCTTTAATTAAAATTATATGCACCAATCTGAGATAGATGAGCAGCACTGCCTGCTATTTGTTTACATTGCCTGACAATAAAACCCTGCCTTGGCTGCTTCTTGCCAATTGTATGAATTGACAAGGCTATTTGAGGTGTGGACTAGAAACTTGACAAATTTCTAGTTAGGCTCTGCTGCAAACGGAGGAGCGACCTTAAGTTTCCAGGACCAAATTCTACCTTTATTTTAGGAGCAGAGGAGATTTGAGAATCTTGATTCTAGGGATCAAATTTGGTCCATGGATGATCTAGATTTAGGGTAGTTTTGTGCAGTCAGGGTTTACAGCTTCTTGAAGACGATGCCTGCTTTGCCACACATGCAAAATGTGAAACCCCATTGAGGACAGTAGAAAAACATTCTAAGTACAGCTTCCATCAAGAATAAAATTTCCGAGCACTGTTCATCTTTGAAGAGAGCATTACAGAGCTCCTTATAGGGCAAAGTGCTCTAAATAAAATGGATTTCAGGGACCAAGTGGGGTCCTGGTTGTTTCAGTGGGACATGTGACAGCTCATGGCTGAGTTTGGATGAAGGCAGTGGAGTCTGGCTGATGTTTTTGCTTAGACCACATATTTAATCTGTAATATTAAATCCAAGTAATTAAATCCAAGCTGTGCAGTTTGCCTTTGTACAGTGGAGGATGTTCTGGCTGATGTTGCTGTACTGCTTCCCACTTATCTGAAAGTTGCCATGAAGTGTTGCAAAGGAAAGAAATTGAGTGGCAAAGTTGTGACCAATTTCACAGACTGCTTTGAAAATACACAAAGGACAGGCTAAGGAGAGCCATAACTACCCTGCATGGGTTTGGAGGGTTGCTGAGCTTTATTTGAAGGTGTTTACTTACTTAGCTCTATATGAGATACTTCAAAGCTGCTGTTTCCCTCACTGAGAAGTTGTATATAAATCTGAGTATTACCAGTCACTTTCTCTGGTGACCTCTGACTAGAGTCATTTCTGAATCCAGCTTGAGAGAGTCCATTCAGGTTCAGCATATTCATACATTAACCTGTTGGCCTGACAGCTCTGTTGAAGAGGATAAACCACCCCACATATTGCAACCTGCCATGGGATAGGTAGCCAGAACCTGTTTATTGAAGTCCATCTGCAAGAGCACAAGCACAAAAGCATCTATGTTTGTTGCAAAGTGGCCTGAATATTTAAATCCGGAGGTGTTACGCCAGCAGAAGCAGATTGAAGGGCATGTCTGGGAGTTGGGGTGAGTGGGACTGGGGAGGGCGGTTTGCGGTATCCCGCTGGCAGTGGGAGTCGGAGCCCACCCCGCTCCCAGGGACACTGCAGCACCCCAGCCCTCGGCACGGTACAGAAGTGGCAGCCGGTGGCGATTGAAGGGGCTGTGGGCTGCTGAGGACACCCTCCGCCAGCAACTGGGGTCTGCCCAGCTTTGCTCTGCTGGGACCTGGTGGTCTCAGTCAAATAATGGGCGTGACAAAGCCGGAGTTGCAGCCTTGTGGAGCCGCAGCCTTAATTTAAACCAAAATAACATAAATCCAAACTATCAGTCTTGCTTTACCTCATCCGTAATAAGAGGATGAAAACACTTCCCATATTAAATCCATTGCGGTGGGGGGATGCTCTGAGGCTGGATGGGCAGGTGGGGAGGGCAGCTGAAGGAAAGCAGCCCTCATTTCCCTGAATGTGAAGGAGAGGAGGGTACGGTACTTGCTGGTTACTCAGTCCTGCTTTTTACAGTCACTAATTGTGGAGAGGAGTGTGGGCAGAGCTCAGGTCCTCTCCGCTAACGAAGCTTTTTCAATGTGAAGGGAGCAGATGAAGGAGTGGGCCTGGGATGTAGCACACAGGGAGAAAAACCATCCCCCCTGGGGAAGGTGTCCTGTCAGGGTGGGATATGTGTTTGTGTCCACCACCAGGGAGGTCCATCGGCTGGTTGTCCCGGCTCAGCCCTTCCCTTTCCCCTCTGCCACCCACGCCACGTCTCCCAGCCCAGCCGGCGCCAGGGCCCAGGCCCTGGGGAGGGAACAGTATCACAGAATCACAGAATCACAGAATCACAGGGTTGGAAGGGACCTCTGGAGATCATCCAGTCCAACCCCCTGCCAGAGCAGGGCCACCTTAGAGCAGGTTGCACAGGAACCCATCCAGGCGGGTTTTGAATGTCTCCAGAGACGGAGACTCCACCACCTCCCTGGGCAGCTTGTTCCAGTGCTCTGCCACCCTCAAGGTAAAGAAGTTCCTCCTCATGTTTAGGTGGAACTTCCTATGCTCAAGTTTGTGCCCATCACCTCTTGTCCTGTCACTGGGCACTAATTAGTGTGGCAGCTGGCGGGCAGCAGCCTCAGAAAGATGGGGTTTGCAACCCTGCTTCAACACTGAAACAGTCACTGGTTTGAATTTGGACCAACGTCCAAGGTGTTGGTAACCTCTGTAGGTACCAACTTTTGGTACCGGTGGTTTTCTCCAGGTGACCTCTCGGTGTATTTTGAGGTGGGAGAGCAAGACGGGGAGGGGGTTCAGCGAGTTTGGAGAAGGTTTTTTTTCAAAAATCATCATATCTGTTTGGTTTTAAAATTCATCACTAATGCTTTAAGTGTAGCGAGTGCCATAAGCCAGCCTTTAATCAGCCTGTGCGTATTTTAAGAATTGTGCCAACTGTTAGTGCCTCAGAGATACCTGGAGATTTGGCCGAGAGAAGCCTGGCCTAGTTTTCCAGGGCAGCTAGCAATGCGTTTTCATTTCCCTATTTAACATGCGCTTCCCCGGTCTTATTTTTCAAGGGGTTTTCTTTGAAAGGTTGCAAAGCTCCGAGCAACCTGTTAATGCATGGGGGAAGAGAGAAGTCAGGGTGTAATATAGCAATAATGCTTGCAGTTAGAGGTATACTAAGAACTGGAGTTCAGCCGTGGATGGAGTATGGTGTGGTGGGGTGCGGGAGGGTCACTCCTGGGTGAGGGGGCCTGCAGCCTGTGAAAAATAAGAGTAGAATTTATCAGTGAATTCCTTAATGCTGTAATATCGGTGCAAGTCTTTGAGAGAAGTGCTTGGATCTACTCTCTGGGAGGGAGGTGGGAGAAGGATCGCTCTGTGACGGCAGCTTGGTCCTCCGTAGGTCTTTGGTTTAATTGTGCAACACTGAAGGCAGCATCCAGCAGCCTAGTCTGGGACTGGCACAGCTTCCCTAATGAAGACAAGGCTTAATTGGGTAAAATAGTGGCGAGAACATGTTGGGGTTTAATCATTTGCGTATCAGAAACCATTAAGTTGTTAGGCTGGGGGTTTTGTTTGTGTTACACAACGGATGTGGTGGAAACGATTACTCATCTTTCCATCACGGCTCTCCAGACGGGGAAAATGGAACATAAAAAGGCTGAGGGATCCGTCCTGATGATCCTCTGGATCTCAAGCGTGCCAGGCGGGCGTCCCAGAGCCAGGAAAGAAGTGCTTGGCTTAGCCAGACCCCTCTGGAGCTCTGACGTGGGAGCACACATGCAAATGGCCCCACTCATTACCTACCCAGGTCCCTGCAAAACAAGGTCTTTCCAAAGCGGGCACCCAGCTTCCAGCAGTAGCACACTTGCTAATCAGGCTCTTGGGCAATGTGTTGTTATTCCTAGCATCACACCACCACCAAAATATGCAAAAAGCATCTCTCAGAAGTAAAAGGACTCCATCCTTGAGAAGCACTTAAGAGGCAGTTCATTAGTGCTTTGTTTTCACCAAGAGTTAATTAGACTTCCCAACTACTTTATTTATATGTTTTTTCTGCTGTCATTTGGACTTGGAAGCAAATTTTCTGAGTCACTCCTGCTACGAACTGTCACCTGTTGGCAGGCATCATCCCCGAAGTCTCCTTTCTCCATTTCCCACCCAAGTGTGCAGATGAAGTTGATACGAGACCCTCAAGATGTCTGCAGCAACTGACCTCCTCCTACCACAGGATCCAGCCTTTTGTCACACGAGGCCAGTTCTTATTTATTATTTCTATTTCAGAGCGCCTCAAGACACACATCAGGTTGATGAAATGACATAAAGCAAAGCTGGAGGCTGTGCCAAATAGTTCATAACCATGGAGCAAAGCTTGGCAGGAGGGCAGAGAAAGGGAGGGATGAATTAGTGGTAAAACTTGTGCGTGAGTGTGTCTAATGTGTTTGTCTCACGTTAGCTTTCCTAGATGTTATCAGCTGTCTAAGTTTTGTACACCTTATAGCAAAGATGTTAAATGGTGTTTAATAAAAACAGAAACAGTATGGGAAGAGGGCATTTACCAAATTTAGAAATCAATCCAGATGCTCGTTCACTGTTAGACTTTATTGTATAAAAAATCTACCTTTTTGATTTGGAGTCACCCAACGAAACTAATCCTTGGCTCAGGTGGATGTTTGACTTAAGTTCTGATGTTCTCTTTTTCTTCTTTTTAAACTAAAAAAACCTTAGCTTTAAAAAAATGATACGGTATTTGCAGAATCAATAGAAAAGCTGACCCAGATAAAAGTGCGCAAAAATTGGTTTCATGCCCTAGAACTTTTCCTGCATGCTTTTTGATGCAATCTATCTGATCCTTCAAAAAGGAGGTAACATACAGTGATCTCAGCAGCTTTGAAGAATTGTTCTGTAAGAATAACAAGGAGCACGGGAGAAAGGGGTGTGCACGTGTACTTTTTTTTTCCCCCTCATTAAATATATCATGAGATGGAAGAAATTAATGTCATGTTGCTGGTTATGTTGAAGGATAAGATCAATTTTCTATGAAATCTGGCTTTGTCTGATTTTTAAAGGGTGAAAGTGCATTTCTCCTGAAGAGCTCTTCACAGTAGGATGTGAATTGCACTTTATCTTCCTTGGTTCAAACCTGCTCCCACTGGAGTGAGCGGCAAAGGCGTATCCAAGTAGTAGCAGGATTCACTCTCAGAAATGTAATTATGCCCTGGGTCCTGATTCAGGTAGAAAGCTGTAAAAAGCATCTGCAGCTACAGATGTATTCCAGTATAACTAGGATCCAAATCTTAATTTGATTCAAATACAGCACTTAGATCTGTGGGAAGCAGACATTCAGTGTCTGAACCTGTATTGCTTTGGCTTCCAGAAACGTCCCAGGCTGTTTAGGGCTGTGGACCCAAAGGCTTAACAAATCAGCGTTCAATACAGGCGTCGCAGCAGTGAAGGTGATAAATTGATAGGACAGATTTGTGGGACCGTGAGGCTGGCAGGCTGTGAGGAGAAAGTTTCATTCCAGCCCTTTGTTTTCTTGGCCTTAAAAAAAAAGTTAAACTCTAGCTGGAGGGGAGGGATGGGCCCTGAAGTTACTGATTCTTAACAGAATAAACAGACGCAGTGCCCAGGCTGAGCTGGCTCTCTGCAGGATAGGGAAAAAAGGCCACAAAAGCAACTGCTTCATGGGGATTTCCACACGCCTTTCCAGTTCTCGGGGTCGGACGCTGTTTTTCAGTGCTCACTGTATGCAGATCGTCCCTTTTTGAAAGGCTACGTTCGCCGGCACTATGTGGCTGGGGAGCAAGTGCGGCAGCGCAGGGAGTGCTCCTGGAGATGCTCGCCTCAAACGGGCTGCTCCGGGAGTTTGCAGTGAGGAGAGCGGGTGAAGCTCAGCACCAGGCAGGACTGTATAGCAGCGTGTAGGGGACTCTGGGCAACTTTTCCTACAGTCTCTTTGTTGCTCCTTGATTACTAGTAGTTGAAAGTAGGTCACCTTGCACAAATACAGGGGCTGCTGACCCAGGTGCATCTCACTTTTCCAAATACAGACACATGGACACTCTTGCTGAAATATGAGACTCAGTAACACTTAATGATGCTAGTCTTTGAGAGCGAATGGAGCACAAGCTCCATTATTTGAACGGAGTGCAGTGATTTCTTGCTTTATATTTACACCCTGTGCTCATTTCGTTTCTTGTACCACTTTTGCATTGACGGCTGCTGTGTTTGGCAGGAATTTGCAAACACGTCGGTGCTTACGGCCAAAAGTAGGAATGGTCTAAACAGCTGGAAAAGGGAAACCCCTTCCTCTTGTGTTTATTTTTGTAACAGCAAAATGTAGTCGCTGGCTAGCCTTGATCAGTCTTTTTTTTTTTTTTTTAGCCTTTAAAGTTGTTTTGGTTTTTTTCTTTTCAGCTTGGGGGCTGAGGGAAACAAAAGAGGGAATGAATTAAGAGCAGGAGAAAAGAGTGTCTGCTGTTGGGCTGTGTCATGTGGTGAGGAAATCAGGCTGAAACTGGAGAGACCGGGCCAAACCTAACAGCGGTACTGGGAGGCCTCAAATTGTGTCACTCTGACAGCAGATCTGAGCAGCGAAAATAGCCAGTGACGTTTCTGGCTGCAGTCCACGTTAAATCGCGATGTGCACACATGAAGGGATGCCGATGGGCTGCTGCTCACATCACTTGCCCCACCTGTCTACGTGATACCTCTTGTGGGTGCTCTCAAATGATGACCCCATCCTTTCCAAACTGGCAGATGCATTTAGACCCTGGGGACTAATATGAGTTAGTGTGCTTTTGCGTTGTGCTCGCCTCAGTTCTCTCTCTTTCGTTGGTCTTTTCCTCTCTAGCACTGCTGTTGTTACGAGCTTGAGTATTTGCGGGGTTGAGGAAGGAGTGTGTGATTCTTCGCTGGATCCCCTGTGTACACCATATACTGTGTCTCTTGAGCAAACTCGTACAGTGACACCTAGATGGATCTGAACACAGGGACTGGGCATCCCATGGTGTTGAAAATTAATTAGTGGATGAACAGTCGGCAGCTAGGTTGTTTAAAAATAAAATAAAAGTTATTGCTGTACATATGTTGGGCAGCAAAAGCATCCTACAACAGTGCTACTGTAGCAACCACTGTGTTGGAAAACAGTTATCAATCATGGTTCTGGCAGAGGAGGATCTGACAACTGTTTTCCAACACGTTTATTACTATGGGCAAGTCTTTAGTGCCTTGTCTCATAGGTAACTAACCGAAGGGTGACAGTCTGAAGTGCAGGGTTTAAGAGGAATAATGTGAAATAGTTTAACTCAACTAAAAGCCAGGTGAATTAATGTTGACCTTTCTGTTAGCCAGAACCCTACAGGACATCGCATTCTCTCTGGTTGAATTTTCTGATGTCATAAAACAGTCTTCTTGCTTTAATGCTCTTGCTGCCAATTTAAAATAGTATACGAGACTGGGATTTCTCACCCTTCAAGAACACACACTGATTTATTGAAGGAAACTAGGAACAGTTGAGGAGATAGAGAAGTAAGTAGTATACCTTTCTCTGTGCTGACATCCACAGCTGGGGGATGTGTTGAAAAGTAAATACAATCTGCTTTGAGCAATGGTTTCCCATTCTCTTCCATTTTTGTTCAGTTCTCTGTTTCCCAATGAACTAGACTTAACAACAGAAAGTGAGGTGCAGAAAGACTGTATGACCCAAGCGGAGGTGTGGAGGATAAATTCCCTCATGCTGGGGCTGAGGGGGTTAATGTTGTTGTCTGTTTGCATATTTTTAAAGAAAGCGCTGAGATGAGAAGCGGCAGAGAGTCACAGTCTGTCCGTCCATCCACTGCCAGGGAAGCCATGCCAGGACCCTCGTCAGCCACTGACCTGCTTTGCAGCCGAGGCCAACCGCGGCTGCTGCCAGCAGCCAAACCACATCTTACAGGAAGGTGCTGGCTTCAAGTAAAACTATGGACACACATATCTCAGCACCCCTGCCCCGAGCAGCCTGTGGCCGAGGGCTCGGAGCAGTCCCCTCGGGGTAGTGGTCGGGTGAAGGCGGCCTCGTTGGCTTCCCTGGGCTGCCTGGTTCAGATGTCCACCACCCTGTAGCATCGCTCTTGTGCTTCTCCCTGGTGGGATATAAGAAGATCAGTTTCATCCTCATAGAGAGCCCATGTTCCGAAATCGTCTAAAGCTCTGACAAAGGGGGAATAGTTTCTGTGACAGTAAAATCTGCCTAAATCTACAAAACTTGTGCCTTTAATTTTTTTTCAAGACAGATTATTTGCTTTCTGCTCTTATTTACTCTTAGTTTGCTGTTATTTGCTCTTTGCTTATTTTTATGCTACCAAATAGTTCCAGAAGCAGTTGGTAACGTTAAGAAGGCATTGCAAAGAGGGGTTTGGTCCATTCCTGTAGTTTATAGAAGTTTTCATCGGGGAAGCGAAAGCTGGAGAGCTGCAGCGTGCTGCAGCCTTGGAGTGACTCCCTAGGACAGCTTCTGCTCCCAGGTACCCGCAGATGGTGCAGTGTGGATTAAGACCTTGTGTGTGCAGGTGCCACACAGCTGAGGTGGAGGAGATGACCCTTGGCAGGAGCCTCCTGCCCTGTGTTTTCCAGGTCAGCACTGGTGGTGTTCCAGGGAGCACCAGGGCTGCCATCAGCAGCTGCTGTGGGGTGGAAATACCCGTCTCCATTTCATCTTTGTTCAAAAGGCTGGAGGAAGGTGGCTGAGAGCTGAGTGGGGCAGGGGTAAGACCACTGGGGATGGCGAGGTGTGGGGGATATCCCTGGGCATCCTGCATCTCTGAGCATCACCGTCCGCACAGGGGGTGTGTGCTTACACAGAGCACTTCTGGGGTTTTTACTGGCTTTTTCACCACTTCCATAGGTATTTAATGGAAACTCTGTGTTTGTGTTTTATGCATTTGTCTTAGGGATGGAGGCAGGGATGGGTTAATTTTATTAGCTTTATTAAAAGGTGTTGAAATGAAGGATGCTCATGACCATATTACTCCCTTGCGCTGAAATCTGCCATGTTTGCTGAATGTTTAATGAGGACCATTGTGGCGGCTGGGAGCTGTTGGGGTGCTTGGGATCCGCCAGGATAACTGGGATTTTCAGTGGGTAGATGCAGACGACTTTCAGGAATGCTTGTATCTGCTAATCATGCTGTAATAACAGTCTGCAATCTGCGGGCTGCAAACCCCCTATTTCCGACACAGCTGTGCATATTTAATTTGATAGAAGGCATTTCTAGTCTAGTGTTAGAAGTAATTCAGATCGCTAAGGTGGTAATTTTGATCATGTAGTTTTTAGGGAAATCTGGGTATAAGCTAGACTGAAATGTTAATAAATGCCTAGTACCATACAAGCGCCAGGGGGTGAGGAGCGAGGATGAGCCTGCACCGCAGCCTTGCTGTATTCCTGCCTCGCTGAGCCAACAGCAGAGTAAAGCAGCATCCCAGGGCTCATTAGGTTGATGGAGGAAAAGTGGCCCCAACTTATTGCCTGGCCCACCAAATTTTGGGCGTTGGGACAGGTGGATGATGGGGACGGGTCACCAGCAGTGCTGGTGGGAAGCACCAAAGCCTTGTGAGGCTGCGGAGGGTTTGCATTACGGGCACGACCTGCACCAAAGCAATGCTTTCGGCAGACTAGCAGTGGGGTGTAAGTCACCGAGTGGGCAACTTTCAGGAAAAGAGGTCTGAAGGAGTTCAGAGGTTGTTTTTCCTTGGCTGGAGTGCAGCTGGGGGAAGCAGTGCTTTCAGGGCTCCCAACTCCATTTCTCTCTGTAAAATGTTCTTTTTGCAAAATTGATCATTTCTGTAGGTTGAGAGAGTCTCAAAGGAACTTTTCTGTCAAGCATCTAAAAAGTACCATTATTTCTCTTCCCTGCCCTAACAGCAGCTTGAGATTTACGTTTCAGTTCACTAAAGATATCTCGACAATCTTTTTTTTGCAAGAAATTTCATGGCGATTAAAGCAAACTAATCCCATTTTTAGGTGGTTAGTGCTGTAGTGTTTGGGTTGGAGGAACTGTACAGAGTGCTGGTGTTTATCAAGTTATATACTTTAGAGAAGTATTTTAAAAATCTTTTTCTTTATTTTGCTTTGTTTTGCCACAAGATCTTACTTTTTTTGGAAAGCATCCAGAATAATGAAGCAGCTGGTGGCGGAGTCTCCTGCTCAGTGTGCAGAGCATGAAGGATGTCTGGGGTAGCAGGAGTTATGCTCTGCGTGCTGTGGGCTACCTACGCACACACACATGGGCAATTCCTGTGAACCGGGCGGTGTGTGGTAACTCATAAACCACCGTCACCTGTTTTGTACATGTACGCACCAGGACACTGCATGGGAGGCAGCAGATACAGATCTCCCTGCCTCTTGTTGCTGACTGTGCTGGTGTTTATGTGGCACGGCTCATGCAGGTGAGGACATGACGCCTGTATGAATGCCCTCCTGTGGAGTGGGGAGGTCTGGTCTGAATTTGCCTGATCCCAGAGGTGTGATGCGTTTCAGGGAAGCGATGCTTTCGTGCCAAGGAGAGCTGCTTCCCCTGCCTTCAGCTGGGTTGGAGTAAGCGTGCCCCCACGCGAGGCTGCTCAAGAGCTGCCCACACAGGGATGCTCGGGACAAAAAAACTCAGGCAAGAGTTTTCATTAGTAATTACCTACATGTTGCAAAAAAGTTGATGTTTCTGTATGAAACATGTTTGTGACACCTTCATTTCACTGTTGCCTAACTCCAGGCTTTCAAAAGCAGTTGCAGATCTCCCAGAACCATGAAATTGTTCAAAAAATCTGAAATATTTATGTATATACATGTACCAACTTGTTTCTGAGCTGTTATGTTAAACCCCAATCATATTCTCATAGCCACAAGGGGTAGAAACTTTTTGCGTACTTTCTGAAGGGGACTGTGCAGAACGAGTACAACAGCAAGGGACTGGATTTAATAACCCTGGAGATTTCTTCCTTCTTTATGTTTCTGAAAGCGGAGACAGATCCCTGCAGAAACTACACCAGCTGTGTCTTTAGGAAAAGCACCAAAAATTGCAAGGCTCATTATACAGTCCTACGAAGCAGTGGCACCATACATACGTATTTATTTTAATTAACTTCTAAGCTGTGTTGCACTACAGGCAATTTTGTTGTTCTTTAAACGCGTTTTATTCATAGGTGTGGTTTTGGTCCTTGTTGGCGAGATGTAGGATCACTTTTGCACATTGGACACAGTACTGAAAAGACAGGATTTCAGATAGTGGATTTGGTGTAAGATAACTGGACTAAGCCCGTTAAATAAATAAACTGCTAGGCTCCGGGCTTGCAAACTGTGATGGGAGAATGGGGGATTTTACCCAAAAGAGGGATGAAGGGCAGCAGAAGGCAGCCTGCTGTGTCCAAAACGGGGTGGAGGTGTAAAGAGCACAAAATCTGCGGCTCTCTCATGTGTTTAGTTTATTTCTCTTTGACAGTTCAGTGAAACTAGCATTTTTTTGCCTTACTCCGAGATGGAGCAAAGCGGGAAGCAGCTTCCTTTTTATCTATGAATAAACATGCAGCTTTTTCTATTCTAAGCTCTTAAAAAATGGTTTTGCTTGTGTAACAGCACCTGGCCTCCCAACTCCTCTAGTAGCCCTGATGCTCTCTCAGGAAATCGAGTCATACCTTTCTTTGAAAAGAGCCCAGAAAATACCTTCCTAACCTGCTGGGAAGGAGCAAAAGACTCCAAGTGATTTCTTTCAGGTTTGCCAGCTGACCTTCCCCTGGCCAGATAACAAGAGCATGAAGTTTCAAACTCAAATTCTTCAGCTTGAGCTGAAAATACAGGTTGTGCTCTTGGCGCTGCTAAAGCAATCGATAAGCTTCTGCCTCTTTTCTTGAGGGAGAAGCAGGGTGTTTTGTTGCATGTGTTTCTTTTACTCAGAGCGGTCCCATGCCCGATTATTATTTCCTCCTTACCTGTTCTATGCAGACCTGCAGGCACAGTGTTTCTCAGGTGTGTATACAGCCACTGCCAAAGGGGGAATTTTATATATCAGCTCTGCTGTTGCAGCTACTGAAGCTAAACCTTCCTCTCCCATTTCTTTAGGGGAGAAACAAAAAGGCAAAACTGAGGAAAGCCAACTTTAGCTTTGGGACACAGCAGGTGAGTCCCCTTAGGGAGGAGAAAGGAAATTTTGATGGCATTTTGTTGAAGTTCCCAGTAGCCAAACAGAGCTTGTTCTGGTATATGTCTGCTGTAGCAGATGTTTTGTGGGTATTTCCAGTCCAAACCGCAGCGGTGGTATCTTGGGACATCAGTGTGTGAGTGCTCTCCACTGTCTGCTTGGCCTTAGAAATGTGGATTTTTTTTTTTTCACCAAGAGGCCCCCAACATTCGCTGTGTTACTGTAACAGGGCTGGAGCACCAAATCTTTCAAATCGTGCATCTGTCAGTGGAAAAGGGAATTGCTGCGATTCCTGTCAGTCGGCATTCCCAGGTGCTGGCAAAAAAAAAACGAATTGCCAGTCAGAGAGTGGAAGAGATGGCTGCTGTTTTCTCCTCTTTTCTTCCCCTGACTTACATAGCTTTTCCCTCTTTTGTAGGTATTAGAAGTCTTGCTCGCCTTCGAAGAGATATAAGTACTGAGATTCCCAGGATGTAAGAAATGCAGTGCTGTGAGTAGGGGTTTTTTTTCTATTTTCCTTTAAATGAGAATCCCAAGCTTGCTTAAACAGAAGGAAGATTTTTGAGTTTTTCTTTTCGAAAGACACTTTAAGAAACATTTACAGCAAGCAAATCCAGTCTTTAGGAACCGGCTGTGTGCCTTTGGCACCTCTTTGCAACCCACAAAATAAAGTCAGCATTGTATTACCTCATAGGCTGAATAATTATCTCAGTGCAGATATGAACCACATGAATGCATTTAACTGAGAATATGGTCAGCAGAATGGACCATTAGCACCATCTGAAGCTTATTTGTTGTTTCCAAGCCCTCCCAGCCATTGAAAGACAAAATCTTGCCGGAAAGTTGAGGCAAGGCGTTCTCCAGGAAGAAAGCCTACCTCCTTCGAAAGGGGAGGAGGGCAGATTTGCTGTGAGGTTGTTTTTGTGTGTGTGCAGAGCACCCCAGTGCTGTCATCAAAACAGAAAACTGTCCAATACTGAACTGATCTGGTAAAATAACTTTGGAGAAGCTTTTACACCACGGGAGATGCGTCCATGCTTGACTCCATTCATTGCTCCAAAGCAGCTCAGACAGGAGCTTTTTTATATGTATATATTTATATATATATGCAAAAATACATTTAACGAGCAGCTGCACTGTGGCCTTTTCCTATGTATTGCTGAAGGGTCTGGATTGTGATTTCCCATCAGCTGCGGCTGGTTTGCAGCTCTCCAGGTGGACCAGCCAGGGCTGCACTAGACCAACCTCGGCAACCCCGGCTGGAGCCCCTGGCTGCGTGCTTGGCACAGTGTAGGCTCCTGGGGCAGCTCCTCTGGGCTGGTGCTGGGGGACATAACAGGGCTAAAATTTTTACTGGGGATTCGGATGCCATTGCTTTGTGCTTCGCTGCTTTTCTGTAAGTAAATTTTCTTAGCAGAGGGGTTGAAGGGGCTGGAGGGGTTTTTTTTTTTAAATCAGCCCAACTCGTGTCCCATTTTTACACTGTTCTGTGATGATGGAAATCTATGGTTACTTGGAAATCAGCGGAGTTTTGTTTCCATTTTTATTTCAGTAGCTTACAGCCTGTTCTCTGTTACAGCAACACAAACCTATTTGGGCTAGAGCAGAATAAAGCCCCAAATTGAAATCAGCCCGGAAGAAAGAAAGGGTTATGTTTTGTTAACAGGAGGGAAAACGAGTCCGTCAGTGTTTGGTAAAGACATGGTAAAAATTCCTTAATAAATACCTAACAATCATTCAGAAACTGGTAAGCATAAAGGAAGAATAGGGAATCCTACTTTCAGCCTTTTGTGAAGAATACTGGCAATGAGTGCAGTTACTAGGAGAAAAAGTATGTGAAATTATGACGATGTTTTGCATTGATCCTCTCTCAGTAGGGTCCGTAGCTCATGTTCTCCCTTTGAATCACAAACATTTTCTCCTAACTCCTCTGTGTTTAAACTGAACTGCCACACAAGAGCTGCTAATTGAGCTGAGGGGTTTATTTTTTGTTGATCGCTTGCGTTGCATAGGAAGGGTTCTGCCCTCTTTTTTTTTTTTTTTTTTAAAGCCGTATTTGCTCTGGAGTGAAATGAAGAGTAGATTTAGGTGAAGAAAATTCAGCAGGAAGATGCCATATGTATATATTATGTCTCTCAAAGTATATCAATAAGCTAGAAAAGCTCTTTGGTCATCTCAAAAGCAAAGTTTGCTTGGGTTTTTTTTCTGCTAAGTAGGCAGTGTTGAAATTTGGCAAGTGTTTCTGAGGTCCTAGTGAATCTGTGTCCTAATGCACTGCTGTGGTGGTTGTTTCCACAAAAGGAATAAAGAAGGGGACCTGTTCCTGCTCTTTAAAGGTGGACTGCTCGTCCCAGATAGATATTATCTGTGCTGTTCAGTCAAAGCAAAGCAGCGATGCTGAGGGCAGCATGCGGTACACAGGTGCCTCTGATATATCATAGCTGTGGTAAGAGGGTGAGAGGGAAAACAAGATCAGACTGCTTGGAAGCTACCCAGGTAACTTGTGTATCATCTCGGATGGCTCTGAAATTATTGCAGGGAGATGCAGGCGTTGCTCAGCAGTGAAAGGAAACTGTACATTGCCATTTACCCGTCTCTTACCACTGTGGTGTATGTACATCTGTGTGTGGCAGAAGCCTGAGTGAGGAACTGCAGAGTGTGAGATAGCTGCAGGGGAGTGATGCTAACCGAGAAGCTATGCCCTACTAAGAAACTCAGGGAGAAACCAGAGCTGAAAGAGATCAGTTCCTGTACATCTGCTCTCTGCGTCCCCTTCTGGTATTGTCCTGCAAAATGTTTCAGTACCTAGTGTTCATTGTGAAGAGACTGGATGGAGAGAGGGGGAAAGGAGGCCCACAGCTGCTCACAGAGGTGTTCTCCCTTGTCAGGGGTGGCAGCATGGGATGCAGCAGTGGTTTGGGGTGGCTCCGACTGAGGCCCATGCAGAGGGAAGCTAAACCAAGTGCTGTGTTACAAGTGGTCAGGGATGGTGTTGGTTTGGGGAGCTCCTGCCACTTCCAGTGGCCTTGGGGGCACTGATGAGCAAAGAGTCAGGGCAGGGATCTGCAATCAATTGCTTCACCTGTTAGGCTTTAATCCACCTCACCTTTGTAAGGCAGCATCTCTCTTCTGCTATTTAACAGCAATACCCTCTTTTTTTTCATGGGCAAGATTTGTCCTCATGGGGTTTTGTTCTCTGGGCAGCACATGGCAGAGCCGTCTTTGTGGGGACCAAGCCCTGGCAGGGTGTAGGGGGAGGGTTTCCTTCAGACTGTATGTACTGGAGGAGAAGCATCTTCAGCTGAATCACAGTGGTGTGGCTGCTGCCCCACCTCGGGATGCTGTGTGTGAGGACGGGTTGGTGGGTTGGCTGCAGATCAGGTGGGGCCTCGGGGGTGCCCAGGGCAGGCTGCAGCCTTGGGCTGCAGAGGCACGTCAGGTCCAGCAGGAGAGCATGGAAGGCAGAGAAGCACCTTTCATGTATTGGAAAAATTTGAGGAAAAGTAACTTGGAAAAATGAACTGGTTTATGTCAAGGCTTCTGGATGTGTAACTATAAATGAGATACTTGTTGCAGTGGACTGTTCTCTACCAGGTAAGATTAAGATCAGTTTGGGGGCTTCAGGGTTTGGGGGTTTTTTTGTTGTCGTCATTACTTGGAGCTTGAGCAGTGAATTTGCAAACATTTTCTGTGAAAGCGAAGAAAGGCTCTGACAGCAGTGTGTCCTGTGACTGCCAGTGCTGCGTACGATAGTGGCTTTGCAAAACGCAGCAGTGGTGCTGCCTCCTTGCTCTTACATGGGGCGAGACATCTCGCTCCAGCTGGAACAGCTCTCAAAGGCTGAACCATCACTTACACTTGTCACCGGAAAAGTCACCTCTCTAAGCAGTTCACTCCTCACAAAATCAATGCTTCTTTCCCCCGTGGTTGGTCAGGCAACCATCTGGAAATGCTGGGCAGACTCTGTTTTATTTTTAAAAAGGAAATTTTGCTATAACTGAAGAATAGAGATGGGAAGGAGAAGCTGTTAGGAGAGCAGGAGACGCTTAGCCAGGAGAGATGAGGCTAAGCCAAAAGCCTCCATTTCTCCTTTTGTCTCAGACCTGTAAGCAAGGCTTAGGCTTTGGTTTGTGCCGATGGTTCCCAGACGGGAAGGGGTGAGGAGGTTTCTTCCGTCTGACTGCTAACTTGCCGTTCGTCCTGACACTGAGGGGAGGGAGGAGGAGGACAGGTTTTCGCAAGTGCCTAGTGCTGCCCGGGATTCAGTAAAGATGGGGTTGCTGCTGCCTGGCTGTCCAGCAGCCCCAGCATGGTGGTCCTTCGGGACCTTACTTTGTAGACAGGAGCTGATGGCACTTGAAGAGGCAAAAGCGGGTTTTGTTCCATTATTCTTATTTTTGGTAGTGTCTCTTCTTCCTTTTCTTTTCCATTAAGCATGATGTCATAAATTACATCAGTCCAGTAACTGCTTGCGGTTGTCATAGTCACAGCCTGTGACACCCAAACAAAGCAGCAGGAAACTGAAGCTGGCATACAAATGCTGTAATATTCATCGCATTCCTTTTGGTTAATAACTACGTAGTTAGGTATTTATTTTCCATTTGAATAAAAGAGGAGGGGTTGTTAAAAGCACAAACTTGAGTTGTTGAGGGATAGAATGTTTGTCCCCAACTCCATCTGAGCGATGCAACTGTGATTCTCCCTCCCAGTCCTCCTCCTCCTCCAAGCCAACAAAGCTCCGGACTTCAACTGCTGGACTCCCTCCTGCAGCTGTTCCCATCATTGCAGACCACATGGTGATGCCACGGCATGGATGAAGGCAATGGGAGAATTCCCACCACCTCTAACACAAGCTGTGTCCCCAGGGAAAGGCCTCCCAAGGGCTGGCAGTGAGTGCCAGCGGCAGCCGTGGGTCAGACAGCTTCAACTGCTGGATGGCTGAGGTTGCCATCCTTGCAGTGCATGGGCAGGGGGTGTAGAAGGGTTTTTTCAGCTTGGTTGGGGATGAGACGTGATGGGGATTTTTTTTTGTTGGGGGTTTTTCTGTTTTTTTTTTAAATCTATAAAATAAGCTATTCTGGGTGAGTGGCAGAACTGGTTTGCCTTTGCAAGGTTTAATCTCTGCTCCTTCGGAGTTTCACACAGTTGGCCTGATGGTCGGAAGGCACCTGCTGCAAGAAATAATTCCAATAAATTAAAAAATTTTTTTACAGAAATAGATCTTGTGCAAGTGCCGCATTTGCGAGACTAGCACTGGAGGCGGGTGGTCAGGGCTCGCTGGGAAGGAGCCACCCCAACCCCTCACTGCTGCGGACAGGGAGCCACCATCCCCGCACCCTTCGCCAAAACCTCCCCTTGCCCAACGCCATCCCCCTTCGTGCCCCCACAAGGACGTGCTGACCCGGAGCGCTCCAGCCTGGCTTCCCCAGAATATTTGGGCGCTGATCCTGGGTAACTACACAGCCGTGCCTAAGCCGGGGCAGGCAGTGAGCCCACGGAGGGCAGAGTCCGGCCGGGGGCTGTGGGTTCAGGCATTAGGTGCTGCGGCTGCCACCGGTGCTGGCAGCGGCAGGGGAAGGGGGGGGTGCTCATTATATAATAGCTGGTGGTTGATTAATATGCTGTGAGTCAGAAACACCAGGGTATTTTAGCTTTCTCCAGTTGCTATGGCAACGTTATTTTAACAAATAGCTTTTTAATATTTAATTAAAACTCAGCTTTTGGCAAGCTGAAGTAAGAACTATTACAATTGCTACTACAAAGGGTTAGCAGTGAAGTGTATTTCAGAGCCACGGTTTTTTGGTTGGATTTCCCCCCCCAGAACTCTCAGCTTCAAAAAAAAAAAAAAAGGAAAAAAAAAATCACTAATTCATTAGTTGTGAGAAACTGTGGGTGCTTGTTCCCAAGACACAAAGCAAATGTGATTCAAATCTTCAGTTACTCTTCACAATTGAAGGTTGTCACTTTTTAAATGTATAGTGCCAAGCCAGCTCCATAAGGACAGAGTGGTATGATAGCGTTCATTAATTGCTGCTTTGTCGCTGGCGTTCCTTCTTCTACCTTTGCCTGCCGGATGAGATCATTCCCGTTTTGTTTGCTTCATGTTCCCTCTGTGTCAGGTTGGATGCTTTTCCCTCGCCAGCTTGTAGAGGAGGCTGCTGCTGTGTCCGGATCAGGCTCTGGACTGGTTCCTAGTCTTTTTTTAGGCGAGCTCTGCTGCTCCCTGATACCGACTGATTCTCCAACGGAGACAAATGAACAGAGAACTCAGTCTCTAGAGAAAAATAAATATTTAACAGCTCTCTTTGTAAATACCCTTTATTTATAGAAGAGTTGCAGGTTCTATCGTGCTTGGTAAATGGGGATACTTTTCATGCAAGAATCCTGCCTTGAGGGACTTGCTGGATACTTAATGTCATCTGTGATATAATAATGAAATAAACGTGTCGCTCCCATGGGATTCCCTCCCAGCCCCTGTTTTCTGTGATTAACTTCAGTATCGCATGCTTTGTCTCTGTTCATATTGCATCCCTTAATATTGTATGGAAACATTATTTGGAAAGTAACACTTTTATTTCCTGAAGGGGTGGGAAGGCTGTTGAGTGTTTTGACTCGTGCTGAGGAGTCTGAGACTACACGTACCTCCATCACGTATCGCCGTAGTGTCTCGCCAGGTCCCTGGGATTGATGTGCTCAGCCTCTTACTATCCCAGAAGACTGGGATGGTGCTGTTATCCCATCGTATGCATGGAGAAAGGTAGACCTGAAGAGATGGACTAGGTTGTATTTCACCCCAGCTGCCTGTAAGTTACACAGCTGTTCTATGGTAGCTGTGTAACCACTCCTGGGATCAACTGAGAGACTGCACTGTTTGCAGAGATGTTCCACCCGGCTTTAGGACGGATCTTTGAGGCATGTTGGCAGGCTGAGAGAGTTGGGATTGTTCAGCCTGAAGAAGAGAAGGCTCTGGGGAGACCTTATAGCCCCTTCCTAAAGGGAGCGTACAGATAACATGGGGAGGGACTTTTTATCAGGGCAGTGTAGCAATAGGATGAGGGATAATGGTTTTTAACTGGAAGTGGGTAGATTTAGTTTAGATACCAAGTAGAAATTCTTTACTGTGAGGGTGCTGAGATGCTGGAACAGGTAGCCCAGAGAAGTTGTGGCTGCCCCATCCCTGGAAGTGTTCAAGGCCAGGCTGGATGGGGCTTTGAGCAGCCTGGTCTAGTGGGAGGTGTCCCTGCCCATGGCAGGGGGGTTGGAACTAGGTGATCTTTAAGGTCCCTTCCAACCCAAACCGTTCTATGATTCTGTGTTGCAGGCATAACCCTCAGAGTTGCTGGTCTTTCCCCAGTCACTTTTGAGCCATAAATTAGACGGGGGAAAATGAAGTGAGAGAAGTGCCATCCTGCACCAAAGATCTTCTATACTCATTTCTATAGGATAGCCATAATGGTGTCCCCAGCTGAGGTACAGAAGGTTTTCCTGAAGTCTTCTAGCAAGCCAGGAAGAGTGCTAAGGTTTTCCTTCCTGTTTGTGCTGGAGGTGTACTGTTGCAAGGAAAATTATAGTGATAATATTGCTGCTGGAATATTGCAAACAATATGTGTGTGTTAGGTGGTTCTTTAAAGCATCTTTCTGAGTTGCATACCATACTTCTTGGTATGCTGAGGTTTTCTGATCTCTGTTTAAACCCCTCTTCTAGCTTATGGCAACCTCAAGGAGTCCAAACGTGATCCCAGGATGTGTTGGGAGCTGTGACAGGAGCAGGGTGTCTGGGTGGATAATGGCAAACACAGAGAAGCACGGGCTTGTGCCCAGCTGGGTCAGCTGCTGATTCCTGAGAGGTCTAGGAAGGAATCCTTTCTATTTAGTACCTGTAAGGAACTGAAATGTACTGCAAAAATAAAATTTGACTGACTTCATAGCAAACATGGGTCTCTGTGAGGCTTGCAAGGCATAGCTGGGACAGACTTTGCAGACGGGTGGCAGGAGGTCCTGCTGTGACGGAGGTGCAGTGTGGAGGGACAGGCAGTGACTGTTGTGGGGGAAGCTGACAAGCAGACGGATGAAGCTGGCATTGCCGGTGGAGCAGAGGCAGTGAGTGCTGCTACGTTAACGAACATGAACAGGCAACTGAAGAGGGCCAAGGGGGGCTGAGAGCTTTGAACCAAGTATCCTGACCGAGGGGAGCCTGCGGAGATGGGCTCTGGGAAGAGGTTGGGAAGGGTTTGGTGATAGTGACTTGTACAGGTAGGGGTGTGAGAAGCGATGCCTTTGACTATTACAGGGTGAAGGGTTATGCAGCTGAAATGAGAATAATGGTGAGAAGGCAGAGAAATAACATTTCTACCTGCAATTTTCATTCTGCAGCAAAATTTTGAGAAGGATACAGAGAAAAATGCTGCAGGATAACAATCTTGCTTGGGCTACACACTTGGGTGTAAGAGAAATCCCCACAGGCTGCGGGTGAGAGAGACATGAGGTAGCCAAAATAAGGGCAGTAGAGCAGATGGGGAGCAGGGAAGGTCAGGAGTACCACCGTCCCCAGAGGAGGTGGCATGGAGGTGAGCAGCAGGCTGTTGAGGAGGGATGGCCATGCCAGGAGCCTGTGGGGTGGAGCAGACCCAGCTGTGAGCAATTTGGGGAATCCCTGATGCTTATTGCTTCCGAGTGCTGTGATGGGTGGTAGGTCTTGCCAGTCAGATCTGCCATGGAAAACAGTTCCCAGGGGGAGAAATCAGGTTGGTCAGGAGGGGGAAAAAAGTAGAAGACAAAGACCCCTATATTTTTGTTTGGGAAGATGTACGCTGGGAAAGCTGAAATGCAATTTGCAGGGGGAAATAAATGCTCCACTACAAAAAACACAGACTGGTGTAAATGAGTTTACCTGTTGGGTCCCCAGCTCAGCCTCGGCTACTCAGCCTTTCTGTATGGGTGTAATATGCTATATAGGCTTTAAATTTTTGGTAATTTGGGACTGGCACGACCTGCTGTCTGGCATGTCTGACTTTCCCGCCCCTGAGGATAAGGGTGGATCCAAGCTGGCAAAAAGCCCTGCGTGGGAGCAAAGGGCACATCTCTCCCAAGAGAGTGCTCAGAGATACTGCAGTAACAAGGACTCCCCAAAATGAAGCCTGAGGGCCTTTTTTTTTTTTTTATGGTGGTATAAGATCTGTGCACACACCTTCTTTTGCAAGTCGGTGATCTGTCCCAAACCAGTAACCGAGCATGGGATCTCTGCCCCTCAGCCAAACCCTTACTCCCTATGCTTAAAGTTAGCGCAGGCTTTCCTTGCTTTCCTCTTCACTGGTCCCAGTTGATTTAAAACATATGCGGTTACTTCTGTGTCTCCCTGGTAAGCAAGAACATCAAGGGATGAAATACAGAGTTGGGTGAATTGAAAGGAGGGACATGGGAAGTTACAAAAATTGCAGTGAACTTTCCTGGAGCTTCTCATTTCCACCTGTCCCAGACCTTTCCTTATCTTCTGCTGGTGTCAGTCATTTTTGGTAGTGTTGTCTCGTGGGTGGCTGCTTGCTCATTAGGGCATCTGTTGGAAATCAGGGAGGGTTGATATCCTGAAAGCACAATCACTTGAACCTGTGAGTCTGCTTGTGTGTTGGAGAAGACACTCCTGTCTCCAAACCTGGCAAGTGCAATGGGGGTGAGTATCCCATGCTTTGCATCGTGAATAGTTTCTCACAATGCAACTGTGGTATTTGCATGGGTAACACGCTTAGTCCCGATTTTGCTGTTGGTAGCGTTAGGGTAGAGCATCACATGTGCACTGAGCACAGTAGTGGTCTCTGAGTTGTCTCCCTTTTCTCTGTCAACATTAGTCATGACTCAGGTATAAACAATCTGGCATGTTTCCTGTCTGCACTTCTCCAAGCACAGTCTTCTGCTTGCACGCCTCAGACCAGACTGTAACTGCATTTGCTGTGCTCTGAAATCCAGCCAGGCTTGCTACAGATGAATCAAACCCCGCAGCGCTCGGGGCGGCTGGGTTTCGTATGCTGTCGTGTGTGTAGGAAGGGCAAGGATGAGTGAGGTGCTTGGAATCTACTACAGGAGAAGACTCAAGCTCCAGCAGGGTGGGGAATGGCCTTGCATTTATTGTTATTAATATTATATCTGAATATATTTTCTATTATTTATACAGTAAATATATATTTAATCATAAGTAATTATTATATACTATGTAAATACAAAGACAAACTGCAGGTTTTTTAGCTCTGTTGTAGAGCGTTCA
This sequence comes from Rhinoptilus africanus, assembly GCA_013400135.1. Classification (NCBI taxonomy): domain Eukaryota; kingdom Metazoa; phylum Chordata; class Aves; order Charadriiformes; family Glareolidae; genus Rhinoptilus; species Rhinoptilus africanus. The sequence goes on from VXBO01003377.1 coordinate 2,052,779, forward strand.
GTGGATCCCCGTCCTGGTGTGACCTTGCCCTCCGATAGTTTTCTCTTAAGTAAAAGAGCCTGCTGAGTGGCTATGGGCAGGCTATCCCTCTGATACTGGAGGAGTGCAGAGAAGGAGCAACTTGTTTCTTTAATCTTACCCTGCCAGAGTCAGTAGTAAAATTTTGGAGGACTTCAGTGAGCCAAGATCAGCCCCTCTAAAAATACTGCCAAGGCACTTGGAGAAAGCACTTGTGAGTAGGTGAGAAGCAGCCCCTATGTGCCTGAAAGGGGGAAGGGAGCACACCTTTATTAGGGGTTGCTTCATTATGAACACATGCTTTTTGGTGCATGTTATCAAAAGAAACTTCTGCAGCGGTGGTGTAACATGCAGCGCTGCCTGTTGCGGTGTTAAATTTTGGTCTGTTACTATAGAAATTGTGCTACTTTTTATGAGAGAAAATCCAAAAACACTTTACTTTGCTGTCTGTGAAAACGTGAAGAGTGCCTTTCGTGCATGTCATGAGGGTCTCTGAGCATATCTTTCCAGCCAAGTCTGGCTGAGTAATTGTGTCATTTGGATGAACTCCTGACTGCATACGTTAGCTTCGTGCTAGCCCTGACCATCGGAGGTGGCAGTGAAGTTGAAGATATGCCCTGTGTGTTGAAAGTGGTGTAAAGCTGTCAGAGCTTGCTGCAATGTACATCACCTTTGGGGATCCCAAAGAGGGGTTTTGAGGTAGCAAACAGACAGGGCAGGCTGGGGGTTGGGTTTGCATCCCGAGGCATGAGCAGGCACATCTCCCTTTCCAGTGGAGGGAGAACGGCTCCAATGTGTTCTTAAGCCTGAGGCTGACCAGGTGGAAAAAATCCTGTGCTCGGCCCCTGAGATAGCCCTTGTGCTGCTCTGCAGTCATGGTGTATTTGGTCCAAACAACGCTGTGCACTCAGGGACAGGATAAATAGAATCACAGAATGGTTAGAGGTGGAAGGTGCCTCTAGTTCCAGCCCCCCTGCTATGGGCAGGGACACCTCCCACTAGACGGTGACCTCCAAACAGCTCCTGTGGTGGCACGAGGGAAGGAAACAGTGGTTTAGCTGCTCTTGGTTTTGGTTGAGGGGTGGGTGATGCCAAAAGAGCATTTGAATAGCAAAACAAGTAGCAAGCTTAGACTGAGAATGGGTATTTCGGGGGGTTTCATAAGCTGGTTAAAAAAAGGATTAAACACAAAAAAATGTCATTTATAGGAGTGGAGAGTTTCTGGGCTGTACAGGAGTGGTTCCGAGCAGCATCCCCGGGTCAGGAACGCAGTGTAGCACAGCTCCTACAGAGCTATGGAGCTGTGTGATTGTTCCAGTCTGTTGATTTGCTTCAAGCTCAAGAAGGCTCAGCTCTGTAATGGCCTCACACCTCTCTCTGCTCATCTGGTCGTGCTTTCCTTGCCAAGGGCTTCCTACATAGCAAATATTAAAAAAAAAAAAAAAACCAAAAATAACCCCAAAAAACCCACCCCAACAACAAACAGCTAGTAGATTTAGCTGGTGAATTACCCCTGCACATCACAATCCCTCTATGTCTCTTTCTGACACCTCGCTTCTGCAACGTGTCATTTGTCTCCCAGTGAATTCACAGCCATGCCCACCAGGACTCTGGCCAGTCATAGGTATGTGTTTAAAAACATTGCTTCTCCTAAAAACCTCAGTGTTTTTACTGTGCTCTTGGATGTGTCAGTGGCACGGAGCACTGGGCTTAGCTTTTGTGTCCTCTTCTGTGTCTACCTGAAACACATGCTTGCAGCAGTAACATCGACATAATGTGCTCTGAGCGATGTACGGCATTGATAGCATGCCACTTGCTGGAAAATTGCAGGTTCCCTTTCCAAGACTCCTTCCTAACACCCTGAGCACCAAGGTGATGCCATACCAACCACCCGCTGGCTCTTGAAAGCCTCCCTTTCTGCTGCTTTTGTGCTACTTTCAAACCCCAGGATTTTGCAATACATGTTGATTTCAAAATGCATCAGTTCTTGCCTCCTGCAGTGCGTGTCTCTGGCCTCACCTGGTCCCGGTGTAGTGTCCGCTCAGGTGAAGGCTCGGGGATGTTACAGTATGCTCACATTTTGTGTCCTCACCACGACTGTCCAGCATCTGGTCTGCTTTGTGGGAGAAACCGCCCTCTTGTAGAGCCCCATCAGTTGCTATCAATCAACTCACTTTGCTTTTCAGGAGGCTCTAGCAGGACTAGCCTTGCTGGCACCGTCCGACACTGCTCTGTGTCTCTGCTCTTCCTCAAACACTCAGTCTTCAGATCTCTAAAAGGGGGGACAATCCCCGTGTCACCTCTCAGGAAATACTGACATTCAGAGACTTCATGTAACTAGCTGTGCTTTCCTTTGTAGGTACCACCTAGTCTACTTGAATGAAGGAGCCGTCCGTCCTGTTTGCTTCAGCAAGTCTAGCTGGGGCATTATGTAAAGACCTCGCTGTGTCCTGGCGCTTTCTCTGGCTCTTCCTGCTGTGGGAGCCTTGGCTGGGATGGCAGCATAGACCCAAATAACATCATAGCGAGTGTACTTGCCAGGGTTTAAGCGCCAGTGCTGCGTCAGACACTTATATGAAATGTGTAGGACTTCCATGGTTTTTTTCCAGGACACAGAACTCCTGGGGGTTTCATTAAATTGCTTAGAGATTTGGGTACTGGACTCATCTGAAAATTAGCCTGTGTCTGCTTTACAAAGGCTGGATTTTATTCCAGGCAATTGGAAGCTCAGCAGGGTGGGGTTTTGTATTCCTGTGAGTGAATTTGGTGGGGTTTTTTTTCTTATTTGGTCAAAAGGATGACTGATAGCATGGCCAGATCCACACACACTGACAGCCTGTGCATCCTTTCCTATGTGGATTACTGGAAGTGACTGGTGTTCCTCTGCTGCTCCTTATCCAGGACTCCCTTTGGCAGAAGCTGGGTGCCAGATTTGGCTGGTGCCAAATTGCTTTGTGCACCTCGAGCACAACAGCAGTTAAGGTGAGCCGTGTTTCATAGGAAGTCCAGAAGGGGGGTCTTTGCAAAGGTTGGCATCATTCTGGTGGATACCACTGACTCTTTGCTCTCTGGAGGGTAGAAGCACACTCAGCTCTTTGCCTTTGTTGGACTGAAGGGATTGAACAAAATTTGTCTGACTCAGAGTTTAAGTTTGTTCAGTTTAACCTTAATACATTTGCCTGCAAGGGGCTGTTGTCAGAGACAGTAACGCTTGGTGTTTCTTGTTCATGAAACACCAATTGTAGAGCTTATTGCTCAAAACAGCAGTTTTTATCATAGTATAAGTAGTTAGTAGAGACTTCTGAAGAGTATGTGTTGACTTACGGAGACAGCAATATTTAGCACTTTTTTTTTTTTTTTACCTTCAAATCCATTCACAGCAAATAATCCTCCTAACTACCCTTTGAGGGGGGGAAATAGTGTGTGAACTCTTTGGGACAGGGATTGGGGTTTGTTTGGGTTTGTAGCACTGATGTTGTGATTGGGGAAAAAACTGTTGATCTGGGGAAACCTTCTTGCTATAAAAATCCTGCTCAGTAACTGTAGAGAGAAACCACTTTACATGGATTGCTCAAAAACACTGGGGAAGGTATTGGGATTGGGATGTTTCTAGTGCTAACAGTTAAACTATATCCTGTATTTCTCAAATTTATGAAAAGCAGTTTTATCTGTCTCGGGAGGTTTTCTTTTGTTGTTTAAAGTTCCACAAATCTACATGGGAGATCTTAAAATTGGATGAGGACTGTGTTACTAACTGAGACATTTCTGAGTTAAGTTGTAACTTGAAGCATAAGAAAATAAAGGTTCTCTTGGCTTGTTGCATTAGTAGGATATATTTGAACCAGTGTGTTGCATGTCATTAAACATATGGTGAATCACATCTGACATACATGCCAAAAAGCGTCTGAGATATTGGGACCAAAATGTCATGCAGTAACAATATTCACATAACAGAGTAATTTCCTGGAATATAATCCTTAGGGAATGTAAAATTAAATTTGAAAATGTATTCCCATTTTTATCTTGCCCCTTGTAAAGTAAAACCACTGGAAATTTTTAACCCCTTGATTGTTCTTACAGCACCTTGTGGATGTTAAACTTCTTGTTGGGTCTCATGTACCTTTTTCCTACCCCAGCTTCACCTGCCCAAGGGCAAAGTGAAGCTGTGCACCGTCCATCTGTAGCATCACTGCACCTGTGCTGCCTGTGGTGGAGGTTCCCCATAGAGATTTGGATGTCATCTTCTTTGTTCTTCACATCTGCCAGCTTTTCAAGTTCTCGGGTCTCCTGAAGCAATGGCCATTTTGGCTAACACCATTGCTCTGTGTAACATAATGGACAGACAAAGATTCTCTGTGCTTGTTTGATTTATAGGATATATTCAACTAGAAGGCACTCTGCGTAGTTAAGCGTATTGCATGCAGTTAAGCCTGTAGCACATCAGTGCTGGCACTGTGTTGTGCCACAACACAACACACACAGTGTTGTTCTCCAGCTCTTTTGCACTTTAAAAGAGTCTAGTCTAATTATGGTAACCTGTCATAAAACCACAGCAATTAAACTTGAGAGATTGCTAAGGTCGCATGGTGGAGTTTTCTGAAAGCCAGCTTCCAAATCTGCTCAGTCTGTCCCTAGTCTGTGTTTTAAATGTTGATTCCAGCTTCTAGCTAACCTTCTTTAACTTCCACCATGTTAGTCAAGCAGCTAATTCACTGGGAACTCGTATGGGCTCCAGTCTGTTTACACAGTCCTTACTGAATTAGATTGGAAAAGCACTGTGGAATTTGAAAGAAAAGCTGAATGTGGATTCATGATCTTTCCTTTTTTGTAGTCCTTTTTGAAGGAGGAAGCCTGGGGTGTCTTCATCTATGTGTGAGATACAAATCACTAGCGAAATACAGAAAAAAAAAATGTTTTTTATTATTACTGCCTTGATCAACATGCTGAGCCTTCAGAGTTGAGGTGGCCATGCCTGTAGGTTGCACTAAAAACTGGGGAGGAGTGAGGGGGATGTTGCAGCTCCTGTGCATTTGGCATGGGAGAGTAAAGCCTGGAGCCCCTCACCAGGGCTCTTCTGGTAGAGGAATTCAGGAGGACTGTAGAAGGTTGAAGACAAAGCTGTTTCTTATTTATTCGCCTCTTCCTTTCTCTCCAAGCTCTTATAGCTCTTTGTTGCTACCTATTCCTTTCTCTCCCCCTTCCCCTTGTTAGCCACCCATAAACCAGTTGCAGTGCAACCGAGCACCTGCTGGTTTTGTCATTTACCCATAAATGGCCCTCCTTCTCTTTTCCCTCAGGAAAACCCTGCGCTATCATACACACGCACACACACAATATAAACTTCTGGCCCCACCAGGATAAACGCTGTATTAAAATCACGCATGTAACACCATCAAAGCTCTGGTTTAAGCTGGACAGATGGAAAATGCCCTGTTGACCTAATGCCCATTAAAAAAATATATCTGTAGCTGGTGTCAATGGGCCGCTTTCTTCTTTTCCTTTCTTTCTCTTTCTTATCATTTCTGTGCTTTCTCTTCATAAGAACTTCAGTGCTGCATTAAAGAGATTACAGGTGCTTTTCATCTTTAGCTTTTTTCCCCCAATTTTACTTCTCCCCAGTAAGCCTCAGGGGGTTTTGTTGTGGGGTTATTTTATTTTATTTTATTTTAAAGCAATTGATTTATAGCTCTACTACCTGCTGGGAAAGATTGACCTGCTACTGAGCATCTTCAGACAGCCCTTCTTCTGAGTCACTCGGGACTGGAAGCAAATAGAGGGTTCAGTTCAAAGGTGTTTCTTTCGGGGTGTTATTTACACCCTAAGGAAGCAGGGACGGTGTGTGCTGGTTTTGTATAGCTTGATATACATCGTGTGCGTAGGCACCTGCATCTTGAAAGGGACTCATCCAAGGAGGAGAAACTTTCTTTTTTTCCCCCAGTAATACCCTCTTGAGTTCTTCCTTCAGATTTGAATGAAATCTCATTGCAAATTTTTCCTTGCTCTTTCTCTCATAGTATGCTTTCAGTGAGTGTTTGCTCCGTGGTTTTGGGGGTGGTGATGATGTTTGTCTTTATGCAAGCCTCGGGCAGTGCTTTGGTTCCTCTGAAATGTGAAGCATGGATCCTATCCGAAGCCCCTTTCCATGAGTTAAAGAATTTGTGGTTCTCCTCCCACTTTGGTGCCGCAGTCTCTCTCTGCATGTCTGGGGCAGGAGACATAGGGTGAGCAGTGGTGCCGAGCCACCGTGCCAAGAAGTGAACAGGGAAAGATGCTTTTCACATCACTGCAGTTCACTGCAAACTTGATGGACCAAGGGGTCTATCCCATTGTTCAGCATTTAAAGCCCTGAAAAGATCTGTCAGGGCAGTCTGGAAAGAGTTTGGGTAGGGTTTTTTGTCCTTTTTTTCAGTTCCTACCATCTGATACCAACACTAGGTTGTTTCACCTTCAGAGAAACAAACTTGACATTTCAGGATGGCTGTTCTTCCTAAAGATGTTCATCCTAAAGGACGAATCAGCCAGCACTGAATTTCCTCAGGTGGGTCTTCTGCTTTTATGCATTGGTCTGAAAACACTGACCTCAGCAGTTAGGCTGATTTATTACACAAAAAGAGTAGAATCTGTCTATTCTTGTTCGAATTCAGTTTTGAAAGAATAAGATCTAGAATTAAAAACAAATTATGAGAAGAAAACAGAGAAGCCTTTTTTTTACTTGCTTTCTTAGACCTAATATTAAGGCTTCTTTCCTCACTTGCTCATGCAACAGCTCAGACCAAGTCCCATGGACGTCACCCTTGAACTATTTTATTCAGTGCCACCTTTCATCATTAGGAAACAGCTAGAGATGCTGCATTTGAACCTTGGCACGTGACAAAAGACCAGCAAAGATTTACACACCGCTCCATTCTGAAGATGAATCAACTGTGGAGTGACCCATCCTGTCCCATCTCTCCTGTCCCTTCTTGGGTGGTTTGGATGCAGTTAACTGATGTGAACCGCCAGTATTTGGAAAGGAGGGGTTTGGAAGCCAATTTCAGCAGCCGGATCCAATTTCTCAGCAGCCTTGTGTGCAACTGAGCTGTGTTTCATCATATTCGCTTTATTTTAATAAGTGTTACGAGAGGACTGCTCAGTGACTGAGTGAGGATTTTCCATTACAGGCTCTACAGCCTTTTCACACTCTCTGGCTGTCTTCCCTCTCTTGCAGTACCTTGCACAGGATAACTTTGCTTTAGAAATTAATTTTCCAAAAGGAGAGCAGAGGCCCATGGTCTGCATGAGCGGGATGGGATTTTAAGGGTTTCTTGTTTGTTCCGTCTTTCTCCTGTCGGATTTTTACCCTTTAATTTACTGTTGCAAGGCCACAGGAGGTTCCAGGGGAATTGAGTGCCTTGGGTCATATCGCGCCAGAAGCAGCCCTCCTCCACAGGGGCTGCCTCTCAGGAGCATTTCTAGATCAGGAGCTGTGTGAGCAGTTTGTCTGGTTTCTTCTGCCTAAGCTTCCGTCATCCCCTGAACATTTTGATGGGGTGGAAAAGCCAAAAGGCATCAGAATAGAATCTGATCACTTCCACAACACAGAGGAATCATGAAGAGAAGAGGAACTTTGGAGAGAAAAGACAAAAGTAATTCAAGAATTCAATTTTTCTTCTTGGGTTCCTCTTTTAGCTGAGGAACGTGCAGTACGTCTTGATCTAGTTCACTGAATATCACAAAAGTCTTGAGAAAGGAGTTGCTTCAGGAAACGTTCACGAGCAAGCATTTCCCTGTCAGAGGGCAGCTGATCCGCTGGAACTGAAGCTCTTCACATAAATGTGTGTTTTGCCAATGCTTTTGTCAGGAAAGAGGCCTGAAGCCCAGGCTGGATTTGAAGAGAGGCGATAGCTGGTAGCTCCTCTGAGCTGACAGTTCCTCTGAGATGTGGTTTCAGGTCTCTGCCATCCCCAGCCTTATCCATGGGACTGTTGTCTCTCCCCTTCCCCCCTTCTCAAATTCCAAAAATTTGGATTTTGGGGTCGTGTGACTTTAAATACTAGCCTCAGCTCTAGCTGTGGAACATGGTTTTTCCTAAACCTCAGGAACTGTTGTGCAACTAAACTTTCACGTAAAGCTTCAAGAGGAATAACCCTGGACTGCTCCAATCTGCGTAACTGTAGTGCTTAAGGCAGAGTCTTGGAGGTGATAAGACAGGGAGGGAATGCTGCTGGGAAGGGAGGGCAGGGGGGAAATCCTTGGGAACTGCCTTGTTGTCAGCTTTGGATCCTGAGTAGTTACAGAAAGGGTGTGAGTACACATGGTTAGGTTGAAGAATAACCAAAGACAAGATGTGCCTGGAGGTCTTGGCTCCCCCATGTCTGAGGATGCTGAATTTTTAAAGTACTCTTATCAAAGAGCATGGCAGGAGAGTGTTTTCCTTGAGAGTCTAGCCTGAGTCTAGTTGGTGCTGCAGCAATGGCAGATTGGTCCTAGGAGAACATCAGGTGTGATATCCAGCAATGGCTATGAGAGGTAGCAAGGGAGCTTGTGAGCACCCTGCTGCCTGCCTTCCAAACCGGCTGGGCTGCCCATGGCAGCGGTGAGCCCAGCGGGTTTGTCCTCCCAGTTCTGGGAGCGACACAGGCTCTGTCTGTCCTCCAAAAGGAGATAACCGCAATGAGCATCCTGCTGTTGCATGTGGAGACCATCTGAGAGCATGGCCCAGTTGCCTTAATTCCATTCCCTTCTGGTGTAGAGAGTGATTTTGGGACTACAAAGGTAATTTTCCATGCAGTTGAGGAAACAAAATGCCTTGACTGTGCTTTACAAAGCAAGCAAACCAACCAACCTGCAAATGACCAAGCCAGCTGGTTAACAGTTGGAGCTGAGATGCGTTTCAGCAGTGAGGCTGTGGAAGTGCTGCCTTTCCCCGGTGTATTCGGTTCCCCGGAGTGGCAGGATTGCCAGGCTGGAGTCAACAGCCGGAGCTTTTCAGCAGGCTCTTTCCCTGCCCTCCTTCGTCATGCAGCAAGGTCCCTGCAGAAAAGCAGGCTCGGTGCTGGTGGGTTGCCATGGAAAGAGCTGCTGTATCGCACTGAGTTCATAGTGGGGTGTTTGGTTATTTCTTTTCAAGAGAGAAATTTTCACAGACATTATAAAATCAGGAGGCAAACTAAATTAAAACAAGCTGGTCACAAAATCAGTGGCTCTTGAAACTATATCATTAAGGATCTTTTTTTTTTTTTTTCCTTCTTCCCTTGGAAGGAGCACACATGTGTTTTGGCAGACAAATACTGAATATTAGTGTTGTGCTGGATGTTGGTGACTGGTTGGTTGGAGCCTGTTTGGCAGCACAGAGGAGAGAAGGAGGAGGGTTTGCTGGCGCGGGTGGGAGCGAGCGTCCACCCTGGGTGCGCTGCTGCAGACCTCGTCCTGCCTCTTTCTGTGCCTTTCGTGCTTCGTGGCCCTGGCACACGGTGTTATGGGTTATTAACATACTGTGTCAGGGGAGGTGGGCCTTCAAACTTCGTGTAAAACTTGCGTCTAAGAGCACATGGGCTGAGTGGAGGTGATTTCTTTGCCCGCGCCATACAGTTGATCCCAAATTTGAGGGCTTTCCTGGCACTAACATATCACAAGCCGTTCCTGAATGCTTTCTGTGGTGGTTACACTCTGGGCTTTGCAGGATTTCCAGCGACATTTGGCTGGAGAGGCAGCACAGGCTGCCCAGATGATGGCATTTTTTCAGAAGCAGTGAGACTTCACACTTCTGTAACACCTTCCCTCTGCGGACCTCGCTGGGCTGTACTGGCAGACGAGCAGGGCTGGAGCCCGCACAGGTACGGGTAGGAAGAGGTTAATGCTTTCCTTCCACCTTACCTTTGGCCTTTTCCATAATTTAGCAAGATCATCCATGAGACCAGCAGAGCTCTGGAGTTTAAAGCAGGAGGGGGAGGCAGGTTGGGAAAGGAACATGAATCATATGAGATAAGAGGAAAACTGAACTAATGAGGCTTATGGGATGTTACAAACTTAAGCTTGAGTCTTGCTTTCGTTCTGTTGACCTGGATAGTGGAGAGAGTGTCCGCCTTCTGCATTGACTTCTAGTATTGTGCTTCTGCCTTGCTATGGCTTCTTTGCGGTGTGTTTCACTCATTTGGATGTAATCTTTTTGGATAGTAGCTATTCATTTTTTTACTTTTTTTTTGGGGGGGGGGAATAAATTATGTATAAGAAACTCTTCAAAAATAATTTCTCCCAATAATTTTTAATGGAGCAGGATTGCTCAACAGTTTCTGACATACCAAAAGGCAACATGAAATAATTGATTGACCTCGTGAGAGGCAACGAAGACACATTCCCCCAGGGAGATGTTTTTCATGTGTATAAACCAGCCTTTGCTTTTTCAAGCGAGATCCCTCCTACTCACCAGAAACGGGAGGAGAAACCCATTTTTTTTTCAAAAAAAAAAAAAAAGAAAAGGATTTATATGAATACCCTTCAGTGAGAAGCTGTTTTAAGGAGCAGTTCTCCTCCTTTTCTGCATTCTCAAGTATTGCTCAAGCATGATTGTTGCAGTTTGTTCATCTGGACAGCTATGAAGTAGCCCTGGGGGGAATCCAGGCACCAGGGAGACAAAGAGGCCGGTGCCGGAATAGTGAGTATACCCGGATTAAATGTGTGGGAGGAGATGGGAGGAGGCGATGGGCAAGAGTACTTTGTCACACTTCAAGGTGTTCTGGTGGCAAACAGTTCCACTGGTAAGAAATAAATGAATGGGAGGTTTTTCCAATTCTTTTTGTTGTTGTTCTTGGCAGTTTATTCTTCAGCATAGTAATAATCTGTCTGGGTGAAACACGGTCCCTCTGTGGTTTGGGAGCATAAGGGGCATTACAGGCGGATGCCAAAGCATCCAAGTTTTGGATGGTCCAGATCAAGCTCAGTTTTGGAAGTAGCAACTGGTTTGTTCTACATCCCTTGATGTTTAAAATGAGGAGTGGAAGAAACAAAATGTGTCCTTCTTTGTGGTATGCTCCGTTGTAAAAGTCTGCAAAGGCATGGATTGTGCTAATCTGATTTTATTTATGAGTGTGTCAATTATTATTATTTTTTTAATACATAATCAGGTCTTATGAAACTTCATTTACTTCCAAAGGTCCTTTTCACTCTTTCACCATGTGTTTCCAAAAGAAGCATTGGTTCTTTTGAACTGGGGTATTAAATAATTTATGAACTATCTAGTAATTGTCTCCTCTTTGTATTTCCTGGGTGAAATGAAAATGCAGAGACATCGGCATCCCACTAAATCCCACTCTTTTCCAGCAGCATCGTGTCAGTGTGTGCTCACCCTCTGTCCCCTGCCCCCGATATTGGCATCCTTTCCTGGAGCTTCTGGGTGCTGGCAGCTCCTGTGCTGGCCTGGGGACCCCCATTGCAAGGGCCAGTTGAGGGAAAGGTGGGACAGGCTTGTTACAGAGCAGTGCCCCAGAGCTGCTGCTCTGAAATAAATACATATAGATACATATATATATATACACACACACACACAGAGGCTGCCAGATAAAATACAGACAGGGAAATGTGGCGCAAAGGAATCGCGTGTTGTTAGATAGATCTATTTGCCAAGTTTCTGGCCTCTTGAGGACAAGAATGTACCTGGAAATTGGAGAGCCTTCTGTTCAGGCGGTCTTGTAGTATCCAGGTAGTGAGAGTCCTGCAGAGAGGCTGAGGGCAGAGCTCCGGCAGTCCCTAAGACCTGTCTTTGCTGCAAGTCAGGTTGGGGTTTGCAGGAATTAATGCCCCAAAAAGTGATGATTGCTCCCCTGTCTTCTCTGTCTTGCAGTAAGTGACGTGGGAAGAAGGATCTCGCGTTGGGGAGGGGAAATGGTGTTTGGGTTTGTGGGTCGCAGTCGTCAAGGAGTGTTTCTAACCCAGCTATGGAAACCCAACTCTGTGTGACAAGGGGGAAGGATTGCATTGTGTGCCCAACTTCTGGCACAAACAAAGGTCCTTTGTGGCCGTGCCAAATTTCTCCCAACAGCAAAACTGTTACTGTGCACAGAGGGCAGCGGCTCTGCCCTGTGACAAATGGCAGCAGCGAGTGCTGCAGGGAGGAAGAGGAAGCTCGTTTGGTCCCGTGATCCCCAGGGGCAAAATGCATTCATTTTCCTGCCTCACAGGCGCCTGTAGGGACGCTTAATAAACTGTACACACCCACCTGAAATCTCAGCCTACCGCATGGCTAGACAGGCCTTTTCCCCTTAAGCAAGCACAGTTTTGAAAGGCTTTCTCTTTCTTTTTTCTTTTTTTTTTTATTTAGAAATTTTGTGTGTAATCTGTGATTTTTTTTTTTTTCCTAAAGAAGTATTTGACTGTGAGCATATTTGTTGGATGACAGACGAAATTAGAACAGGGTTACTTTGTGAATAAATTCAGGTTCGAACAACTATTAATCTCAAGCTTCAGATGGTGTAGACATCTGGAAGATCAGTGGTGCTTCAGCTGGCTTCTAGTTTCCGATGACAGACAATAGTTGGTGGCTTTTGGTCTTACATTAGGTGCCTTGAATGCCCAGTATGCTGGGGAAAGTGTTTTGTGAGCTGCAGTGAAGGGAAAGCATGCAGGTGTTTTGAAGGATCTTGCTGGCCTTAGCTATTTGTTGTCTCTTTGCCTCTTCTGCTGAACATAGGTCCTCTGTCACACAGTTTATAGGATTATAATAAACAGGGTGGTTTGCATGGGTATGAGGTCTAGGCACTTACTAGGAAAAGGATAGATCATTAAACACACTTTGAAAACAAAGTGCTGAGATTAAAATTTGAAGCTAATAAGGGGGAAATGATGTGCAGAGGTGATCTAAGTTGGAATTGCAGGAAGTGGAGTACAGCAAATGTAATAAAACAACTTTAGCAGACACAGCATGCGATTAGGATGATGGAAAACAGAGTAGCTAAGCATCTTTCAGAGAGTCACTTTTTCAGTATTTTAAGTTCAGAGCTGACCGAGGAACTGATGAAGGGGCAATGTGATGCATGTTAGGAACACTCATTACCAACAACAGGAAAAAATATGCCCTTGACTGAGAGGTGAGGCTCAACTCTTCCAGAGCCAGAGAGAAAGAAAAGAACAAGTATATTGATGGTGCCCACAGACTTTGCATGAGGTTGTTATGAGAAAGTTTTCATCACATGAAAATGCTCCTTACAGTACTAGATTTTTTCCAGAATTTATGCAAAAAACAATGGAAAGGGGAGAGTTCTTTAACTGTAGCATTGAGGCAAAGGAAGACCAGGAGGAATTAGTGCGGCTTTGCTGGCGATACATTTGCTGCAGCTGCAGAGGAAAGTAACTTTTAGTTTGTGTAAGGACCAAGGGAGGTTTGGCATCATCAGAAGCAGACAGGCTTCTCTGTTGTGTACGTGCATCTGGCCTGATGAGCAGTTTCTGAGGGAAGGCAGATAGTTCAGACCTTTGATCTTCAAACTTTTGCTTCCTGCCATGAGCCTGCTGGTGAGTGAGAGTTGTGGTGGTTTTGCGACTTTGGTGCTTGTTTGCTGGGACCTAATCAAAAAGTACCAGCTTCTTTTGCTGGGGCTCTTAAATATTTTTTCAACTTGCAAGCCAAGAGGATAACTTGAATTTACTGGAGGGTGGAGCAGTAGCCTGTAGCACAGACAACCTGGATTCTGTTTCCAGCCCTGCTGAAGACCTTGGGTAAGGGATGATTTTTGCACTGTGGCTACCCCATCCCTTTTGGTGTCAGCAAGCTGTAAATTGGCTTGGCCATTTAATGAAGCCTTGGCCACATTCTCTTCATGCCTTAATTGCCCATCTGAGCAATGCGAATAATAGCACGTGTGTTAATTCGCAGGCCTGCTGTGAGGATAGGTGTCTTAATAGCTGTAAAGCCTCTGAATACAGAGCCAGCAGGATCCTCTGATCACCGTAGATCACTAAGTATCTAAGGCAGATTCCATGAGGGGAAGGGACTTAGAAAAGATACGTGGTTTACATAGTCCGTGGAAGTCACATCACTGTTTTTAGAGAATAAAAGCCTCCAAATGTTGAAGTACGTTTTTCATGGTCTGATACAAAGCCGCTTTTGAAATAGTCCTTAGTTTAAGCAAGTAGAGCACAACGAAATTTAATGTAAAATGCGACAAGATGAGACTGAATGTTATTTACACCAAGATACTTGCAGAGGCCCTCAGCAGAACCACATCTGCTCGTCAGCAGAACCAAATCTGCTCGTCACCGGGGCCAGAGGGAGAAGCGGAGGTCAGACCCATGCAAAGCACTGCATGGACAAGTACTCTTCCAAGCACCTCATTCCTCTTAAGCAGCAACAAACACCTTTCCTGTGTGCTGGGACACCAGAGATGTGTCCTGGTGACCTCAGACAGCTGCTTTTTGTCTCTTGGTTTGGAGAGTGGACACCAGCTAGGTTGGGAAGAAATTGTGTCAGGTTTGAGGAAGGGATGTATTTTCCCAGCAATACAGAGGTTCATCTGTATCACAGGAGTCTCCTAAATAGACATCCAGGTTAGGAAACAAACGTGCATCATCTGCCAGCAGTTTAAGGTCATTCATCTCAATTTGGCTACCGAGCGGGAGACCTGGCGTGGCTATGGGCACAGGCAGCCTGGATGTCTGCAGCGTGCTCCCCCGAGCCGGCAGCGGTACATGGATGGGGGTCTGTTTGCACCCCCAGACAGAAACACGGCATTTTGACATGGGACACCTGAGGTTTGCCTCCTCAAGTCATCAGGGTATCGAACCGTGTGAGTTAGGCCAATAGATAACTTTTCATGTGCTTAAAATTGGAGCTGTCCTGAAGTGCCTTGGACATCAGATTTGTTTGCTATCCTCTGGTTGAGTTTGGAGGTGTGTGTTCAGGTCCTGTGAAAATCCATCTGGCAGTTTACGGGGTGGTTTGGTTTCGAAGGAGGTGTGTTGAAATTCCTGCTTCTGGAAATGCTGACATTTATGTTTCTGTTGCATCGCTGTGCAAGTATTCAGTGTGGTGGGCTCCAAGATGCATTTTTGTACCCCAGATGCTGCTTTTCAGCTTCTTTCAATAGCATCTGGCACCGTAGCTCAAGACTTTCCATTCAGGGAGTGAATATTCTTAGGTGTTACAGTTATAAGTCAGATCTAGTGTTTTAAAAGGGGACATTATTGTGTACTGAAGCTTTGCCTGGTGGTGCAAAGGTTCAGACTGCGTAAGCGGTGTCGTTCTGTATGACTTGAAGCGATAGCCGTTATGTTCACTGGAGCATAGACGAGTGGAGAGGGAAATGGGGGCAGGAGAGAAGAATAGCAGTGTTTGGGGGGCACAGTTAAAACCATCCTGTGGGCGGGAGACATTACACTAGCTGCTTGTAGTGTTTTATCCTCTCATCTGTACTCCTTATCGGGGAATGTGGAGATACACAGAGAAGCCCTTGGGGGGGGAGGAAAGCGGTACAGTGACTCATCAGCTTTATAAATCACAAACCATCTGCGTTTTTCTAACACGTCGTGAATGAGTCAAAGGGGGAGGTATACAGCTATAGACACACACAGGTTACTAATGTTTTGTGTTAATTATTGAGTTCCTTCGTCTCTTTTTGGGAACTCTGTAGACTCCTTCAGTGCTGCTGTTGTGTTGGATGAGGCTGATGCAAGGGTTGCTCCCCATCTCAGATAAAAAGTGATGGCCAGGCATCCAGTACATCTGCATGTATTCCTTATCTCATTCAGACCTGACATCCTACTGACACTGATTTCTTCTCCTTTCTTTTTCCCTCGAGTCTAAACCCATCTGAGAAGTGGTCACCAAGTCATCTCCTAGTCTCAGCCTTCACTTCTTCCCCTTCATCAGGTCCTCTGGGCACTTTTTTCTCTGTTTTATGCTGTGCTGTGTACTGCCTGAGCCAAGAGATGCGGGGATTCAGGGGCTACTTCTTGAGAAGTTAAAGTTTTTTTTGAGAAATGTAGAGCTTATTTCTACCCTGCAGCCATGCAAGAGGGACTCTCAGAACATGTATGTGGCTTTTATTTTGTTTTCCCCTTTACAGTTCACCTGCAAAAGTATTTGTGAGTGCTTTGATAATTATACTTGTGAGGAGAAAAAAAATGGCACTCAGATGACTAAAAGCAGGGTGCTGTGGTTCCCAGAGCAGAAAAGTTTGCCACAGGAGATAAGTGGTGTAAGTAGTACTAAAGCAGGAAAATTTCTGTACTGTTGTTTAAGTTTTGTAAGTACATAAAGTAAAGAAAAGAAGTGAAATGTCTTGATTCTGTCATAGCCCATCTTCTTTCTACTTTGGAGGCATTTAACTGATAGTGTCCCTATAATAATAATAAATCTGAAGAGAGAGAATATGTAATAATATATAAAATATAGTAATACAGAAAATGTATACAGCTGTACCCTGTCTAGATGACAGTATCGTGGAGAGATGACACGAAGGAGAAAGGGGGCCGGGTGTTGCTGTTACGATGTTTGATCTTAACAAATGGGAAATGACTACTAAAAGTTGCTTAAAACAAAAAAATACTTATTTTAACACCTCCACCTTTCCAGGAGAAAAAAAAAAATCACTCTTTAAAAGCAAGAAAAGAAGCTGAACATTCAAACAGAATAAACTATATTTTTCCCTGCATAAAATCAAAGATGGATACATCCAGGTTTTACCCACATAGCTGAAGATAGTGTCTACAGATAATTTTTGGGTTGTGTCTGTGAGTCTCTTGTTCTCCCACCACGTGGCAGGATGAAAACTCAGTATGAAGAATTACTTAAATCCAGTGACTTTAATCCAATCCAATGATAAGGGTTCAGTGAGCTGCACAGACAAGTAATTAAACTAATTAGAATTAATGTTTTTCTAGTGTTTCTATTTCTCTCTTAGGAAATCTGTTGGTCTTTATTTCACCCTTATGAACATGCAAGTACCCACCCTAGGAGTAAACACACCACTGATTAAAGGAGATCATTTTGACAGGGTACGTGACTAATCTTTGGAGCTCGCTGCCCCTGGAAGCCATTGATGGACAGAGGTTCAGCTCCTCTGCGGGTGTTGAGAACATCTGATGGTGTATCCGGCTGTATCTTGTATGGGTGGTTCATACAGCTCCTTGCTTGGAAGAGGTCAGTTCCTATTTTTCCTTCCCAAAGGAGAGAGTGAACGCAGGAGCTCACCACTTATGAGTTTTGAGTGGGCATAGCCATAGGTGCCAGTGGGACTTTGGGTCTCTTTCTGCCCCTGAGCATCTGTGACTCGGGTGGAGGGCACCAGTTAAACCCTGTGTTCATCAGGACACCAAAGCAGGTGCCTCTGGCAGAAGCCCACGCTACAAGGAAAAAAGCTTTTCCCAAACGGCGACAACTTCAGAAACCAGTGGGAGCTGAAGTCCTTTTGGGCCCATTGCGGTTGTCCACGCACCCCATTTAGTGTGCAAGCTGTGACTTGCCAGCCCGTTTACTGGAGAAGAGAGCAGTGGCCAGGAAGCAAGGAAACATGGATTTTGTCCCCATCCCATTGTGCTGATGCTCTCCTTCGTGCCCATTGCTTGCCCCATCCCCGTGGTTGTATGCGCTCCTTGAGAGGGACCCTCTCCAGGTGCACGTGAGATTAAGGCCACTGTCTTAGATGGGACAAGTGACCATTGCTACGATATAAATATTGGCTCAGGGCATGAACCAGTCCATGGGGTGATGTTTTTCATCCTGGATAGATAATTCTGTTATTTTCCAAGAGGAAAAAAAAGGCAAAATCAGGCCTAATCCATATTTTAGCAACTAAACTTAAGCATGCATTTAAAAAGGGAGGGGGAGGGGGGAGAAATAAGATAGCAATTGCAGATGAGTACTTTAAAATAGAAAATTCACAGCACACGATGTTCAGCTTCCCCTTTTCTGGGAAGGGGTTGGTCACTTGTGTTCATACAACGTGCAGCACAGAAACCCCACCATTTTCCCCATGTCTTTAGCTTTGCAGCAGCATGAATGAGAACACTTTAGTTCAAAGGAATAGCCTGTGAGGGGTGTACTCTGAAATATGCCTATTGCACAGTACTGCCTGACACAATCTATTCTGGTAAAACCTACAGAGGTGGGGTTTTTTTCTAGAATACCTGTGTTTTCCAGAATAAGTTTCTTTATGTCTATACAGTTGTCGCATCGCAGCTGAGCTGTTAATGTAAAGAGGCAGCTTTCATGTGGATTGGCTTAGGCACACAATTCTCCAGGGTTTTCTACTCCTGTTGGTGCCTTTTGAAACCCTGTTTTATCTAACCCTCAGCCCATCTCCACCAAAACCCCTCACTTTTGTTTTATCTATGTATTTTTACAGAGTGTCTTGGTCACTGTGCTGTAGGGGTGCAAGGCAGAGGTGGATATGCACTGGGTGTGCTTCTGCCCTCGTTCAGAGAGGTGTTGACATCCAGTTTCACAGGACGCATTGCTGGGGAAGTCAGGAGTCATAGAGGCAGTTTGGTTTGCTGATCGCCTTTGAAAGGTGTCAGCTTCTCATCCTTAAAAGGCAAAAAATATCAATTATTGCTTTTCTGTAGACAAAAATTCATTGCCACAGCACCCTGCTACAAACATCTAAGTGGGGTTTTTTTTCTAATTAGAAATGTCTACACTGACATAAGCGAATAGAAAATGTATAGCACTTTCAAATTTATCTTTTTGCATGTCTGCAAAAATTATTGCTGTAACGATCTGTATACCTCCCCCGTTTAATTCGGCTTACAAAGCAGTGCAGAAGTGTCAGAGCTCTAGGCTGCTTTGACTTGCTTTTTTAAAAGCTCTGCTCTCATTCACAAAACCTGCCTTTCTTTCTGTGGTTTTCTTTTGCCAATCATTACAGTCCTGATCCATCATGCAGGAATTATTTTCCCTGGTTTGCTGCTTCTTATTCTCCTGCATATAATTAAGCAACGTTTTTAAGTGTTTTATCACAGTGGAGAGCAACAGCATTTTTTTGCTGTGCTAGCTGATGTGCTTTTTGATATTACTGTAGCAGCTGCATGCTAAAAACAGTGGTAAGGAAGGAAAAACATCACCCTAGGCATGTTCCTCTTTAGCACCATGAAATGTGCATCTCTCCTCTCATCCTTAGATTTGTAGGTGAATAATATTACCACAACATTAATGAATGAGATTTCAGCGTCTCTGATATGGAGCAGGATGATAGCTCTGCTCTGTGCTGTGTGTTTGCGTTGCCACAGCCTTCGTGGGGCAGGAGTAGATGGTCGTGGGAGGGTTACGATGCTGTCAAGAAGTATCAATTAATTTCTACTCTGCTCTAAACTCTATGGGCATGACTCTGGGCAGCCAGGCAGGTTGGAGTCAAAAGCACGTCTCCTTGTGAGCATTTCTGCTTTTAACATTTAAGTCTTGGAGGAGCCAGGGACTGACTTGCAAGCTTGTGAGGTTTCGAGAGGGAGAGGACTATCATGGAAGCTAGCCAGAAATGAGCAGACCCACTGAGGTCCATTGCAGTGTAGTTGGTTACACGTCCTGAAAAAGGAGGGCAAAGTCTTCAGCTCAGGAAGAAAGTGGTGCAGGTGGTGTCTCTGCTTCAAAAGCAGCCTGTGGTGGTGGGCAGCAGAGCCTGGCTGGCATCTGAGGGCAGAGCACGGCATCCGTGTTGAGGTTCGCTGAGATCCACTTAATGCATTGATGAAGTGGGACAGGATGACAAAAAAACCCAGGGACTGAAAGACTTGTGTCCAGCAAGTCCTTGCTAATGAACTCTGGTTGAAGCTGTGCAGCTCCTCTGTTGCTCCTACTGCATCCCCCAGCTGGGGACAAGGCATGGGAAAGCCATAAGGAGAAGTTTGTACCTTTGTGATATTAAACATCGTGTTCAAACATGAGGGAGGGCTTTTTGCTTTTGGTGTTTTGTGGGTTTTTGGGGTTTTTTTTTGGTGAGGGGTATGTTAAATTACAAGGGCGTGATTTACTCTTGGTTGTCCTATGTAGCAGAGAGGATGCTGTTCATGGAGAATGAGCTCCTAAGCAGTAAAACAATAAAATGCTTTCACCCTCTTTAAACATCAGCTGGCCCCTGCAAATGAAGCCCCCTGTATTTCTGCACTTAATTTGCAGGTATCCTCACAGCGGTGGTTTTCCCGCTGTTCATTTTCGAATGAGAGCAGACGCTGAGAACTCTCTGCTAGCACAGAGCAGAGCAAACCAATGCAGTGAGATGAAAAATAAGAAAGATTTTGTTGGCAAATCACACAAGCATCACTGAAGTGTTTCCATTTCTGGGTTTTTTTGGTTGGTTGGTTTGTTTAAAAGAAAAAAAAAAGGCAAGGTATATCTGTGAAAAGTAAGGATCCATTTGTCCTGGATGGGGGTTCAACCTGTTTCAGCATCTATTCTATTACTTTCTTCCAGCCCTTGGCTGGAAGCAAGATACAGCAAAAAGTGCTGATACTTCTGGTATGCTTCTCCCTTTCTGATGAAGTTAAGGTTTTCCCTGCTTTTTAATTTGACGTCCCTTCAAAATTGGTTGTCTTTGGACAGTCTTTTTCAGACTCATTCATATTTTGGGGTATGAGAGAAGACGGACAGCATCTTGTCCTGTCTCTCCACTGCCCTACCACTTCCCCAGCAACAGCTCACAGGGTTTTGGCTAATGCTTTGTGTGACTGGGCTGTCCTAGCTGCCATGGAAAATTCCCACTCTGCTACCACCTTGGAGGAGTCTGTGGGAACAGCACTGCAGAAAAGGAGTTCAGTCTCTACCCAAATACTTGGGTTTTTTAGGGAGGAGGTATAAAACTAGCTACGTGCACAAGGGAAAAGATGGGAGAGTGAGAAAAGATTTCAGTGTTCATGAAGAGAGGGCTTTTTGATTTCCTTTTTCCATCCCTTTGCTTGGACTGTACAGTTTTCTTTTGCTGATGGAAGGTGACATTGCTACACAGGCAAACATTTTCCAGTGCCAGACAGGCCTAAAAGCATGGCTTGTTTTCCCTGTGCGGTTCTCCAGTTTCCTTCCTCAGGGGCCAGGTGACCAGGTGGGAAATGTGGCATTTCCTCAGTTGTGCACAGAGTCGCCAAAGTCATTCTCATGTTGGATGCTCCAGAGCCATTTTAATGTGAGTGCAAAAGATCAGAGGAGTGTGACTGGGTTACTTCATTAATTAAACAAATGAAACAAATTTCAGAAATTAAACAAAACCAGACTGGGGCCTCTCTTGTAACTGCTGTGACATGCTTTTGGGGAGATATGTTAAAGAATACGTTGCTTCTGACAGGTATGCTCTGGTCCTGGATGCCTTTGCTGAAGCAAAGGAAATCAAAAGCTCTTGTTCCTGCACATGGGCCTTTTGTGGTTTGGTTTGGACCTCATTCACAATGGCAGCCGTCTGCTCAGAGACGGGCGCTTTTGTGTTTTACCTGTTTGCCTTTTGCCGCTTTGTGCCTTTACTCGTTAATTTTTTTCTTTTTTATGAAGTGGTTGGTTGGGTTTTTTTCAACCCCCTAGAGCATGGCAAGACAAGCAGGAGATGGGCCAGGTGAGCTGGAGGGGTGAGGGCTGCCTTCCCTCCCCGCACCCAGGGACTGCTCACAGGGCAGCCACCAGCAGCACCCCTGCACCCCATGCCTATGGTCACCCCACCATGGCAGCAGCCCAGAAAGGAGGTCACGGTTCCTCCAGGGTCCCATCCGTAATGAAGCACAAAGACAGTCAGGCCAGCATTAGGGACAGAGGTTGTCCTGTCCCTGGTGCAGCCCCATTCATCGAGTGCTGGATGTGAATTTTGTCCCCGAAGGGACACGTGTGCTGTTGTCAGGTGATGGATGAAGTGTAGCTTGGGTTCCTGTCCTGATGCACTGGTTACTAAGCCCTGACTATTGCTGAAGGGTGTCTTCTCTTCCCTCTAAGTTGGAGGAGCTGAAGCATCATCGTTTAGCAGCTTTGTCAGGAGCAACACCGTGCATTTAAAGCTGTCCGCTGTGGCTTTGATGTTCTGGCAAGTAGCTCGTGTTTGAAAGCTGTGAGAAACTCCTGGTGCTTTCTCTGACGTCCTCAGATGAGATGCGGCAACCCCTGCAAACGTATTTGATGCAGCTCGAAGACATGTGCCATGGCAGGGGTCTGTCCTCCTTAGCAACTGTGCATTGATTTATCCCAAATGACGTCCTTAGGGAGGTACTGGAGGGGCCATGGCTTGGAGGTCCCAGTAAACTCT
The DNA here is from genome assembly GCA_013400135.1 of Rhinoptilus africanus. NCBI lineage: Eukaryota > Metazoa > Chordata > Aves > Charadriiformes > Glareolidae > Rhinoptilus > Rhinoptilus africanus. The sequence continues at coordinate 2,074,975 of VXBO01003377.1, forward strand.
CCTTGCTCATGCAGGTTTTTGGCCTCATTTTCCTCTCCTCTCTTTCAGGACACAGGTTGAAGGGACAAAGACATTCTCTGGCTGGTCATGAGCCCCCCAAACTGCACATCGTAGACTGAAACTCACTCGGTTTTGTTACTGACCTCCAAAAAGAAGCATTTGACTCGGGCTTGATTTCTATGGTGGATAGTGGTTCTCATGTGGCAGAAAAACTATTTGAAGTGTAGAGTAGCAAACCAGCAGTTAGACATGCAGAAAACCATTCTGTGGAATAGAAGAGAAGCAACAATCTGTACAATTTTCTAGTAAAACTCTAGCAGATAGAATTTTTCATCTGTCCACCCATTTATATATGTTTTGAAGGAACCTTGGCCCTTCCTCCATATCAGAGCATCCTTGCTTGGGGCAAATCCTCATGTTCTTGTGAGAGATGAGAGCTCAGCACAGCAACTCAAGGCAGCTTGCTGAGCTTCCAGAGAGTGAAGAATTCAAAACATTTAGTCTGACTTTTAAGAAATCTTTGACTGATTCAAAGTTGTAACCTAGATGTTTCTCATTCTCCACTCGCTCTTCCATTCCATTCCTTTATCTTTTTGTTCTTATCTCTTTCTTCCTTTGTGTGTGTGGGGGCTATTCGGTGAAATATAAATAAGCCTTGCTCTGTCTTTGATGTCTTTTGAATTTTCTTCCTTTTGCTGATGTTGCCACATGAATTTTGCAGGAGGTCATACATCAGAAAAGGAGCAGACCATTAGGTGCAGCTGTGAGGCCTGTGAGGGAGAGCGAGTTGCAGAGGAGCATCCTGGGAGCTGTGGCTCCATCCTCATCTGCACCACTGTCCCAGGGCACTGCCTTGTGCCTCCCTTCCCCATCTGTGAAAGTCAACATCACAAGCACAGTGGGATCCGCAGGGCAGAGTGAGGTGACCTGATCACCTTCACCCTGTTTCCAACAGCAGCCAGGCTTACAGAGACCATTCTGCCCCCTTGTCTCACTTTTTGGCCTGTTTCAGCAAAATAGGGTACAAGGGAAGAAGCTTCAAAGATGCTTCTGGAGGCGTCATTAAAAATGGGTGGCCAGGAAGATGGACGTTTGGACAGTTGCATGTTTGTCTCTAGCTTCTCATCCCGCCTGCAGTGGGATGCAGCAAGCCACAGGTCACAGCCAAAATACTCTGTGCGAGGATGATTGTGAGGGGAAGAAGAGGGAATTTGAACGAATATGTGGAAATAATAGAGAATATTCAGAGTAATCCAGTTTAAAGGTCAGTCAGCACAAATCTGTAGAAGACGAGGCATCATTTCTTCCATGCTTCATCTGCTTGTTTATTACTGAAAGGGATAAGGAAAAAACAAAAGAGAAGAGAAGAGGTTGGCTCAGAGTTACTAATACTTTGAGGAGTGACGATAACAACATTGGTGATGCCAGGTTAGAGTGAAATGGCACTGTGGCATCCAGACCAAGGCAGAGCTGTAAGCCTGCGGGCAGCCCATCCCTGTTTCATGGGTCTGAGCAAAGATGCACTGTTTCCCAGGGAAGCACCCAGAGCTTAAATACACCCTTGAAAGTCAACCAGATGGTCCAGCGCTTCACCGAATTTGAGCGAGTGTGCGGGAGCACCCCCCATCTGTCAGGGCTGGGAGGCGCAGAGGCAGCGGTGGCTGGAAACACGGAGCACCATGCAGTGATGCTGGGGCATCTGCAATACAACAACTAGCGTCTCTGTGCGGCATCTTTTCTGTGGTGCACGTTTAGTGTTTCACAGCTTGTGTTTCGCAAGTGCCTTATCTGCAAAGGTGCTTCATGGAGAATTCACGTATAGGAAGTGCTTCATATATGGAGAATTGTTTCATCCTGGGTTTAAAGTACATAGAGCTGGAAGCTGCCATCCCTGCTCTTATCCCCAGCTGGAGCTGCTTCCTCTGGCAGTATGTCATTTTGAGTTTCCATATGTACAGGAGTGGTATGATCTCTGACGGGCAGAGTAGCAGAAATACTCTCTAGAGATCTGTGAAGTATTCACCAGTGGCAAACAGAACTGAGAAGTTAGTGGCTGCTTTTAGAGCAACTATTCCCAGTTCACGTGCCAATGCAGAAGGGAGAGCAGCAGGTTCAGGGACAGCACTGAGGTGGTTATAAACTGTCTGCTGATGTTGGATCTGTCCAAATGTAACTGCAGTGGGATTTTGTCTCATTTGATTTTCATGTCTGATAGGCACTGGAGACATCTAACCGAAGGCAGATATTCTCATTGTGAAACCTGTAAATGGTTAGACATGAGATTGTAGAATCACAGAATGGTTTGGGTTGGAAGGAACCTTAAAGATCATCTAGTCCATCCCCACTGCCATGGCACATCTTTTATTAGATCTCTAGTTCAGATTCTCCATTTAATATGCTTCTACAAAAATCAGTGCAGGTCTTACCTACTCTGCAAATCTCCACTTTCCATCCTCCTCCAGTTTGTGAAGCCCATTGCCTCCTCCACCCCATCCCAAGGTCGTCTTGGTTGTAAAAGATGAGTTTTCCATCAGGACTGGAAGTACCACAGATCCAGAGCCCATCTGATCAGGAGGAGTAGCAAACTGGAGTCAAGGATTGATTAGAAAAGGCATCTTGTCAAATAGAAGAGTGACTTTTAAAAATGTTTTATTTTCAATTAATGAAACTGTTATGACAACTAAATTCCCCTCCTTCTCTCCACCCACTCCTGGTGAGTGGGAGTAGATCCTAAAACAGCTGGTGTAGTTTTTCTTTATGGTTGTTCTGGCTGATGTTGACCTCACATATTTTTAAAAGTATGTTTTACAGAATTCTTGCATTTGGGAGCTTCCAAAACCACTTTGACTTATGAATCATGCTTAAAAATGGATTTTTTTTTTAATTCTGTAGGGAGTGAAGTGCACAAATAAGGGCTTGATGAGAATGTCAGCAGGGTCTTAGGAAGGGACCCTGTTTAAAAGGTAACTAAGGGCTTCTGTGACCTTTGCTAGCTACCTCTGTCAATATTGAGTGAAAAATGGTGTTTTAAGGAAACTTTTGTTCCAGAAAAGACTTGATAGGCCTCCACAGATCTGCTGCAGTTTCTTTGAACCCACCTCTTGTCAAGACACAGACCTTTGAAAGCGTTGATTTGTATTAACTCTTCTTTCTGCCTTTACTTTTACAACCAAGGCAGGCCCTATAGCTTTATTTAGAAATTACCCATCATTAGTAACCACAGTCATTTAGTAGACATATTTACAAGGTAAGTGACAGTGGGAAGTAATTAAGTTTAATATAAATCACACTCAATTTCAAATCTGTAGGCTTCAAAATAATAATTAATAGAAACTGCAGCTTCTATAAAAAGATGCAGTATTTATAGCAGTATCTTCTTTCTTTTCCAGCTAAATGCATTGAGTCTAGTGGAGATTAAAATCCCCTGTCTGTTCATCTTATTTGTTTCAAAGCCAGTGTCTACCTGTGGCACACTTCACTGCGAATTATCCACTGCTTCTGTTCTCTGTGGGGAGATTTTTACTCTCCACGTTGAAGATGGAGGGGAGGAGGAGTTCAGCATTGTCCAAAATCTCCTTTTAAATGTACATAACTTGAGCTGTGGCTTTCTACTAAATCTGTGTTTTATAGATCAGTGCCTAATGATGCGTGCTTTGTTTCACAGGTGTCATGCAGCTGACAGGTCTGCTGGCAGAGCTGATGGTCATAGCTGGGCTGGAAATTCTTCATTAAACAGAACAGAGTAAAATAATCAAGGAAGGTTGGAGCTGCTTGCGAGATCTATTGAGTTGATTGCTCACCCTGTCTAAAAAAGTCATCATCTGGGACAACAGCCCGCTGCCTGCGGCTGCCATGGCTAGCAAAAGAAAGTCAACGACTCCCTGTATGGTACGAACTTCTGAAGTCATGGAGCAGGAAGGGGCTGAGGCCGCAGAGGCTCCTAAAGAGAAGGGGGCTGGCGCACCACAGCAGGACTCTAAAAAAATTTGGCCTTCAGAAAGCTCAGTCAAAGACTGCGAAGTGGTTGAGGCAAAGCCCCCAGTTGAAAATCAGTCTAAGAAACCCCAGGGTGGTTATGAGTGTAAATACTGCCCTTACTCAACGCAAAACTTAAATGAATTTACAGAACATGTTGACACTCAGCATCCAAATGTCATTCTCAACCCCCTGTATGTCTGTGCTGAATGCAACTTCACAACCAAAAAATACGATTCTTTATCTGACCACAACACAAAATACCACCCAGGAGAGACTAACTTTAAACTGAAATTAATTAAACGCAATAATCAGACTGTTTTAGAGCAGTCCATTGAGACCACTGCTAATGATGCCACTGTCACCGGCGGTGGGCTAGAAAATGCAGAGTGTGATGATTCACTTCATGGGGTAATTAGTGTGAGTAAAACACCAATGATGAAACTGGGAAAGCCTAAAGGGGAAGCCAAGAAGGGTCCCAAAAAGCCAGAAGAGGGAGTTACAGAAAACCACGTGGATGGCGCACTACCCCGCATCATAACCAAAGCCACTGAAGGTATTGCTTGTATAAATGGAGACCTTCTCCACGATGTGTTAGCCCATGTTATGCCCTCTGTACAGCTGCCACCAAATATTAACCTTGTCCCCAAGGTGCCGGTACCTCTGAACAGTACCAAATACAACTCTGCACTGGACACTAACGCAACCATGATCAACTCCTTTAATAAATTTCCTTACCCAACGCAAGCAGAGTTGTCGTGGTTGACAGCAGCATCAAAACATCCAGAAGAACAAATACGAATCTGGTTTGCTACACAACGTTTGAAGCACGGTATAAGTTGGTCTCCTGAAGAAGTGGAGGAGGCAAGGAAAAAGATGTTCAACGGTACTATCCAGGCAGTTCCCCAGACCATCACCGTTCTGCCAGCTCCTTTGACAACTGCAAAAATGCCCCAGCCCATCATCCAGACAGCATTGCCTTGTCAGATACTGGGCCAGACTGGTCTGGTTTTGACTCCCGTGTCAAATGGTTCGACTGTTTCCTGTTCACCAATTACACTTGCTGTTGCCCCAAACCAGGGGCAAAAGAGGACGATACAGACCTTATCAAGTGCCCCAGAGGCCAAGCGTCCTCATGTAGTTCAGGTGCCTGAGACTCCTGCCAAGTTGACTGCTCTACCACTGGCGCCAGCCAGTGAGCGAAAAAAAACAAAGGAGCAGATAGCAGAACTGAAGGCCAGTTTCATGGCAAGCCAGTTTCCTGATGATGCAGAAGTCTACCGGCTGATAGAGACAACGGGTCTCTCCAGGAGCGAGATCAAGAAGTGGTTCAGTGACCACAGGTACAGAAGTCAAAGGGGCATTGTGCACATCCCTGGGGATGCTTTAGGGAAAGATCAAATAGCACCTTCAGCTGGTCGACACGGGCGTTCATTTCACCCATACACGGATTTTACTCCCCAGAGATTCAAAGAGAAAACCCAAGAGCAGCTAGGGGCCCTTGAGGAGAGTTTCTTAAGATGCTCTTTTCCTACCCAAGGAGAATTGGACAGACTTCGAGTGGAGACTAAGCTGAGTAGGAGGGAAATAGATTCATGGTTCTCTGAGCGGAGAAAGATAAGGGACAGCATGGAGCAAGCAGTCTTGGACTCAATGGGATCATACAGAAAAATTAAAGAACAGGCAACTCACAATGGTGCAATAAGCCAGGCAGAACTGCTGAGTAGCTCTCAGCTCCCCGGTGCTTTATCTGGGTCCTCTACCACATTTAAGAAAACCCAAGAGCAGATTCATCTACTGAAAAGCACATTTGCAAGGACCCAGTGGCCAACACCCCAGGAGTATGACCAGTTAGCTTCTCAGACTGGGCTCACAAGAACTGAAATAGTTCGCTGGTTCAAGGAAAACCGATCTTCACTAAGATCGGGGTCACTTAAATGGATTGACCAGTACCAGCAGCAGTATGTCGTGGATGGTCATAACGAGCAAGGTCAGAAAAAGGGATCAATACATATCGAGAATCCAAAGAATGGTAATGAGGTGTCTCAGCAGCATTACCAGGAGCATAAAAAACTGAATGAAGAGAATGGTGGGAAACTGGTGGTGAGAGCAAAAAGAGACTGCGAACCGTTGAAAGACTCTTTGTTGGGGAATCAAGCGGAGGGTACGGACAGGTTGGAGTGCAACAGCCATGATGGCCATGGCAGTGAGGAGAACGAGGAGCCGGCGGAGGTCAACTGGGTGGAGGTGACGGTGGGTGACGATGATGCTGCATCGGACTGTACAGACAGCTGGAGCCAAACAGCACCTGAAGGCCAGGCAGAGCTGGCGGACTTTGACTCTGAAAGTATATCTGGAGACAATTCCCACGTATAGACAGGTAATGCTGATGGTGCCCTGTTGCTCTGAGACTGTCTCTGTCTGGGTGTGTTTCCAGCATCCTGTAGCCCCTCTTCAGTGTAAATCCCTGGAGCCCATCCGCTCTGGATCCTTGTGCCTCCTGGATGCCTGAACAAAAGGGAGACCCATCCTGCTTGTAAATTAAAGCAGCTGCATGGTAGGGGAGGGGTTAGTGCCATTTGCCTCGTTTCTTGTCTGCTTGTGGGTCAAGTCCTGTATAAGGGAGATTTTAAAAATTATTTTTATTCTTTTTTTCGGGGAATAAGTGATTAAACTCTCTGCCTTTAAACGTCCTATGTAACCTCTGCAGCGCTTCATGTAAAACACACCAGCTGAGACGCAAAGAAATAGTAAGTAACACTAGTTGCTCATATCCCCCTTGCTAACAGATCATCCATCTCCTGTGAATAGAGGCTGTGCCTGTTTCTGCACCTCGGGTCATTCCTTTGAGCATCCTGCCCTGCTCAGAATAAAAGGTCACTGGGGGAAGGGCCCAGGACAAAGATGCTTCTTTATGCAACGGCAAGCAAAACAAATGTTGTGGGGTCTGAAGTGGCTCATGCAAATGTGCTCTCTTCCTCTTGCAGGTGAGAATGGTCTCCAGCCTGGCTTTGTTCTGCTTGCTCACTCTAGAGGCTTAGGAAATGCCCCAGACTAAGCTGTGTGGGTGGTTTAGCAGCTCTTCTTCACAGGATCTTGAATTTAAAAGCAAGCTGAAGGGCCTTTGTTTAAGGGGGGTTTATACCATCTTTCACAATGAGAAAGGACATGTTATGTGGAGAGCTGAAGCCTGTTTCTGGTCACAGTTGCACAGGTATAAATACGGAGCAAGCACCGTCAGCATTCCTTGACTTAAATTTCTTGAGTTCACTGAAGCCTGTAACATTTTGTGCTCTGTATAACCGAGTCTATCTCATCCAAACTGGAGTCTCCTTAAGCTACAACTTATCCCACAGAAAGCTCAGCACCCTGAACTAACAACCACAGTGAGAGACCGCCTACTTTAGGAAGAGTTAGTAGTTTTCTGGTATCTAGTAAGTGTAATATACTTCATCATTTCTTAAAAAAAAAAATATATATAAATTTTCAAAATAAAAATTAAAAAGAAGGAAATACAAAAGCCAGACTTATTATTGCGGCTGGCAGTACTTAAATTGAACTACTCTTTATTGCAGAGGTGCAGTTTTCCTTAGCAAGCCCTGCTGGCGAGCCTAGAGCCCTCCACTTTCTCTTTGTGCAAAGTTTGTCCAGAAGTCTCCTGGACATTTTCTCCGAGTTGAAAAGGGAAACCCTACAGTGGTTTTATTCTGAACTATGAATTGCATCGGGTGATTTATGAGAAATGCTATCACGGCATTGGTGTCGCAAAGTACCTTAAAGCTCCGGACTGCAATGCAAGGCACTGTCCTGCATTATGCGTGCGGAAGCTAGTAATTAGGGAAGTGAGGCTCTGTTACCTATGTGGCGAAGGCAGAGATTAAAGGAGGAAGGACATGGGAACATCAGCCGGAGGCACTCTGGGGTGCCAGTGGTGTGCAGCCACATCAGAAAGGAGAGCCAGGATCTGATCTGTCTTTTAAAATCAAATACACAATGAATAAATGCGTTGTGGGGTTTATTTATTTTTTTCAAGGTTGTTATTCCAGATCATTTCCCCCCTTCCATCTGTAAACGTTTGTACTGAGTAGAGGGAGCAGACCAGGGGCTAGGAGAGGGAATGGGCAGGATGGCAGGAGAAGGGGGGGTTGCCTGAAACCACTGTTTCTTACTAAACCTCTTGCACCATGAACACAAGCTCTGCAACACCCTCTTCCACCAGCGTAGGTTGGTTTGTCTTTGCGAGCAGGGTAAGGTACATTGGGGTGAACCTCCTGCCTTTGTGCCCTGGCACAGATGCTGACCATAAAGCTCCAGGGCTGCAGAGGCGCTCAAGCGTTATCAGAGAATAATTTTAATAAGAACTTTGATCTCACTTAAACTTTCACTGGGTTATCCTTTTGATGAAGAGCTTTCTGGTGCCTGGTTGTAAAACACACTGAGAAGAGGTGCACTGGAGCAGGGCTTCTGCTCCAAAGACCATGCAGTAAGATCAGAGGAACTATTTTGTCCTCAGGTCTTTGCCCACATCTCAGCATGCTGGCCTGAGGACTTCACAAAAGCCCGAAGTCTTTTTCATTTTCCTTTATTCTCCATGTAAGTCGCAGCCCAGAAACACAAGTGCCTGCTCTCCAGTGCCTGCGTGGAAGCATTGTCACAGGCACTGTGTCGCAAAAGCTGGAAGCTTTATACCCCACACTGATAGGACCTGTGGAAAAATCACAGCTGCTGGCTCCTTTTTCCTTCAGGATAAGCTTTCACTCTTATCTTTGGGAAGCCTATCTTTTATAATTTTTAAGTAGAAGTCTGGTGTTAAATTAGCAAGGTAGAGTATGACTCAAAAGCAAAGACTGTGTAAGACCTGACGGAGAGCTGGTTTCTGCCTGTTGTCATATAAAAGTCTGATTTTTCCTGTCATGTCCCTCAGTACCTTAGAGGGGTCGTGTCACTGTCCTTGCTGCACGTAAGAGGTAAACTGAAGAGCTGACAAGGGGCTTCTCTTGACTCTCGCACAGCCACAATCATTATGTGAAACTCTCACTGCTGAGCCCTACATCAGGCAGAAACGCGCTCCTTTGATATTTGTAGTGTTGCTGTTTTCTCAGCTTGATCTACATAGTTTAAAGTCAACATTTTTCAGTGATTGATCTCCATACTCCTGTTGCTGGCTGAATTTGTTTGTGGCTTCTTTAAAACCCGAGCTCTTCCAGACCATCTTGGTCACTCTCTGCTCCAGTGTGTAGCTTTAGGAATTTCTGAAACTATTAGGGAGTATTTGTGATACAGTTTAGACATACCTTATGCCATAGAAAATTGAGCTTTTCAGAACTGATCTGTGTTCAGCAGATTCTGCTGCTGTAGCTAGTGGGAGTTTCACGAGTGCCTGGCCACGGTGAGAGCAGGATTCATGCCAGGCCCTGAAATACCATCCCTGGACTAAGAAAAGGCTCTGTTACTAACTCCGTATCTGAAGCTTGTGGCAAAATTGGGTTTATTCCATGGAGCAGGTGAGAGGTTTACTGAACAGCGAGTCTGGGAGACCTGTCCCCGGTAGGGTACTGGGGCCTTCAAGAAGTTGAGTGGCTGCTGTAGGGTGCACAAAAGCCATCACTGAAAGTGCTCCAGATGCCATGTAATGAAGCTTCACATCCCTCTTGCAGTGAGGCCCAACTGCTCTGTCAAGCTCTCTTTCCATCAATAGAGATATTCCCACCTTCCAACAGCACGGGTCAAAATTAGGTCTGTTGTTCCCATTTGCAGAAGACTGACAAACAGAAACTGGTCCTAAATTAAATACAGCAAATTGCAGCTCAGCCATGAGAGCAGGACCAGAACGTGCCAGAGTGGTTGGCAGCTGCTGCTGGCTTTCTTCACAGCATTGTCTCCCCATTGGGTTTTCCCAAGATCAGCATTTCTTCAGCCCAGAGCTTTTGGGGTTTTTTCTCAGAAGCATACTTTTTTTTTTTCCCCCACCATCACCTTCTCTGCCATAAACTTCCTTTTTTAGAGTTATTTCATGAGCTCCATCTTAAGCTCAGAGCTTGCAAGATGTAGGCACCAAAGTCTGTGGCTCATAGTGGGAGCAAAGTAGGTAGATGCCCCAGAAGATGCATGCCCTGGCTCTTGATGGCTGTGACCACTGCTCTGTGGAGATGTGCCAAAGGAAAACCACATCTGGGAGTTGCACACCAGGAAAAAAAAAAAAAGAGTCCGAAGGAAGTCACCCCTTACTTCTGCTGTATGCATCGTACTGGGCATCAGAGGTGGTCGGCGTCCTCTTGGTGCCTCCAACCCCTTTTGTACCACTGCAGGAGCTGAGATCGCTCAGTTGCTGGTGGCCCAGTGCATTCTTTGGTGTCAGAAACTGGTAAAAGTGAACAGTACTGGTGTTTTCCTTCCCTTTCTCTCCAAATTCCTCTTTTTTTTGTGGTTTAGGGTCTCATCCATAAAGCTTAGCTATAGTGCCCATTACTGGTGTTGGGCTCCAGGGTGCCATCCTCAAGTCAGTGTTGGATTGACCAGTGTTTTTTGCAGAACTTGGTTCACCCTAAAGCGTTGAAGGGAGTGAGGGTGAAGTACAGAGGACTTGCCATTTCCCCGGCAGCCAGCGAGGCCTGTGGCAGACCCAAGCTGTAACGCAGTGAAGGACTTCAGAGGGGAAGCAAAACCCAACGCAGCAATTACACTTTTCCAGTGAATTAGGAGGAGCAGTGGGCTGTTTGAGGAAAGGTCACAAGGACAGGGAGGACTTTTGCTTTTGGAGTTGGTGCAAGCCCATGCTATTTTAGTGGCCTGGGACATACTGGTTTCTGCATTGCAAATGCCGGACAGGGCTCACTGCTTCTGTGGGAAATAACAGACCTGGTAGCAACATTCATAAAAGGTGTGAAAAAACAAGTTAGCTGAGGTTTCAGTAATCACTGGTGCAGGATGGGTGAGGAGGAGGGTATGGGAAAACTGCCTCGTGCTGCTGCATGCAGCTCCAGCCGCAGTGGGTGCTTGCACTTCTTGCACGTTTACACTTCAGTGGGGAAAACCACATTGAACGTAACTTTATCTTAGAGCCCTTGCTCTGTGCTGGGAACTGGGGATGTGTGTAGGTGGGTGAGTATTTGAAGGTTGGGGGTTTGGGGGGGTTATTTTCTAATCTCTGGTCCATGGCACAGCCTTTATGTAGGTGCAGGAGTCGTAGCAGAGCCAGGGAGCTGCTCTGCAGAGCACAGGCGCGTGCAATTTTTTTCCATTGTCTTGCAGTTTGTATAGTTATTTTTTAAATCATGCGAAAAAAGTACTTAATGAGAGGATTTACAGGAGAAGAAAGACCTGAAGTCGTCTTGCCGTTAACATCCTCTGCCCCTAACCCATGTACACGTCATCTTTGCGCCAGCCTGAGGGTCTGCCTGAGGTGTACAGTAGTGAGGGATCAGCAGAGTCAAGGCTGGGCTCTAAGTCCCTGTCAGAAATCTACAGGGGGTTGTTGGCTGGGTGTTACATACAACAAAAATCCAGCACCCTACCGTGGCATCAAGCTGTGATAGGGATAGGCTTCAGGGTACAGCTATACAAAATACAGTGCTACCACGTGTGCAGGGATGTAAACTGGACACTGTGTTAGTTGGCAGCTCAAATAGTTGTTCACAGTGCCTTCAAAAATAATATTCTGCTTTTATAATTTTTTTCAGGAGTACTTCTCAGCTGCACTGTCCTGACGTCGAAGGAGAAATGCTGTCTGAAAATAGAAGAAAACTATTTTCCTGCCTGGGGTGAGATAGCGTGCTGCGAAGTCTCCAGCCGCACTCGTGGAGGCACAGCGAGAAATACTCTTGTGGAGCATCACCATGGGATCGTTCATAGTGCCAAAGTCCTACTACTGCATTAAAAAAGAAAAGGAAGAAAGGAAGGAAGGAAGAAAAAAGGGTCCTTGTACATATGTTTCTCCTGAGCTTCTCTCCCACCCACTTTCCTGCCCAGCCTCTTCCTCTACTGGAACAGATTTGTACAACTTGGAAATTTTGTTAACTTTTTAATAGGTGCAAGTTATTCTTGCATATAATGCCATTGCAAAATCTGGGGGTTGGTATGGGGGAGGGAAGTGTCTTTTGTGGGTGAGGGAGAGGAGAATTTTTTCTGAAGCGTTTTAAGAGAGATTTGTTATCTTTTGGAGTCTTGTTGGTGCAGATCAACACCTGAGCCCGGGTCCCCACCCCGGTTTACATTTCAGCCCACTTAAATGAGTTATGGGGTCCGGGAGGGTTGTTCTGGAGTGGTTGGGGTTTGTTGGGTTTTTTTCTTGTTGTTTTGACTTTTTTGTTTTATGGCCACCTGCTACTGGTTGAAGTATTTAAATCTCTGCTTTTCCGTGCTCCTACAAAGCGCGTCTTCTGTAGCTCCTGTACTTCACTTTTCACAAGTCAGCCCCGGCTGTGGGTCTCTCAAGATCTGGCTAGAACGCCTTTTTTTTTTTTGTTGGGTATTTTTTTAGCACTTTTTGTTTAAACATGCAGTACAACCCCCAGAGGGGTTGGAGAGAGGAAATTAAGATGCTTCATAATCCAAACTTGTTTGTGTTTCTTCAGCGGGTACAACGATGGACACCATAACCAACAATCTGCCCTCCAGCTTTAGACGTTGTAGTGCACAACAGAAATTTCTGATTAACCCTTGCCACTAAATTTTCAGATCAATCCTAGGTTCCTGAGTGCACTTTTTTCAAATACTGCTAATTTGGATTTGGAGGGGGGGGAGTGTCTGTTCGTGCATGTGTGAGGAGGAGGAGGAGGAGGGAGAGCGGAGCGTGGGTGCGTAGACAAGTGGGTGCAAGAGCCGTCCGGTGCGTTCCTCTGATGAGCTGGGTTCGGA